>JAMZAV010000909.1:0-346854 GCA_024449915.1 Sweltsa coloradensis | reverse complement strand
CCAAAAAAAACCCCCCCCCTCCAAAAAGTGTTCCATGTGAGGGTGGTTTTGGGGGAATTGTAGGAGGTTAGGGTTTTGTACAGATGTCATGCAAGTCACACATGTCAAACTTCATTTGCGCCCCCCCCCCCCCCCCCCCACACGAAGAAGGGATGGCGGTTGTTAAAAAAGTTACAGCGAATTTGTTTTATGCATTGCATTTTTTTTAAATTATTTATGCACTTATTTGTGTAATTAATTATTGTAAGGTGTTTTACTTTTTATGTATTACAATGTTTAATAAAAATTTTTTTTTTGTTTTCCACATTTGCAATGCAGTGATATTTTTTCTTAACTCATATGAACTTTTCCCCATCAATTGTTACCCACTTGCTCATATCTATGGCATATTTTTTTATTTTATACAGTCTTGTATAGAAGCATATATTTTTTTTTAATCACAAAAAAAACTAAATAAATTTAGTGGATTTTTAGGATTTAGGATTTTTGTAAAATCATCACAATTGGTAAATTTCGGAATTTATTTGTGCGTTATACAAGAGTGACTATATTCCTTATTGACAATTACGCAAAATTGCATATCAATCGGATGACATCTGGAAGCAAGAAAAGTTCTCCTAAAAGTTTCAAACAGGTATAGCTGACTCTTGAATCAGTTTTCAAAACTGAATTGGATAGACGACAAATAAATCAAAATGAATCAATTAATACCTACTTTGAATAAAAGATAACAAAATGTTATGTGGACCCTGGGGGGAAGAGGTCAAGGTTTTTAAGGCTTTAAGCTATGTTCACCCTGTTCAGAAGTCGACGAAATAATATAAAATGTAAAAAAGCGATTACATCATGTACTAGTTTACACTCAACCCAACAGGTAGAAAAGTAACTTGCTAATTATTAGCAATGTGAGATTCATTCATTCTTATAAATGTATTTTAAATCTTAATTGAGTCAACATATTTTATTTACAGCACTTTGAGTTAATAAATATCTACCAAAATGTTATTGTGATAAATAAGGAACCAGGTGAAGTTCAAACAACCATGTATTTGGGGGATTCGAACCCCAACCCATGATGAATGATTATGATGATGATTTTTTAAGGATATTTGAGACGATGAGTGGTGAGAGATGGCGATGAAGAACGATTACAAAAACCCATGCTTTATGCGGGATTCGAACCGACGTCCTTGTTTCTGAAGAATGAGAGGACACCTCAACAGAATGATCCAACTTATAAATAGAAGACGAGGGATTAGTTTAATTAATTACGAGATTATTTTGGACAAATGGAGAGGGTTTTCTCCACAGGTTTAGAAAGAGAAACATCAACTAATCTTTTCAATGTTTCATTAATCCCTAGATCATCCCACATTCCCGCACCACACTGACAATCCTGACTGACGGAAAGTTTTTTCCGAGTTTTTTCTTCAATCGTTTATGCAAATGTAACTGATTGAGTGCTTTCGAAGGGCCCTTGAATAATCCATTCACAATTATTATTATTATTATTATTATTATTATTATTATTATTATTATTATTATTATTATTATTATTATTATTTAACTCCAAAAATACCTATAGTTGCTACCTGAAGAGTGGCACTGACATAATATCCGATATCGAAATTGTCCACGGGTTCAAGAAATTTTAAATAAATTAATGAAATATTTTAAGTATGTTTTATTGCATTGAATCGGTGCTTAGAAAAGATATGTTTTGTGAAGAAACTTATTTTATTTTTCTCTTATTTACCAAAAGCGTAAAATCTTCTACTGACAAAACACGTTGTCGATAATGTGATCAGTGGTGTACAAAGGAATATATTTCTGGGGGGGTGGGGGTGGGGAGGGGGGGGGGGAGGTGGGGGGGCTTCCAAGATTAAGATATAGATGTGAAATGGTGCTTCACAAATGACGCAATTGGGAGATGCCCCTACAATATTAAAATACGAATATTTTTTTAATGGCAACGGAAAAAGAAAAGAGAAGTGAATAAATGTATTTAATTTTTTAGAAAACCTAGATGATTTGAAGAATATAAATTAAGCTAAGATTTTGAGGGGGAACCATTTCCCCGAGCCTCCGCCTGGATACGCCACTGGATGTGACTATAATACATTATGGTCAGCAATTGTTTTGTTCCGCGGATGTGAACAAATTGATAAATACTCTCATAGCACATGCAGTTGTGTATATAGTAATGGGGGGGGGAGTGGTTCTTTTCCGTCAGGAGTAGTCTACACGCCGCTACAGGTGTCCCCTTCCCCCACCTCTCTCCAACAAACATCACCATCAACCATCAATCATTCACTTATCATCACGATTATCGCCCAAAGTATAATAACAACATAAGACATCTTAAAATCAACATGCCTCGTTCCGCCTCTGTCGGCATCCTTTGTTTACATTCTTTCACACTCCCGTTTCACTCCTGACGCGTTGTCGTTACTTTACCGCTATCCAGCGCTCTTCCTTTCTGCTGGGTATGGCGGCCGCGTCTGAAAGCGCCGAACTTTGCCGAGCCGACACGACTGGCGTCGAAGTTCGACGCGTGGCCGCCTATGGCGCTACTTGCCTCAAGGAGAACAGGGTTTAGGAATATGAAAAACGACACGGTGAAACGGAAAACATACAAAGCCAACTTCTAACCAATCATTAAAAGCAAATCAACACTGGTTGTTATATTTTTGACAGACAGAAAAACAACCTACACCAGTCTTGGGTAATTTAAAATTTTTAAAAGTACAAAACGATGGATGTTGAAATTAATTAATAATTACTTTAGCTTCCAAGTCCATCTCTTCGTATAATTACATGAGTTGCGTCTAATTGTTCAACTACTGAGTAAATTTCAAATTAACATTATTCATTAATAATTTACTAGAACACAAGAACGCACTTTACAGAGAATGGATCGTTGGGCGAGTTCGTTTGCCCTGCTGTGAACTTTGCTGTGATACTTACTTATGGGGAAACCTTGCCTAAGATATTATATATGGACATTCTGGTTGGAGGAGCTTTCAGCGTCTCACTCTTTTGAAAATTAAAATGAAAAAATGAAAAATGAATAATGACAAATGAAAATTACAAAAATTATATCTATCAACTTCAGAGGAATTTTTCACTTAAAAAAAACGTAATGAAAATGCATCACTCGAAACTAAATTTGGGTGATGAATTATTTGAATTTGATACCGCCACCGCCAATGAAAGTTTGATCCGAAGCTCTTGGACAATCCCTCCTAAAATTACATTCATGTATATTTATTCTTCAAATCCATGAATATCACATTGCTGTCTTCATTCTACATCGATGCAGAACATGAATTGTCATCAATATTGATGATTTAATTTGTTTTTATTTATTTATTTATTTTACGTCTATCCCATTAAGTTATTAAAACTTTATAAAGGAGCATACGGATAGTTATATAAAACAGTGGCATATGGATAGGGGATGGGGACAAAGGGAGGGACTTAAATGACTGAGAGCCATAAAGGGCACAAATTTTCTCAGGGAATTAATATTGATCACAAAAATACAACAAAAAAAACTAATTCGATATTGTATAGCTGAACGTAAAAAAGTTATTTTTTATTTATTGAGAAGGGCGAGGCAAGTTTAAAAAGTCCCCCTTGGCGAAATTGGCTTCGACAGCTGGGGCTCTGCCCCAGACCCCTTACTTTCTCAGTTACCTCGTAAGGGGACCACCTAAGCTTAAAAATCCTTCTTCAGCCCTGATTTTTAAAAATAACGCGAGTGATTATTTGTCTCAAAATTTTAGTTTAGGCTTAGATTTCCCTTTAAATATGGTTTACCTCCATGTCTATAATAATCCCACATACAATATAGCACAGTTCGTGTTAAATGTTTCTAATTTAATTTTTATTTGAACTTACATATGTCTCGGTAAACACTTTATTATTTGCCCATATGCAATATTGCGTTAACTTCAAGATAAAAATGCAACATGCAAGGCCGATGCAACTACAGACATAAATAATCACTACAATTTACAACATTGTATCTAAAACCTTCATTGAGATTGTCAAAAACAAACACACCTTCAGCTTAAACTCTTAGTCTTGTTTGAGTTACTTTGACGTGGATTTATACACGTTACCAACTGAAGGTGACAATGATACATGATGATGAAGGAAGAGGTGATAATGATAATGTGGTAGCTACGTTGTCTGAATGATCGAGGAGTGGTCGCCCAAAGTGCTAATTCTTTACACAAATAAATGGCCCTAACTAAGTGTGTTTATGAATAATGTGGGTAGTGAATGGATACAATCTTCTTTTGGAATATAAATCTAGACATTCCTTCATAAGACTGGCCTTGGTCATCACGATATAGAGGTGGCTGTAGCCCTAGGCATGAGTAGCCCGGCCCAACTGAATTTGTCTAGTTATGAAAACTGGGATGAGATTGTTGTTTGGACAATAAGTAATTTCTTTAACGAGACTGATGTTGTCTAAAAAACAAAACAAAATTGCAGTGTTTGAGTTAGGTGTGTATATAATTAATTACACAATTATGTATGTATTTATGATAAATGTACGATAGTGTACGAAGGTATCTTTACCAGGTGCTTTACTATAGATGTATGAGGCATGGGAATCTCATCTGATTAATTCTTTCACATCAATCGTCATTTAAAGACTAGATTTCAGTAATCACCAATTTGGTGAGAAACCTGCCCGTGAAAATTATTGTCTCTCGTCTTGGGACAAATTATTGAAACAACTTTTCAGTTAGGATTGCAGGTGCACCTCCCGAATCAGAGACTCTCACGATATGGATGAGTTGCCTAAACGTGTTGTGACTGAGGATAACCTGAGGAAAAACCTCAGTCAGGATTGCGATTGTGTATAAACTTGGATAAGATTTTTTTTAATTAAACACAAACAAATGCAATCATAAAGAAATATTCTAACTCTCTCCTGTCCCACTCTTAATTCCAATACTTCAGTCCAAACTTTCATGTCTAACTCATCATTCCAATACTTCAGTCCAAACTTTCATGTCTAACTCATCATTCCAATACTTCAGTCCAAACTTTCATGTCTTTCTCATCATTGCAATACTTGAGGCCAAACTTTCATGTCTAACCCATCATTGCAATGCTTGAGGCCAAACTCAAGTGTCCAAATCTTTATTTCAATAGTAAAGTTCAAGCTCTCACGCCAAAATTTGATTTTCAACACTTGAGTCCAAGTACTCCTGTCTAAATTATTACTCCAATACAATAGCTCTTCTGCATACCTCTTGACTCGTTTTGCTCAATCAATACCCCCACAATTTGTTTTATCCATTTACTGATAACCGTTAAGCACCTCCGCGAATTAAGAGACTAATCCCGAACATTCAAGATAAGGTTCTGGCTGTTGTACTCTAAACAGGAAGTTGCTGTCACTATTTCCTTGAATCGTTGCTTCAGTCATGTTACACAAAACCATATAACAATGATCGTCTTGCTATTTCTTGCCAAACAAGCCAAGGCTCGTTATTTTAATTTCTAAAAAATATTCGTTCCTCTTCATATTGTTAAAATTCAATTTGAATGTTATCAAAAATTATTGTCTTACTAGACATTTTTGTTGTTAGGCCTATATTACTATTTCAAACATTGCTAAACTACAGATCATTATTTTGTATGTATTAACTTTATGTAATAAGTTTCATTTAGTGTTGTCCTCATTTGTAAATCACTTTTTATAACTGAATATTATAAACTTTAAACAAATAAATAAATAAATAAACCTCATTTACACAAATTTTTTAAGGTTGGTACGAAGGCGAAACAAAAAATTCAAAATGTTAACTATTTTCAAATGTGTATCCTCCTGTATTGGAACTGAGAAGCCAAATGTCCTGTGGAGATGTGGTCCCCGGTATCTTCGTGCGAGTGACTACCACAAAACGAAGATCATTTGGCTTTATAAGGGCATTGAACATTCTGACTAGACCCGACTCGACTACCTTTCCTGTGTTGAGGTCACATCCAGCATCCTCGGCAGATGTACCGCGATAGATCGTTTCTCGTGGACATAACGATTATCGATCGATCAATCGATTTGAGTTACGAGATTGTTCTAGCAGACGAGATGGAGTCGGCGTCGACGGGTTGGTTCGAAACAACCGAAATTTAACTTTTCTGTTGGAAATCAGTTCGTGTATAACTGGAAATGTATAAATGGAATTAATTAATAATCCGCTTAAAAAATAGGCGGGGGGGGGGGGGGGGGTGAAGTGGCGTAACAAGGAATAATTTCGGGTGCAATCAGAGCATGGGGAGGTATAAGGGATCTGGGGCTGAGCCCCGTCCCTCCAGTCGATTTGTTTTGACTCAAAAATGACAACTCAAGGAATTATCACTCATAAAAATAAGTATGAGCCTCGAGATAGTTTCAGGAGGTGTTAAGCCCCTAACCCTCCCCCCCCCCCCTCCCCCCATTAATTACACCACCGATATAAGGTTAAAATCATTACCCCTCCCCCAAACTGCAATGTCAATTTTACCAGGATTTGAATTTCTCAGACAGTTTGTATATATGTATGAATTAAAGCACCTTTCATAGCACTTTTCAATAAATTGACTGCAGGAAATTAATAAAAATTAAATCCAGTTTTTAGGGTTTATAGAATCTTGCGAAATGGTCGAAAACACTCAAATAGTCTGATTTTTTCACGGTTTTATGGTAAATATTGCAAATCTGATATGACAACATAATAATATGTCTCTTATAAGTGATTATATCCAAATTTGATTCAAATATATAATGACTTATGGCTGCAGAAAATGAAACGCGCCAAACATAAAATCATCACTGTAGTAAAATAAAATATAATCACTGAAACTATCAGAGGAAGTGGATCTCGAGAAAAGAGGCATCTATGAACCGATTTAAACTACTACAAATACCATTATGACTTAAACACAATAAGTGTAACAGGGCTAATAATAGGAGCAAGGGGGACAATTTCAGTACTTTTTTTAAACTTTCAGAGATTTTTTTGGTATTACAGGTAGTTTAACGGATGAGATTGTATTGTAATATGTGTCTGCGATGGTCCATTCGTATTTTTAGAAACCACTTATATAGTTAGTATGTTATATTTTAGATGTTTGTAAAATGTTAATTAATTTTTAATTCCAATGTATTTTTATCAACTGATTGTTATTCTGTGTCGTAAGGCAACAGCGCTGGCTGCAGAGACCAATAAAGGTTCATTAGAAAGTATTAATGTAGAACCCTCACTCAATGTTTCAAGCATTGTTCAAGACAGACATCCTAGCAAAACACTGCAGGCGAATATGAATCCCATAAAAGTGTACACTATACTTAGCAGACGCCACTGGGTACCCGTCTGGTGCTGGTCACACTAATTACACTGTTATTAATTAACCGGACTGGTCTGGTAGTGGTGTACATACACGCAGGATATGAAGGCGTCGTTCCCATCTAATTACTCAGTGTTGTTCTTAGGGATAATGATAGCTTAGAGCTTAGATCACTCGACGTACTTGAAACTTGTTAACATTGTTGTGGGTTGTGACAGGTAGTTAAAAGCACTGTCGCACCGTGGCCAATTTAAATTGCAACAATATGTTTCAAAAGACAAAATAGGTGTCCAAAATATAAAAATATATTCTTGAATACATGGTTTTTAAGCATGAACTCGGTTTGTGGACATAGTTATTGATTCATAGCAATTGTCGTATAAGTTTGCCCCGACTGGGATTTGAAACCAGAATCACAACAAATAGCAATTTAGAAAAAGCTAAGCCGAGTTCTGGGTTCGAATCCCAGTCGGAGCAAACTTTTATGACAATTGCTATAAATCAACATGCATATTCTTGTTAACGTATTAGATGGCAATCGTAAAAGGCGAGGATAGAGGAAAAGCCCATCTCGCAAACATCAGCTAATAATTATAGGGAAGTATCGAGCTCTGCCAATCTTCATCGGGGACTCCTTTCCTTCCCCTTGACGACTATTTTCTTTTTTTATTTCATTCGATTGTACCAATATTTCCAAATTTGTTCAGAAGCACTTTTTTTTCAATTTGATTTTCCCTGCCGAATGAAATCACAATAATGAGACACTTTCCAGACACAATTTTAACTTTTGCTGGATTTGGATTTGAATAAAACGTCCAAAAAGTCCAAAACCTGACAACCATGATAGTTTCACTCCAATCAGATTGTTACTGCAAAACCCGAGCCTCCCGCGTCTTAATAATTATAGATCCTCGAAAATATTTTTAACGTATTGTGCTCCCAGTTAATAATTAGATTGATTATATTATTACTTAATTGACGTCTCAATTAATTAATAAATGCAATATTGCTATTCGAGACGATGAGTGCAGGTGATAGATGACGATACAAAAAACATTCCTTGCGGGGATTTGAACCCACGTTCTTGTAAAATCATACGCTTCGGACGGTATAATTTCATAAGAAACAATGGGTGAAAGATTTATCAAAAGAGGAACATCAATTTACGAAGTTACACAATCCAGTTTTTCTCCAAGGAATAGAAGCTTATCGCAATAGTTTTTCATTCGATCCTGCTGTGCCAGGGGGTGGGGGTGGAGGCTGGAATCTGAGGGGTGGCTCCACCACCCCTCCCACCCCCACCGCAACCCAATCATCAGCTGCTGCTCCTATTGGTCAAGACAACTTGACAAGTCACCCTTGAAATAAAGAATCTAGAACAGTGAAATTGAACATTTGATTTTTAAGCAGCAGAACACATTGTTTCATTATGAGCGTAATTAAAATAAAATGAAATAAACGTTGTCGACGGGGTCATGAAAATATAGGACGAGAAACATAATTCATAAGATTTATAATGAGGTAATTTTGTTGGGGATATTGTAAAAAGGGTATGCCTAAATACAATAAGAAATTTTGAAATGTAGTTGTGATAAATATCTTTAAAAATCTTAAAAAAACAAATTAATGCAAGTTACTACTTATTCCGATGTAAAAATTAAAAAATGCAAAACATTTTTGGATGAGCGTAGCGAGCGAAGCGAAGATTCCATTTCACTACACTGGAGAAAAAAATCCGGAATGTTTTTTTTTTTTTCTTTTTTTTGTATTTTTGTTAACACGATTCCGGCTAAACCGATACTCCGATTGGAATGAAATTTTTTGGAGGCCTTCGAAATCTCTGAACTGAAAACTGCCACGTTTTTTAGAGCAATCGAAAAATTATTTCTTAATAAAATCGCAATTTTACGATTTTTTCGATTTTTTTAAAATTTCTTCGACTTATAACACATGCTTTATCCGATTGTAATGATTTTTTCACAGAAAATTAATTTTATGAATTTATATATGCATGTGAAATTTAAGCACAATCAAAAAATTATTTCTCGTGATAATCACAATTTTACGATTATTTCGATTTTTAAAATTTCGTCGACTTATACACCTACATACTTTATCCGATTGTAAGGATTTTTGCACATAACCTTAATTTTATGAATTAATATATTCGTGGAAATTTAAGCATAATCGAAAATTATTTCTTATGAAAATCTCTATTTACGCTTTTTTTTCGTTTAAAAAAAATTACGCTCATCCAACAACGCGTTTGAAATAGCGATTGCGAAGCTTCCTAGTTTATTAAAATGCATCTATATAAGTAGCCTACTATCTAGAAGTTATTTAGTTACCGTCGCGTAGGTCTAGTGGTTAAAATTCAACTTTGATGCGAAATGTAATGATTTTCATTTTCCTGTTCATTTTCGTCAGTGGATATAACACAGGAAAAGATTTAACCATCGTGACCTCACTTCACCTATTCGTGAATTGTGGGTTTGTGTAGGCGTGTTCGCCTATAAATTACCATGGACAAGACAGAGCTCAGACGTGGTTCAGTAAATAGGATATTACCAGAAAAGTAAAATTATCGATAGACAAGTCGTTATTATTGACTGTGGGATTTTCCCAGTCGCCTCTCTCACTAATTGCTAGCAGACTGATGCATGCGTAGAAGACAGATTTCCAGGAACTAGCGGCACATGACGACAATCTAGTATCAGGGGAATGAGGCTCGGTGTTATAATAGCGCAGTTTTAACATGCACGCTGCTTGCAACCACAAGGCGGGGGGGGGGGGGGGGGGGAGTGGGGAGGGGGGCACAGCGGAAATTTTACAATGGAGCTCAAATGTAGCACTTGATACACTTGAATATGTAAATAATTATATTAAATGAATTCGTATTTAGAACTGATTTTCAATGGGGACTTTAAATTTTAAACAGACCAAGCCAACCATGTCGGCGCCGATGCCGTCTATGAATGGACAATGGCCAACCAGATTCACACCGACTAAACAAGCCGGAAACGATTGTTAGAAACTTATGAGATTCTTAATAGTCAGTCACTGAACATTAAACATTGGTTATTTAAATAGAATAACTTAATTTATAAAATCAATATTATTTATTTTTGAATTTCTGTCTATTATACCATAATACAATGCAGTTTTTGTAATACTTTATTATTTTTGTCCAATTAATGAATTGGAAAAAGTTTTTGTTATTTTATTTTTTAAATTGATTTATTTAACGTCTATCCTATTCAGTTATAAAAACTGATTTACAAAGGAGGACAACTAAATACATCTAATTACATAGATGCAGACACAACAATGAACTTCATTTAAGTAAATATTTGAAATCGTAATAATATTACAACAATGCATTAAAACTGATGATTTTAAATGAAGTATAATGATGAAGTTTAAATGTTTACCGTTAATTTTAATTTTAATTAGATATTCAGTAAATCGAACAGTAGGTCAAAACGAAACAAATTACCGCGCGATCAGCCATGCAGGGTACGCACTAGACTACCAAACTCCACGTGTTGACTTTGAACTTTATAGTGTGTTCCACTTGTTCCACTCCTCCACACACTTCCACACTTAACCATCCAGCTTATTTCATCGCCCTCTATTAAAACTCTCACACATAGTGTTATGTTTCTGCTAGATAAGAACAGATGAAATACAATATGTAGACTCGAACACCTTATCGTAACCCGCCAGTTATAAATAAACTCTTAGATCTAGCCACAACATTGTCTACCTCTGACATCGCAGTTAACTTTTGATGTGAACTTAATTAAGTCCATCAGTTCTTGGCTTAGGAATATGTAAACGGTGACTTTGGAGCCGTCCTAGCAACGAGGCACAAATTGTTGGCATAAAATTGTAATGTTGTTCCGAATCAACCTTGTTGATTCTGGTGCTCCGCGGGTGGAAATGTGTCCAGCTTGGTTGATCGGTGTTTCCTACTTAAATATGCCGTCTCTAGTTGGTCATTGTTCGCTCGTCGATGGTGTCGGTGCCTACAGGGTTGACTGGTCGCTTTAAATTTAATGTCATCCACTGAAAATCAGTTTCTGTGACTGAGTGGGTATTCTAAATACGAATTTATTTATTCTAATTTATCAAATTTATTTATTTTACGTATTTATTTGTTTATATTTATTTATTTATTTATTTATTTATTTACACAAAGAAAATACAGAGCTACAGAATTGAAGAAGTTTGGATACAGATTGAAACAATACCGAAAGAGATAACAAGCAGACGAGATTGTCAGATGATTCCCTCCAAAGCCAATCCTGACTAAAAGTGGGATTAACTTGGGATATTTCCTAATAAACTATTCTCATTCCATGACAAACTTTCGATGTATTACGACGAACATACGATATATTTAATTCAGGAGTAGGTGGAAGTGCTAACTGTACTATTCTAACTACACTAGAGTACCTATTGCCCAACATGTTACAAAATAACAAATGTTTTAACTCATCAAGAAACTGTATATTTTTATTTTTACTCTTTCCACATATCCCAACCATGTATATAAGATATAAGATACTGTGAATTACCTACATATTCCTTCGGCATAAATTAAGAAATATTTTTTTTTATTTCCAATGTGTACCACAGAGTATGGGAGATTTTTGAACACATAGATGAAAGGTCGAGATAAAGTCGAAGCTTGATTTTTCGCTGGTGATTTGGTGTGAATTACTGTGGCAGTAACAAAAATCATGAAATGGTATGTTGAATATTCTGACTTACTAGCCAGTCATCTTGGTGGGGGTTTTGCATGCAGTAAAATATGCATCCCCTTGAAGCACCAGTGCCTAGTAAAGTGTATTGTTTTCGCGTGTGATTTGATTTGAATTACTGTGGCAGTAACAAACAGCATGAAATGGCATGTTGATGGTTATGACGTATCACAATGATGTTTGGTTTTGGTTTGTGGATGTTAAATGTACAGACTGAGGATGGGTGGTTTTTTGATTGCAGATCAACACTGAGATGAAAGTTCGATATCAGGGATTTGAGTTGTCATCGGTCGGAAGATGTGGACGCACCCGCGCTTTCTAGGCAAGAAGGCCCGATGAGGGAGTGCTTGAGAAGTTGAGAGCGAATTTCGAATGTTCTGCTAAAGCAATGTCTTGAATTAGGGCCGCCACTGCCCCGTGCGCCTGTGGACAAGCAGCCCGCAATACTCAGCCCCTTAGTTCGGCTAGTTCTCCTCCGCGCCACCGTACGGTACGCCTGCAGACTGGCAGTCGACAAGCCCGCAATACACGTATTCACAGCCCTTAGTAATACCCTGTAGTTTCTCTTACAGTCAAAGCAGCCGCAACATCGTCTTGGTGGGGGTGTTGCATGCAGTAAATGCATCCCCTTGAACTTGATGCACCAACAGTGCCTAGTACAGACAGTACTAATAATCTGGTCGATGGCATGGATGTGAGCGCGAGATGAGAACGCCTGCTAGGTAGACAGCCCGCGTTACCGGAGAGTGTGAAGTATTGCCTAACCTTGTGCGTCCTTCATTCACACCTCGTGGATAGATAACAAGTGTTAGAACACATGCGCACACTACGACGGGCACAACATTATTATATACTTTCGTGAACGATCAGATCAGATCAGATCAGATGTACTATTGCTTGTGCATTGTGCCCAAACAATTTGGTCACTATTTCCTACTTCTTATACCGATCGATCTTTTGTTGGATTTTATTTATTTATTTTATTTATTTTTTATTTATTTAGATTTATTATTTATTTAACGTCTATCTTATTCAGTTATAAAAAACTGATTTACAAAGGAGGACAACTAAATAAATCTAATTACATAGATGCAGAAAACAATAATAAACTACATTTAAGTAAATATTGAAATAGTAGCATTAAAAACAACAATGCATTAAACGCAACAATTTTGGTAACAAATAAAAATGATATTATATGCATTTAATGAATGAGTCAAATATTAAAAAGGGTTGAGAATGAAAAGAAAAGGAAAGGAAAAAAAAGAAAGAAAAAGGAAATGGAAAAGAAAGAAAGAAAGAAAGAAAGAAAGAAAAAAGAAAAAAAGAAGAAAAACAAAAAAATCATTATTATTCTTTATTATTATTAGCATTTTTCATGCGTCGATGACGTCGGCGTCGAGAGAATAGGCCCGTAGGTTTTGTTCGTTTTAAATTAAATTAAGTTTCTATGGATTAAGGGCGCGTCAACCGCTTGGTCGTAATGCGCCACTCTGGGCCTACAGAGGGGTGTGGGAGGGAAAGACCCCATGCTGGTCACGTGAAGGGAGAGGAAAGGCGGGTTTCTCCACGTCGCGGTCGTCATTGTCTATGTCATCGTTGGGTGCTGTCATTGACGTCATCGTCGTCGGGGAGGTCGAGGTGTCCCCGACTATGATTACAGAGTTCGCCTTCTAGTTTCGGGGAGTTATATACTACCCTTCTTACTAACGGAGGTTGGCGAAATGGACTTTTACGATTAGCAGAGCCATGCTCTGGCCAATTCTACCCAGGACCCCCCCCCCCCACAAAAATCAGTTATGTGATGGTGAATAAATTTGATTTAATATTTTGGCATATGCAAATATTGCTCTGTATCATTTTATACACATACACAGGACGTACTTAGTTAGAATCGTTCTAAAATCCAAACTCAGACCCCCACTCAGTCAAAAGCAAACTAAAAAAATTATTCGGGACAAAACGTCTGTGAATGTAATCTCACCTCCCACTCACCCCAAGTACAGCCCAAGATGCAAATAGTTAGAGAATTCAAAGTTTGGCGCCAAATGTCGCGCGCGCGCGGTAGTGCACAACATCTGCCGCCAGGTGTGGAGAGTGCGAGGAGGGGAGGGGTTTAGATGAGTATAAATACCGGTCATTTTCTGCCCATCAAAAACGCCCGGCTAGCTCAGTTCGGTTAGAGCACGAGACTCTTAAAATCTCGGGGTCGTGGGTTCGAGCCCCACGTTGGGCGCACTTTTTTTACACCTAACAATTTCAATTATTTTATGTTAATATGTAAATTTTTATAAATCCGCATTTTTTTTATCTTATCCGTGTAAATTCTGTATTTTTTTTATTTATTTCTAACGCGTGTTATTTAATTTTAAGCTAGTCGATCTGGCTTGTTTCCAGTTTTATTGATATGTTGTTAAAAACATACAAGTCACTCATGGCGTCATAATAGGCCCAAGGCCGAGCTCAGAACGGCTTTTTACTATCAGCAAAAATTAGCGTCACTAATCTTTGCTATCAATTATATCTGTTATCTCAAAGCTAATCGCCTATACTTGCGTAAATGTGAAACAGAACAACACCAATATTGTCATTGATTAATGAAACAATGCATTATCTAAATTGCCCGGAAATAAAGACATATAATGCAAGCATATTATTAACGTAAGTTTAACATTACTTATTTATTAAATGGTATTTAATTTTATGGCAATTACAAAGATGGTTTGATTAATTTTGAGATTTAATTTAATTTCACAATGTATTGTTAATTATTATTATTATAATTTGGGCGTTCTGGACATTCGGCCCTTTTCACAAACCTTCTTTTACTGAATGGTATGGCAATAAATTAAAAAAATGGTAATACTTTATATACCAATGATAAAGCATTGCGATAAGTAAATTAAACTATTAAAACTGGCGTAAGAGTAGGCCTATAGCAACATGAATTTATAAGTATCTCTTTTTTTTTACCCCTTCAACTAAACTAATATAACATGTGGCTTGGCAAATGGGATAATAATTGACTCATAATGGAGTCATATAACTAAGATTCTCTAGATTGATTGTTGAGAATCAAATTGATTAAGTATCTTGTTAATGTTAACTGTTAAATTTGCCACTTTTTTAAAGTTGCGTACAAAACATTAACGATCATTAGCAAGAATAATTACGATGCTATCATTGTGGCCAATGATTTTAAGAAATTTTATCTCGTATTATTTACTACTATTGTCTTGATTCAAATAAAGCAATAATAAAATACGTAAAGAGTAGATCTAAAGACAGAGATCAATCAATCCTATATCAAATCATCCTGTCAATCAATTGGTAGGCCCTACCAAACGGAAATGCATCTATTTTGATTCTTATCAGGTAAGATTACATATTATCAGAAATTATTCATGTAAGTCTTGTTAACATAAATTACTGTAGGCCCTATACTTTATTAACGAAATACCAAAATGAATATAAATATCTGTGTAGAGTACCTATTAGTGATTCAATTAGTATTATTTCGTACGGTTATTATGATTTATCTTGAATTCTGCACTTTTCTTATTATGACTTACCGTTAGGAATTACTTATTTTACATCACGAATTTATGTGGAATAGATTGATTTGAATCTATATCAACAGTTTTACAAAATATAATTGCACACTCGCCTCAAATATATTTCGACACTATAATGATCACCGGATATTCCAATGCCCCAGAAGTAAAGGTACGTGATGTCTAAGCTTCATTATAATTTTAAATTTATGATTACATCTATAGCATAAAATTATACAACAATAACACACAAACTCGCATCTCGACTTTTTGTGTTGTTTTTTCCATTACTGCCTAAGGGGGCAAATTAAACCAGTACGTTTCTTCAAACGATCCACACATTGTTGGTGTATTCACCTTGTTTATGCTTGAAACATTTACATCTTCTGACTTGGCTAGATGACGAAACCTATTTGTCATTAATTTTAGCTTAGAATGAACATCCATTATCTCATAACACACACTTTGGGCGTCCAGAGCATCTACCCAGCTTGTTATTTTACCAAGGTCATTCATTTCTCGCATCAACGCCTTGATAATCAAATATTTACTGGTTGTTACCGCCGCTGTTCTCATAGTTAGGTTATACATAATTGCTCATTAGGTGTGTGTTAATGAAATAGTGCGTACTTATACTAATTAATTACACTATAATACAATGCCGAACATGTGTAATTATACACTTAATTACTTAATTTAGACCTGTAAAAGTGAAATTAACTCATTATTACACATCTATGAAATGAATTAGCATAAGTATGTGCTTTAAAATCCTGAAATTAAATATTTTCACTCAGACCGTGGATTGATGCCAGTTCTCCAGCTATTTATTTTGGAAACGACTGGTAATTGGATAACTTTTGGATTTTCATTATATAACAAATACATTAGGGGTAGGGCATATAATAACATATAACATTCAAATTTATTTTATTATCTTAAAAACGATATTGCAAATAAATGAAATTGTAACATATTATAGAATTATAGTAAATACTTGTTATAAGGCTAATCTGTGGAGCATCACAACACAGTAAATGAACCATGAGAAATTGATTATTAACAAATATGGAATATGGAATGTAAACATATTAGAAACTGGAAACTGCAGGACTAGCTATGAAGAAATAATATTATATACGTGCACAATAAGAATTAAACTTCAAAAACAATCTGCTGTCTGTTTTCCAACGTTTTCTTCAAATCATCTAGAAGTGGATTCGTTAATTAGACAAGACAAATATTAATTAATTGAAGTGTTAAATTAATTAAAATGTACAAAAGGAAAAGTGAAAAACGAGAAGGCCTTTGTGTTAAAGGAAAACGCTGATTAAAGCACGCGGATGTTGTTGTATTTTGAAGGCTGTGAGTTTGTGTTTTTCAAAGAGGGCGCGAGTAGAGAGGGGGGGGGGGTACTTTCTTCAAACGAACACTTTACTGGCGTTTAAGGGATGACCGTTTGATTGTCTTAGCCAATCAGAAACACCTTGCTTCAGTCGACTCGGCGCTTAACAAAGCATAACGGAATCAAAACTCTAAAATAACGTACAATGCCCTCCCACTTTTTGGGGGAAATTGACAAAACATTGCTTATTGAAAGTAGACTAATGTACAAACGGTTGGAAACGTGGAAACTTATGTATTTCCATACTCTATACAATTTCCAGTTATTTGAACTAGCAATATTTATTTTCTACCTAACATTAGACAAGTTTGAATTTGTGTGTAAAGAATCATGCATGAGTCCGATCTGTTTTAAAGGGAGTATGTTTTTACATAATAACGTGGGTGAGATATGGCGAACGAGGAACAGAAAGTGGGGACGCCTGAATAACGCCGAAGGGAATAACGCCGAAACGATCGTGTGTAGTGTACTTGCCAATTTTCCTCCTAACCTTTATTTTCCAACACAAAAGAGTAGCGTGGTACGTACAATACAACTGATCGATTCGGCGTTATTCAGCGCCCCCAGAAAGTGCCTAGGCCTTAATATAGGACCAAGATAAATGAAAAGCTCACGGTAGAATAGCATTAGACCAAACAGACTTTACACCTAGGTATAAAAGTAAATCAATGTTTATGACGGAATCCTTCTTCTTCTTCTTGTTTAGGAAAACGCTGAAGTCCCGCCGCGTTGTTGGATGAGCGTAATTGGTGCATTGAGCTGCCATGTGTTATGCGGATTTTCTGTTGTTCTGTGAAAAAATCATTACTTAGTTGAAGATTTTTTTTAAATTAAATTAAATTAAATAAAAAATTAACTTAAATTTTAATTTTTTTTAATTAATCGTAATTTTAAAAAAGGAAAAAAAATCGTAATATTGAAATTTTCATAAGAAATAATTATTCGATTGCGCACAAATTTTACACGAATATATTAATTCGTAAAATTAAGGTTCTGTGAAAAAATCATTACAATAGGATAAAGCATGTAGGTGTTATAAGTCAAAGAATTGTTTTAAAAAAAAAAAATAAAATTTCGATTTTCATAAGAAATAGTTTTTCGATTGCGCTCGAATTTCACACGAATACCTAAATTCATAAAATTAAGGTTCTGTGGAAAAATCATTAAAATCGGATCAAGCATTTAGGTGTTATAAGCTGAAGAAATTTTAAAAAATCAAAAAAAATCGTAAAATTGGCATTTTAATGAGAAATATTTTCCGATTGCACTCAAAAACGTGGCAGTTCTAAGTTCAGAGATTTCGAAGGCCTCCGTAAAATTTCGCCGTAATTGGAGTATCGGTTTATCCGGAATCGTGTTAACAAACACAAGCAGAAAAAAAGAAAGAAAGAAAACATTCCGTTTTTTTTTTTCTCCAGTATAGTGAAATGGAATCTTCCTTCGCTCGCTACGCACGCTACGCACGCTACGCTCATCCAATAAACTAGGAAAACGCTTAAGTCCCGCCGCGTTGTTTTATGAGCGTATATGGTGCATTGAGCTGCCATGTGTTTACGCGGATTTTCTGTTGTTCTGTGAAAAAAACATTACTTAGTCGAAGATTTATTTGATTAAATTAAATTTATAAAAAAAATAACTTAATTTTTTTAATTAAATTAAATTAAATAAAAAATTAATTTAAATTTTTTTTTATTAATCGTAATTTTTAAAAAAGAAAAAATCGTAAAATTGCAATTTGCATAAGAAATAATTATTCGATTGCACTCAAATTTAACACGAATATATAAGTTCATAAAATTAAGGTTCTGTCAAAAATCATTACAATCGGATAAAGCACATAGGTGTTATAAGTCAAAGAATTGTTTAAAAAAAGAAAAAAAAAACGTAAAATTACGATTTTCATGAGAAATAATTTTTTGATTACGCTCAATTTCACAAGAATATCTTAATTCATTAAAATTCAGGTTCTGTGTAAAATCATTACAATCGGATAAAGCATGTAGGTGTTATAAGTCGAAGAAATTTTTAAAAAATCGAAAAAATCGTAAAATTGCGTTTTTTATGAGAAAAAATTTCCCGATTGCGCTCAAAAACGTGGCAGTTCTAAGTTCAGAGATTTCGAAGGCCTCCATAAAATTTCATCGCAATCGGAGTATCGGTTTTGCCGAAATCGTGTTAACAGACAGACAAAAATACAGAAAAAAAGAAAAAGAAAAAGAAAAAAAGAAAAAAAGAAAAAAAAAAAAAAAAAACATTCCGGATTTTTTTCTCCAGTGTAGTGAAATGGAATCTTCGCTTCGCTCGCTACGCTCATCCAATAAAACTAGGAAAACGCTTAAGTCCCGCCGCGTTGTTGGATGAGCGTAATTGGTGCATTGAGCTGCATTGTGTTACGCGGATTTTCTGTTGTTCTGTGAAAAAAATCATTATTTCTTAGTCGAAGAATTTTTTTAAATTAAATTAAATTAAATCAAAAATTAACTTAATTTTTATTATTAAATAAATAAATTAAAAAATTAACTTAATTTTATTTAATTAATCGTAAAATTGCAATTTGTACAAGAAATAATTATTCCGATTGCGCTCTAATTTATCACGAATATATTAATTCATAAAATTAAGGTTCTGTAAAAAAATAATTACAATAAGATTAATCATGTAGGTGTTATAAGTCAAAGAATTGTTTTAGAAAAGAAAAAACCCGTAAAATTTTGATTTTCATGAGAAATAATTTTTCGATTACGCTCAAATTTCACCCGAATACTTCAATTCATAAAATTAAGGTTCTGTGATAAAATCATTACAATCGAATAAAGCATGTAGTGTTATAAGTCGAAAGAATTTTTTAAAAATAGAAAAAAATCGTAAATTGCGTTTTTTATGAGAAAATTTCCCGATTGTGCCAAAAAACGTGGCAGTTCTAAGTTTCAGAGATTTCGAAGGTATCCATAAATTTCATCGCAGTTGGAGTATCGGTTTAGCCGAAATCGTGTTCAACAAACACACAAAAATACAAAAAAAAGAAAGAAAAAAAAAAACATTCTGGATTTTTTTCTCCAGTGTAGTGAAATGGAATCTTCGCTTCGCTCGCTACGCTCGCTAACGCTCATCCAATTAAAATTAACTTAATTTTTTTAATAAATCGTAATTTTTACGTAATTTTAAAAAATCGTAAAATTGCAATTTGCATAAGAATAATTATTTAATTGCGCTCAAATCTTACACGAGTATATTAATTCATGAAATTAAGGTTCTATAAAAAATCATTGCAATAGGATAAAGCATGTAGGTGTTTATATTGTCAAAGAATTGTTTTAAAAAAGAAAAAATCCGTAAAATTTCGATTTTTATGAGAAATATTTTTTCGATTACGCTCAAATTTCACACGAATATCTTAATTCATAAAATTAAGGTTCTGTTAAAAAATCATTACAATCGGATAAAGCATGTAAGTGTTATAAGTCGAAGAATTTTTTTAAAAATCGAAAAAAATCGTAAAATTGCGTTTTTTATAAGAAAAATTTTCCCGATTGCGCTCAAAAACGTGGCAGTTCTAAGTTCAGAGATTTCAAAGGCCTCCATAAAATTTCATCGCAATCGGAGTATCGGTTTAGCCGGAATCGTGTTAACAAACACACACAAAAAAACAAAAAAAAACAAACAAAAACAAAACATTCCGGATTTTTTTCTCCAGTGTAGTGAAATGGAATCTTCGCTTCGCTCGCTACGCTCATCCAATAATAGATTGTATTTAGAGTCTACCCACTCAGTTATATAACTGATTTTCAGTGGGGTACAGTAAATCAAAGCGACCAAGCCAACCCTGCAGGCCCCGACGCAATCGACGAGTGAGCGATAACCAACCAAAGATCGATATTTTTTTAATAGGAAATATAGCAATCAGTGGTATGGACAGTGCGAACACCCGCCCATCAACGCCAGAATCAACAAGGCCGATTCAGAACAACTCTGAATTTATTATGTGCTTCGTTGCTAGGACGGCTCCAAAGTCACCGTTTACAAACTCCTAAGACAAGAACTGATGGACTTAAGTCCAAATTAGAAGTTAAAAAACTTCTGACTATAGCGGGAATCGAATCCTGGACCTTCTGCATTGGAAGCAGATGCTTATGCTTAATACTTATTCTCTTTTTTTCACCATGTTAATGTTATTATGAGCTTAAACAATTGTAATCAATTGTGTGAAAATATTTCCACACTGGGGATTTCATCCTAGGTGGGTTTTCGTCTTTTCTCGCATTATGATAATTTCTTATCATATGAATAATGTATATTATGTAAAAATGTTTCATTACAGTACAGTGCAATATGTATTAAAAGAAGAAGATATCTAGAAGTTTTACTTTATAGTAAAGATATTCATTTATATACCCGATACAAATGAAATCAAAGCCAATGTTAGGTACTACAGGCTATTCTTGGACCGACCCTTGCTTCACTTCTGACCGCGGGTTTACCATCCAGTCAGCATTAATTTTATAACTAGAAGCCTCATAAGCCACGATTCTATCTTCCAACGTAATTAAAAGATAAATTGCCTAGATTAAAACAGTTATATGTTTCCCAATCTCGAGAAAATCTTTCCCGTTGAAGGGTTTATACTCGGGAATTTTTCATCTTCACACAAAGATTACCATTTTGTTCTTCTTTATTCCCTTTGTCAATCTTTATAATTGATAATTTTATCTCTTTTCAGAGGCAACTTATGGTATTTTATTATTTTTGCTTTGCAGAATTAAATCGTAATACAGGAGCGTGCAGCGTTTATATTAGTTTTACGTCTTGATTTGAAATTAAAAGAGGAATTAATTAATTGGCACAAGTCAGAGCTTATCCGAGGAAACCGTTTCACACGTAGTACTGACTTTAATTATTAATTAAGATGTTTCATTTGGGTTGATTGATGTGTTTTGCTTTTTTACTAAAACGAATGGGTCGATTTCAAACTCGGTGTATATTCTTACATGGTATCCCCCATCCAGGGCCTAGTTCAAGTTATTTAAAATAGTTATATTACGAATTTACTTCAAATTATTGATAACTTTAAAAATAAAAATAATATTATTTGCTTTCTAGAAAATAGAATACGCGTTCATCGAAGACTTTTACGTATAGATATTTTTTGGGTACAAAGCAATCGAAAATCGAAATTTTATTTCTGCTAATCTTTCATTTATTATAACATTGATTTCCATAGTCACGATATAAATTCCAAGCAAAAGTATCACTAACTCAATACAAATACAAACTTAAAAAACGTGATTGAGTTCTAATTTTTGACGAAGTCACTTAACTTCTAAAAGTTCCTAATTATGAGAAACACATTAATTTTATGAATATATTTATCATTATCAAAATAAATATATTTTCGTAAGCAAATTCGCTCTACAGAAAAAAATAACTGCTAACAATTTTCCAGGAAAGAAAAAATTCGTAATTAACAAAATCACAAAGCCCCCCAGCTAAGTTAATTAATCTTTTCATAACTTATATCCAGTAAAACACACAGAGGTCTTGGATGCTATGTAATTATCGTGCAACTCATAGAACATGAAATAAAAAAAATATTTGTTTAGTGTAATTAAACAAACTTGCGATTCCTGCACCCGACCCGACTATGCTTGCTGTACACACTCTTAGTATAGCTATGCCAGAGACACATCACCCTTCCACGACAGGAGTTAGTGGACGAGCGTAGTGAAGTAACGAAGACTTTCACTACCTTGAAAGAAAATACCTCACTGACGTTTTTGAATATTCTTTCTTGACTGTTTGTTCGCTCTCTGCCTCATCGCCCTTCAACAAGGATGGAACAGAATGTTTTTGGAAACCCTTAGAGAAAGGGCGAAGGGGAAAAGACTATAGCCTTTTTAAGGGGTAGTTTTACTTACTCGTCATCTTCTCCAAAGAGATTTCAATGGTTTACAAGATTTAATAAAAAACTACATAACCTACCAAACCTTTAACGTTTCTATTTTAAATATAAAAGGGGTTTCAACCGAAAAGGAGTTTTGTCAAAAATATCAACGTTTATGGTTTTGTAGGTATATAATAGTTTAACGCAATACTAAAAAACATGGAAAAACATTTTTTTTAGGGGGGGGGGCGTGGGGAGTTCTGAACCGAAAAAGTTCCACTTTTTTAGGTACTCCTATGACCAGTGCGAGATTAAAATAAATTTAATGGGCACTATTAGACTAAATCACCCGCAGATAGCTCTATAGTGGAGGCCGGGCAGAGATTAGTCCCAGGTGTAAGAGAACTTCTACCCCCACCACAGATCCCAGCACATACTGGCCGCACTCGTGCGGCGGCGCTAAGTCGACGATCGACGTTCTTCTAAACTAGGAAAACGCTTAAGTCCCGCCGCGTTGTTGGATGAGCGTAATTGGTGCATGTGTTATGCGGATTTTCTGTTGTTCTGTGAAAAAATCATTACTAAGTCGAAGATTTTTTTTTAAATAAATTTAAATTAAATAAAAAATTAACTTTAATTTTTTAATTATTTGTAATTTTTAAAAAAGAAAAAAATCGTAAAATTGCGATTTTCATAAGAAATAATTATTCGATTGAGCTCAAATTTAACACGAATATATTAATTCATAAAATTAAGGTTCTGTGAAAAAATCATTAAAATCGGATAAAGCATGTAGGTGTTATAAGTTGAAGAAATTTTTTAAAAATCGAAAAAAATCGTAAAATTGCGATTTTTATGAGTAATAATTTTCCGATTGTTCTCAAAAACGTGGCAGTTCTAAGTTCAGAGATTTCAAAAGTCTTCAGAAAATTTCGTCGCAATTGGACTATCGGTTTAGCCGGAATCGTGTTAACAAACACACAAAAATACAAAAAAAAGAAGAAGGAAGGAAAAAAAAACATTACGGATTTTTTTCTCAAGTGTAGTGAAATGGAACCTTCGCTTCGCTCGCTACGCTCATCCAATTATCACGATATTAGTGCACACACTGACGCACACATCTACAATAGTAAAACCACGTTGTTACATGACTCAAAGTACAATGTCCGCGTCTCAAATGAAGTGCCAATGACAGTGTTGACTTTTATTTAGGCCTATCTATAGATACACTTTGTGTATCTATTACTTCTCTACCTAGGTACATTTAAAGATAAATACCTTTACCTGTAATTTATCCACGATTGTTAGATACTAGATACTTTTTTTCAGAAATACCGTCTGTAAAAGTTTTTTTAAGGCTTATTTGCTCAAAATTTGCTTTTTCATTCTTAAGTTTTGTAGTATTTTGTTTTGTAATAGTATTTGTACTTTCGTATTGAATATAGCAAACTACATCACTAGGTGACAAACCAACATACTATGAATCTGACTATCTGCCAGGTACGTTTTAAAGTATCTTCTGTCATTACCTAGGTACATTTTAAAAAGGGATCTGGATCTAGGTATATTTAAACAAGAGTATCTGTATCTATATCTAGGTGCTATGAAAAAGAATCTTAGTCAACACTGACTATTGTCACGTGACCTTGTCGATTGTCTACGGGTGGTTTTATTCGCCGTTTTTCTAAGTAAAGAAGAGTGGAGTGGGGGTAAGGGTGGTTTTATTCGCCGTTTTTCTAAGTAAAGAAGAGTGGAGTGGGGATAAACGAGGGGAAATCTTTCTCATTATTAGACTACACTCTGCCTGTCCTCTAGTTTAGTGCAAGTGGTCAAGCTATGTACTCGGACAGCGTGACAGCGCCAAGTAGAGGTAACAAGAAGGTGTTTACCTCATCTTCTCACACCTGTCTTGTCTCCAGCTCATTACAACACTCCCGTCAGTCACAAACACAGCGAAGAAGATTTTCACTGTCAGGGGAGGAGGGGGAGTTCGGGTGTAAGAAAGATTATTACCCCCACCCCCCCCAGTCCATCGCTCGATGACTTCTTCGACGACAACATGAGACACCCTCCCGAGTAGCGCATTATGACCCAACGGTTGACGCGCCCCTTAATCTGTGTGGCTCGTTGGTCTTGTGGTTAGCCTACCTAAAAAAGTATTTCAGTTCTTGTCTTAGGAATTTGTAAACGGTGACTTTGGAGCCGTCCTAGCAACGAGGCACATATTAAATTTAAAGTTGTTCTGAATCGGCCTTGTCGATTCTGGCGTTGATCCGCGGGTGTTCGCACTGTCCATACCACTGATTGCTATATTTCCTATTAAAAATATCGATCTTTGGTTGGTTATTTCTCACTCGTCGATTGCGTCGGGGCCTACAGGATTGTCTTGGTCGCTTTGGTTTACTGTCCCCCACTGAAAATCAGTTGTGTGACTGAGTGGGTAGACTCTAAATACGTATTTATTTATTTATTTATTTATTTATTTAACCAAATAAACTCACACCTATTCGTCTGTGTGTGTGTCATGGCTCACAATAAAAAGTGAGTTTCGAACTCCGAATTACTTCACATAGTTCTTCAACAATGTTGATATAGAATGTTTTTCATCTAGGCCACGATTCTTGAAACTTTTATAACTCGACCTAACTCCGCTTTACTCAAGGATAAAAATGTACAGTAATTCGGCCCCTGAGTTGGGACTGGGCCAGCCTCCTAGAAAGTTGGAATATGTATAAATTTGAAATCCCTCCCAAAGGGAATGAAATAGTGGAACAAACATGGAACAATGAAGTTAATTCGCTCACTATTTTCGGTTGTTTTTCATAATCATTAGACAGGAGAAGCTTCTTAGCTACCAAAACGAATTATTGTTTCAAATTTAAAAAAAAAAGAGTTGAGTTCTCAAAAGTGTTTTACACACTAATAGTTAAAACAAGTTTTGTTTTTCTGTAACATTTAATTATATGGTTTTATTATCCCTCATAAAAACGTGAATGCAAGTGGAATGCAAAATATGACGTGCAAGATAATTGCATAGTACTTGACGCTCAGAGTTTTCACAACGCGCGTATATTTCACAAGCCAATTGGTAGGTTTCCATGTAGGGCCCTGATCTTATGTAAATATGCGTGAATATAGGGAACGTACGTACCTAGGTTTCGGTAAATACGTTTTCCATCATTATTTCTCCGTTTCCCCTCAGGAGCGCTAGAGTCGATATCTCGACAAGCCAGTTAGTACGCTAGAGACCGTTCCGAAAATGTTGGGGTTGTGTTATTATTAGCAATTTAATTGCGAAATCACAGATAGCTCAATAGAGAAATACAAGAAAAAGTTCCGAAATTTTTTGTTATTGGTAAGGTGAATTATAGCATTATAACCTAACAGTATTGAAAAAGAGAGATTTAAAATGTTGGTTTAAACATTCTAGACCATTCGCCAAATTTGATTTGTTCGACAATTAAACATTTTCGTGGGAAATAAGTCGGTGTCCAACTAAAGGAATTATGGAATATGGACAATTGTGAAGGCATGTCCGAGCTAGGGATGTTTAGGACTCAATCCCTTGTATTCGCATTAATGACTGAAGGAAAACTCGGAAAATTTTTCACTCAGGATAGCCGGTCTCGACGGGATTCGAATCCGGGACCTCCCGAATCAGAGTCGCGCGCTTTACGCTTGAGCCAACACTGACGGCAACCGCCAAGATTCGCCACGCTATCAACACTCTATTTCGAATATTTGTGTAATATGTAACCATGTGCTGCTAGAATAATACAGACACACAAGTGCAAAATAGCTAAATCACTAATATTATTAAATATAATTCAATAAATAATAAAACCACAGTTCTCGTTGAAACTATCAATCTAATTTCGAAACAATCACTATCACTTTTAAATCAGCCATCATTCTCTATCATACGGTTCCTACCACAGTTGTGCAACTGTATTTATTATACACACCCGATATCAATTACAACATGGGTTTCATATGACTACGATTATTATTGATATGTACGAATAATAAGAGGCAAATGAAAAAAACAGTCAAGTCAAATGTTTTCCGAAATCGACCTATAGGTCTACATGAAAACCATCGTTAGAGGCAAACCCCCACTTCAATATTTTTCCGCAGCTGTCACCTGGCGAGTTTTAAAATTAGCTAATATTTTAAGTTTAGAAATGTTTTTAAACATTGTTAATTGTTTAAACTTTATATTTCTGACGTTACTGGAAATGGAAATAAAATGAAATTCCATTAAAATATTGCTTTAAATTGGTTCCATGGGAAAATCAGTCATGTCCAATTATTAATATGGACTTAAGACCTTTTTAATACTATAAACATGAAACTTGTTACAATAATAACCAAATCAAATCAAATTGGTTCAAAATAGAGTTTTTAGACGGTTTTTTGTTCACCTGAACATTTTACTTTTTGGACCTAACTGGTTTTTCCATTTTGCTGTAAGTTTTAGTTTGTTGGTTTATGTGATGTAATAGATAAGGTAAATATTTAAATATCACTGAACTTGCAACTAGTTTGCGAATACAAACTGTAAATCACAGTCACACACAAAATTATAGAGACCCATGATAACCTTCGCGTGTTCACAATTTTGAAATATAATGGTAAGTCAAACAAAATTAATCTTTACCAATTTACATTTTGAAATAAAAAAGTATTTAATATAGAGATTAATAAACTAAATTCGTGTTCATAAACTATAATTAAAAAATAATCAAAATTGTGAAGAGAAGTAAAAATTTAAATCCGTAATTTAAAAACTAGACCTTCTGCATAAAACAGCAATACAAACAAAACAATAACAAAGAAGTTGAGTCACTCATGTGGGAAGTACTGTACCGACCCTCCAACACTAACTAGTGACTCAAAACTTAGACCTACTACCACCATGGAGAATTGATATAGTGCATGGAGAGCAATAAATAAAAAATGAGATCATCAAACTAATCTTTACTGTCAAAGGGAATGCATCTCATTGCTTGAGGGATGAATCACCCCCCTCCCTCCCCTCCCCTCCAACCCCTCTTCTCTGAACCCCAAATCAAATATTCAAGTATAAAAAGAACCCTTACATCCCGGCTATGCTGAATAGGCAGAAACAAAACTTACACACTGACACAAAACACGAAATAATTTGCATTTTCCACTTGAATATGCCTACTTCAATTATTTATAAGCGCTATATGTACACAGATAATTTGTACCAACAGTATTTTTAGCTATTATTAATAGAGAAGAGTTACTAATTAAAAGTGTTTAGCTCTACAGTAAATGTTCATCAACAGTTCATGAAACATTAACAATTAATATTGTAATCATACATAATTTTATTGATGAATGAATGACCTTGGTTAATGTTAAAGAATCCTAGTAGTAGAAGTAGTCCTTGCTACTCATAAATTTCTAGTAATGGTAACTTGGTTAGGTATGTGTAGTAATTCTATAACAATTATTATAAGTAGGTCACGATGCTGGATGACGTAAAACGCACACATTGTATAGCCAGCCATTGTAAGTTCTTCAATTTATTATTCACAACAATTTGTGCCCAAAATATATTTATTATTCCCCATTGCTAACAGCTAAATGAATAGTGGTGGGAAGTCTTGCAACAATGTTTTAACTTTACGAGTCTTTACATTTTATTTATTTATTTATTTATTTATCTATTTATTTATTAAACGTCTATCCTATTCAGTTACAAAAACTGATTTACAAAGGAGGACAACTAAATAAATCTAATTACATAGATGCATGTTTTTTTATGTTTTTTTTTCATCTAGATGTTTTTTTCTTTCTTAAAACATGTTATTTTTACTTTAAATAAGTGTTTATTGGACATAACACTGCTCTTTATCAATTTCAAACCAATATCAAACCGATAAAATTGATAAAGAGCAGTGTTATGTCCAATAAACACGTATTTAAAAGTTTCAATTTATAAATAATGTTACTTTTGGTTAGTGATTTCTTCGCCCCCCCCTCTCTCTCCTCTCTCTCTCTCTCTCTCTCTCTCTCTCTCTCTCTCTCACACTCTCTATCTCTCTCTCTCTCTTCCCTTTCTCCATACTTGAGCCCACATAATAATTTTTAGGATCCATCAATCAATCAATCAATCAACCTGTCAATCACGAATGGAAGAACTTGTACATTTTCTTTGTTTCGTCTTGCAAAAGAGGAGAGATTCTCTTATTTTCAATGCTTATACTTTCTGTTTTAGATACATAAGCCTTTTATACGTACATAAGTAAGTAAGCATTGGTTTAATAGTCATAGAATCAGTATTTTACTGAAAAGTATATTTTTGTCGAAAGAGGCAGAGCTAAAAAGTAATATAAATCAGAGAGGTTGGGAGGAACGGTTAAAAGAACACACACATTCGTACATGTAAATTAATGGGAAGGTATGAACAGGTGTCTGAGTACCCAGGAAACTTGAAAACGTGGAGTTGACGTATTTATTTCTGATTCAAATAATGTTGAATTTAACATTTCTTTTGGTTGTGGTTTATTAAATGATCATTATAAAAGTATTAAAAAAATATAATATATACTCAACATATATGTGAAAGTGTATGTCGTATGTTCTTATATTTTCCAGATTTAAAAACTATCTCTTGGAAAGAGATCTCCAAAATTGTTTCAAAACGTTGAGAATTCGATCAAACTCAATATGTTTTCCAACCCCGCAAAAATATTATTTTAATATACAATGACATGCCTCGAAAGCATTCGTCAACATGCATAATTTTTAACACATTTACAACACTACAGGATGTGTAAAAGATAAATATTACACTCAATAAAACACGATGTACACTGCCAAACAATTCCCAGTATATAATATGTATTGGCACACTGCATGACAATATTGTTTGCATTGTCTAATTGACAGGCTTGAAATTCAATAATAATTATGGTTTTGTTACTGCCTTTAACATTATTTATTTATTAATTATTTGTTCAGCAGCACATTAATTAATTAAATGAGTCACGAGGATGGCAGAAAAAAGCAGAGCTCCAAACACACTTGGTGACTGCCAACCTTGTAACAATAAAATATATTTAAAACGATGACGATAAGAAAATATAATAACAACATTATAACAATCGTTATCAAAAGAATCAAACTTTTACGATTACGAAAAAATATATAGCCAATCTTTCTCTCGTCGATTAAAGAAATCCCGATTAAAGTCAATGTATTTCGCCCTGCTGATAGAATTTTCATCGCTTATGCATTCCCAGGCTTATACGCCTTGTTTTCCATATAAGGTATTACAAAGTGAAGCGGCCCAGCAAGATCAAAGGAGAGCCGCTATTTAAATTGCAGAACACCCCACGGTTAGGGGGGGAAGGGGGAATGATATAACATCATGAGGATAGGGGGAGGGGGGCAACGTTTTTTAATCCCCATGTTAAAATATTGACCAGAATTAAATACCTTCCCCTTCCCTATCGACTTTATCCCCCCCCTTTCCCCCTCCCACTTCACGACATCATAACGAGATGGAACTAAATGCTTAATGACGGGCTTACATTGTGCCTTTACCCAAAGACTGTTTATGTATTTAACTTAACTACTGGCAATAAAAAGAAAACAACGCGTAGATAAATAGTGTCTGATTATGAAAGTTTAAAGTTTAAAAAATGATTTGTTTTTTCTCGCGGTCCGTCGAGTTTAAATAGCCCGCCCGCCCAGTGTTGTGTCTTGTCTGGTAATTAGCATGGTAAATGTTGAGTAATGTAGGCGCGTGTTACGAGTAGCCAGACGTCACTTAGCAGACCTCACACGTTTACGAGAGAACAGAAAGGGACCCAGGGCGGATCCCTGGGGAATGCCAGTAGACCGACCGAAATACGATGCATATTCATATTATAAATTATTCTGATCATTGTCATTAATACTCTATTTAGATAAGACTAGGAAAACGCTAAAGTCCCGCCGCGTTGATGGATGAGCGTTTTTTTTTGCGTTTTGTGCGTTTGTTTGCACTTTTCCTTTGCAAGTGCTTTTTGAATGCATTGTGGAGGTGATTGTTGTCAAGTTTCTATTGTTATTTGTTAATTGGTATTATAAACTTCAAAAAACTCATATTAAAACCTTTATTTCTGTAGATTCTGACTAATTTTTTCAACTTTTTCTTTCAAAAGGTACTACATCACCATAACCTTAATGTCCATGTGAAATCTGAACGTTGTAGCCCTACCCGTTTGGTCAGAATCGGCCCAAATGTGACGAAAATATCGCACTAAAAATTGAAAACTAATTTTAAAAACCTTTATTTCTATAGATTCTAGCTAACTTTTTCAACTTTTTCTTTCAAAAGGTACTACATCACCATAATCTTAATGTCCATGTGAAATATGAACGTTCTAGCCCCACCAGTTTGGTCAGAATCGGCCCAAATGTCACGAAATATCGCACTAAAAATCGAAAAAAATCGTAAAAGTACGATATTTATGAGAAATATTTCTTCGATTGTACCCAAAAACAATACACCTCTAAGTTCAGAGAAAACGAAGGTCCGGTCAAATTTTCATCAAGATCGCGTATGCCGTTTGCCCGGAATCGAGCGAACAAACAGACGGAAAAACAAAAAAAAAACAAAAAAACAAAAAAAAAAAAAAACACCCGAGCTAAATTTTTTGGGGGTCAGTGAAATTGAAGTCTTCGCTTCCGCTCGCTACGCTCGCTCGCTCATCCAATGATAACAGTCACGTTTATTTAGTGTTTTGGCTTTAAAAAATGATAAACATTAAAATAAAACACATATTATGTGATAGATATTATGATAAACGGAAAGGGACCCAGGGCGAATCCTTGGAGAATGCCAGTTGACCGACCGAAGAACGATGTATATTCTTAAATATTTAATTCTAGTCAACATCGTTAATACTCTCTGTTGATAACTATATAGGTTAACGAAAATTAAGGGTTTTGGCATAAACATATTAAACATTACAGTAAAGCACATGTTACGCAAAACAAGATATGTAGTTTTTGAAGATAAGTTTTGCAAATTGGTTTCTCAAAAGTTCTTTTACATAAAGTTTCCTTTAATAGATTAATTTAAAATTTTAATCTGTGAAAAATAAATTCATCACTTGAATAATTAAAATTTTGAAAACTTTGATTTTGTAGCATATTTCCGAAATAATTATTATAGCCACTTGCCAAAACGTGGTTTACTCCTGTTGAAAGAGATAGAAAGATACAATCCAATCCAATCATACATAACTTATTCGCAATACCAATACTTCTGTGCTTTAATTTGTTTCTCAATTAATCGGGAAACACTGCCGTAGGTGTATTTATTGATCAAATGGAATTTTGTGTTCACTGGACATTTAGAGAAACCAGCCTACCAAATCAGCTCTGCCTATACTGATTTTGCCGCATATCACAGATTAATAAATTTACTAAACCATATTATATTCATACAATAGTGATTTATTTGAATTATTTATTTACGAGAAACCTTCCTTGTGACAATTTGTCCCTCTCCAGTTGACTAATTTGGTATAGGTTGTGAAGATAATTTAAGAGGAAGACTATTTAATAGATCTCAATCATTGCTTTCGCGAATGTTTTAAGAAAAGCTCCGGAAATCCTTGAAGATAATCAAGAAATAAGTGGGAACATAGCAAGATTAAGATTAGCGTTACTTTAACCGAAACTACTAAATTTTCCAAGAAATGTGTCTGTACTTTTAACAAACGCCCACAATTACTCATACAGCTATTATAATCGTGGGAAACCTAAGAAGTTAATATTTAAAAATACGTTTTGCAATGCATTCTTATTTCTTACTTTTATTTTAATCGATTTGATTTTTTGTTACGTGCTTTTTATTTGTGCTCTAACTACTATAGACTACTTTAGTCCGCGAATTTTTGTCCGGTGGTATAAAACACGTAAAATAAACGTCGAAGAAGAGAAGTACGGCCTAATGAGAAAAACCTCACAAACTCAAAAATGTAACTCGAGTTTTTTTTTACTTAATCTCTTTTGAATCTTTCTTATCCATTGATCTAATTTATTACCGATATCTTTGATCTGATCCATTCGTCCATTATGAACCAACCGCTCATCATTGCTTCGTTATTTCAGACACAGATAAAAACAACAGCAACAAAAACAAATACAACAAAACGAAAACAACAACAAAGACAACACTGCAAGCAAAACGAGAATGACAACAACCACATTTTCTTGATGTCGTCATTGATCGGGAAACACTCTCGTAGGTGTAATTGACTGATATACTAAGCCGCTTCGCAAACGCTTTTTCCAGTCGCGTTGATGGATGAGCTTATTTGGTTGACTATTTCTGTATAATAAGTTTTTGTGTGCATGGGATCTCATTACTTTTTCAAGTTCCATTGCAAAAATATTTTTTGTTAAATTATTAAGATAATTTTTATAAAGTAGTATTAATTCCTTTGATAATAACAATAAACAATAGAATGTAAAATATCTCAAGGCACAAATACTTTCTTTTTGTACGCATTGTAGATGATTATTGTCAATTTTTTATAGTTACTTGTTAATATTTAAACACCTGTATAAGGATTATTAAAACCTTTTTTCTATGAATTCTGGCTAACTTTTAGAACTTTTCATGCATAAGGCACTACATCACCATTACTTTAACGTCCATCTATAACATGAACGTTGTAGCCCCACCCGTTTGGTCAAAATCGGCCCAAATATCACGAAAATATCGCATTAAAAATTCGGGGGGAAATCGTCAAAATACGATATTCATGAGAATTTTTTTTTCGATTGTACCCAAAAACTTGGCAGATCTAAGTTCAGAGATTTTGAAAGTCCCCTCCAATTTTCATCAAGATCGCACAGTATACGCCGTTTGCCCGGTAGAGAGCGAACAAACAGACTAAACAAAAAACAAAAACCAACACCATAGCTATTTTTCTCAGGGTAAGTGAAATTGAAGTCTTCGCTTCGCTCATCCATATTATGGAAATCAATCCAGAAATTAACAAATCCATCTTAGCGATCAGGATACCCAGCAGCAGAGATGATTTTTTATTTCTGGATTGATTACCATTTTTAAACATCAAATCACATAATATAAATTGTGCGAAGTTTTTTTTTTATAGTCCCATATTTTAAATTCCGATTGGAGGTTGTTCATTTTTCGTTCGTAGGTTTGTATCAACGTCGACATGGTTGGTTCAGAGTCATTGTAATTAAAGTCACCCACCAACAATAATTTCTGTGATTGAGGAAGTACACTCGAAATACAATTTTTAAATATGTTATTTTTTCAACATAACGATATTATCAACAACAGAATGTATATCTTTCGTTAGATGACAAAATCTCTTCTATACTCATCCCAACAAACCCATCGCCTAACTAACTCATTGTTCTAATCCAATGTTTCTGTCTGTTTATTTGGTAGTGTTTCCGCGTCGTGTCGCTGATTTTCCTTTGTCGGGTTGGCGACACGTTTCTTTTCGACCGTACGTGACTCGCATGTATCGATTGTTATCGATTATCTTAGTCGATATCTCGTCAGGCGGTTGTGCTGGCGAAATAATAAACATTACTACCCGAAGCTCTACTCAGGACTTTATCGAAACTGCGTCCTACAGTATTTTCAAGGGGTGAGTGATCACCAGCTTTGTTATTAAGAGGGAATCACATTTTGGCAGTTGGTAAATGGTAATAGCTTTTAATTCAGGAACCAACCGATGTACATGAAACTGTGCAAAGTCTAGCAAGGATATTATATTGACAGCTAAATCCATACAATACTAGATTATCAATAAAATTAAATGAATAAAATAAATAAATACATTCGTATAATAAAAGCTGAGATTGTTAGAACAGTTGTTTATATTGGATTATTATTTTAGAATTGTACTCTTTCTTTATGACATTTTATTAATAGAATTAGTGCAATATTTTGGGAATTTTCAACACCCTTTTAATCTCCCTTCTAGTTGCCATTAGAAAGGAGTTGAAAATTCCCGAAATATTACCCTAATTCTGTCATAAAGAACAAATATAAATATAAAACAATTATTCCAATGTAAAATATATTCGTACTTAGAGCTACCCACTCAGTTAGTTACAGAACTGATTTTCAGTGGGGGACATTTTAAAGTAGACCAAATTAATATTCTACATTCTTATCCTTTTCAATTGATTTTGATAATTTATATCTAAGTGATTTTAAAAAAAAAGTTTATGTGTTCGTTTTCCTTATAGCCACCTTAGGTTTTACGGTTTTGTTATATTTATATTTTTGATAATCAATTTTTACTCAATATATTTTGTTATTTTATAACACTTCCTTGAATGTAATGATTTGTATAGCATCTTCGTATTCTACAAAATTGTGATTAATGTGAATTTTTAAGTCTCTTATTTGTGGATACCTGTTGTCTGAGAAAAATAAATAATAATCAAATTAAAAATAAATATGATTCTATACGTTTTAATTCAAGGTTCGTATTATTAGAAAACAATATCTTATAAATACTTTGTAGCATATTGTATTGTACATTGTGTGTATTGTACATGTGGAATGGTTATGCTTTCAATACTTTGAAACTATTGTAGGGTAGGTACGATACATTTCGTACACATAATTTGTAGATTACTTGTTTGATACCCGTTGTGAAATAATTGGGGAATGATAAAATTCAAGCACGGGCAAACACCAGATGCTACGTTTCTTCTTAAACCATCCGGTCATTGTTTTTTCTGTGAATAGTACAACTTCAACCAAGCGAAATCTAAGTTATGTCTTTTAAATCAGCAATACCTACTGTTTGACTTTTTTCCACCATTCTTTAAATAACTTCAAGGTTTAACATGATCGGATTTGGATTGTAAACCCTGTTGCAAATACTATGGATAACATCGGTATTTGTCGTTTAGTCGAAAAGCCGGTTAGTCTGTAAGAAAGACGGGCCTTGAATGAATTAGTGTGGAGAAGAAGAAGAACGCTAATCAGCCAAACAGTAGCGCATTCTCGCGTGCTTTCTCGTAACTCGTTCGATTTCACGGCCATCTGGCGACGAAATGCAGAACAGATGCGTATTTAACATATTTTAGAAGGCAGAAAGCGTTTAGACTATTTACTAACTTCTTGAATCTCCTGAGAATCACTTTGCTTCGTCACTTTCCTGACAGACTGATTACCTTACTGTCTACATTACTTACTTATCAAATCTAATTATTTGTTAATTGGTCAACAAAAACTAGCTTAATTACTAACTAAATGAGGACGTGTCGTGAAGAAGTTGTTACAAATTTTCTTGTCATTAATTACTATAATTGACACACCGATTTCCGTCCAAATAAAGTCAAATTCACTAACGTGTAGGCTTCCGTTCATGTTGACTTTTACACTACAAGAAAATACTATATTCATAAATTTTACACTTATTTAGTAAAAACGAAATTAAGTAGTTTTAAGTGTTTTGATAGTCCGTTAGCTATAACCATGCCAATCAGACAGTAAGGTGGACCGTGGAAAATTTATTTATATGTTATACTGGCTTACTTATTTCAGATGATCTTTCCTCCTAGGACCGTATGTGACCCTCAAGTTCTGAACACAATATATTATCTAAAAGCAGAAAAGAATAGAAATTAGTGTGATCATTTATTTATAATGTTATTATTATGTGGCGAATGTGTGATCAAAGTGGTATTTCTAAAATTCAAATATATTTCTTTACAAAATGAATGCAGTCATCTTCTTGAATTTGACATATCAATAAGAGTTAGAGTAAGTTTCAGACCCTCGCCAAGTGTGTAATATTGAGAAAGTTGTGGTCAATGTCAACAGTTTTTAGATGAGATCTGGTAGACCAGGCTTTACTGCTGAGTGGTGAAATTAGCCTGGAGCAAATTTTGACCTGTAATTTCCACTAAACAATTATTGTACACTTTAGAGGTTTGAGCAAGTATAGTATGCGCAATACTGCACAGTATACACATTCATAAAATCTCATTTTATCAATAACTGTCCGCAAAAAATACATGCAAGAGAAATTTATAGATATGTACCAATCTTATGTAGGGAATATATTTGGTCTAATAGAGTCACGTGAAAATCCTTTTTAAACAAGCCCCTAAAGTTTATATGAAATTTTATGTGAAATTCGATGGATTTAACTATCAAACTATTTCAAATAAGTATTAAATTATTGTGAAAAAAGTTAACCCGTGGTCATCCAAATATCTTGATTCATTTAGCTATTTGGTTCAAATAACATTTATTGTATAAACTTATGCATGCCTTCTCGCATCGTATATTCGCAGAACAGAAGTAGTAGAACTAGAACTAGAACTCGAACTCGAACTCGAACTCGAACTAGAACTAGAACTAGAACTAGAGCTAGAACTAGAACTAGAACTAGAACTAGAACTAGAAATAGAACTAGAACTAGAACTAGAACTAGGAGTAGATCTAGAAATAGAACTAGAACTAGAGCTAGAACAGATGTTAACAAAACCTGACACGCCGACATCATATCTTATAATTAATTGCTTGAAAGTAGAATAACAGTGACATTAATTTATTGGGCTTGATTTATCCCAGACCTTGGGGAGTAAACTGTAAAGTCATTAAGACTGTGACAATTAGAGGGAACAAGAAAAACCTGATTATGGATTATTAATTCACTTTTTAAAATGGCAAAAGATTGGACCTAGCGAAAATCTCATAAATAATTTATCGATTTTAATGGCTACGTCGTAAATATCAGTAATTCATGTCAATATGTAGACCCATTAACAGATTCATTTATGAATATTAATTTATTAAAAAATAAGTAAAACAATAGCTTAAACTGTCATTATCCACATACGATATCATATTTCTATTCTTCTTGGTATTAATATTATTTATTATAAGCATCTCTAACAAAAGTTTTTGTTGATCACTTCTCGCACAAAGATTTTGATCGAAATAGCTGTTATGCTTCAGAGAAGTGTATATAAACAACCTCTCTTCAAACTAACAGATAATTTTGTTCTTGTGCACCAAAACGTACATTCGAGGACTTTTAGAAGAGATTCAAATTCAAATTCTCAATGAAAACACAAAAATAAACCAAATTTGTGATGTCCTGGATATTTCGTTTGCTTATTGTCGATCCATTTTAAACGCTTAAGATCAAAAACACAACTGCGTCCCAAAAATGTAAATGAGGAACAAAACTCTCATTGAATTTTCATTTTAATGTATTACTTATTTATGATCTCAAACAAACATGACATCGTATCGCTTTATTAAGGAGCAATGAACAATCACAAAACTGGATTATTACAAAAATCGCAAATTTTTGTAATAGGCCTATACAATAATTGTGAGTTCTTCTATAAAATTTACTCGCAAACCAACCCTAATTGTCAATCAGCAGTTCAGATCATATTGTTATTTATTTTCATTATAGATTCCGCGTTCCACAATGCAAACAAAAATGAAGCTTATCAATGTTTTTATTATAATCAAACTTTTCCTTCGTCAAATCACGAATGCTGCTATTGAGTCCGTTAAAATTAATCTTGCACTCAATAATTAGACGTGAGAAATAACTCTTACATTGTTGTTATTACTCAAATTGTTGAATAAATCATTTCTCCAAATTAAATTTGTATTCTCTAGCCCTGAAAATCAATTTTAATTCATTTGAAAAACTAGACCATTTAATTTTCCATCAGAACGATAAATATAAATACGTCAAAGCTACGTCAACTTTTTCTTCTCTTCAGGAATCTCAACCATTGACTCAGCTCCGCTTGATCTTGCTGATTTAATTCTATGCCTATAGCTAGCATAGCTGAACGTAGTTTTAATGCTTTATTAGCTTAAAAACTAGAAGCTGTGAATTCCACTCGCTTTTTACGAGACCGAGTTGAAATGAAAATGTGAGAATAAGCTTGATAGGAATAACAACGATCCATATTGACACTAATTGTCGTATTAAAACGGACGAATGAAGTAAAATATGTGGGCAGATTTTCATGTAAGGCCTTAATAAGATCATAAAGTTGAAAGGGAGAATGTTGTTAAGGTTGGTAATAGCTTGGACGACGAAGAATTGGTACCAACGTGTAAGAATGACGGGAGCAGACGGATTGGATTTTGCGTGGATTGTCTTAGTAAATAAACACACATAACAAAAACTGTAGAAATACAGCCAAACCTTACACACTCAAAAGGATGAGATCTAAAAAAAGGGCCAAGCTCATCTACCCTTCCACATAAACGTACAGTGTCCCATAACAGCATCCTCGAAAAGCTTGGCAAATAGAATTTGCGATTTTTAATTTAACGTAATAGTTTATCCAATTTCTTTTTTTCTAATTAATTTAAACGTAATAACATGCAAATTCTATTTTGCCAAGCTTTTCGAGGATGCTGTTATGGACACTGTACGTTTATGTGGAAGGGTAGATGAGCTTGGCCCTTTTTTTAGATCTCATTCCTTTTGAGTGTGTAAGGTTTGGCTGTATTTCTACAAGTTTTTTGTTATGTGTGTGATCTCATTACTTTTTCAAGTTCCATTACAAAATTATTTGCTAAAATATAATATTTTTATAAAAGTTGATTTAAATTCTATGGTATTAGCAGTAACAATATAGGATGTAAAATATCTAGACCCGGATTCATGTACATCCTGGGTATAGGTGGTATAACCATGGTATAAACGACGGTATAAGGACTGGACCCCAATTCTTGAGTTCGTGGAGATGAGTTGAAAACGCAATTTGAAAACGAAGTCGTTTTCGTTTTCGAAGGAATTGGTATTCTTGAACGGTATCGTGGAAAACGTCATGGGTTTGTGAGTTGAAAGCATTGATATTAAACCCCTATAGTAGGCTAGATTAGCAGTCTCCTATACCTCCGCACAGGCGCGAGCGTAGCAAATTGAAGACTCAACCGGCCCATTTCAAGATGGCGATTGGTGTTTTAATTTATGCTTTTTTTAATGCAATAAAGTATTTTTACTGGATTGTTTGATATGGTTTTTTTGCTTGTGCAGCATGGTATTAAACAAAGAAACAATACGAAGTGATTGTATAAGGGAATTTAGTAATCATTTGGTGTTAAAGGCTAGTATGCTTACCTGTCAACCTGGCGGCAATCTTGAGAACTATTTGGCCACAAATCGCTCCCATTTGATTAACATGTAAACTGTCATTTTAAGATGGCTTCTAATTGTACCGGAAGTAGACCACCGACTGCTGGTCTAGCCAATTATATAGGATGTTTATGGTTGAAAGAGTATCACGAAATCCAAACACTTTAAAAAGATTTGCGTATAGCAAAGAGCTCGATAAAGTTCTATATTTATTCTAGATGGCAGTGCCTTCATAAACGCGGTTCAATCGAAAGACATGTTGTATGAAATGATTTGTATTGTTGCAATTATGTAAACAAACAGTTGAGCAAGTTCATATCAGTCCAATGTTGTGCTGGCATAGGGTTGGCTAGGCTTGTCAAACATGTAATGTAAGTATGAATTTTACTAGTCCTATAGCCAAATGGAACTTTAGACCTACACTTTTGCATTATAAATAATTTTCCACATCTGGGCCTAGGCTAGGGACGGTTTCTGATTTGTTTTATGAGAGTATAATGACACCTTTTCTCGTTCCACACAAAGAAGAAAAATTTTAAATGTCCGCTATTTGTTTACGTATCGCACTTTCCCGCCTAACTCTGCTTATACCGTCAACAAGTGTCAAGTAACTATGGTTACTTGTTGATTGTATGCCAAGTGTTTAAGGCTTATTTTAAAACCTTTATTTGGAAGCCTTCCAACAAACTTTTTCAACTTTTTTTTTCAAAAGAGACTATATTTCTATAACCTTAATGTCCATGTAAAATATGAACAATGTAGTCCCACCCGTCTGGTCAGAATCGCGGGCCGACGTATTAGATGTTAGCAGTAGTAGGCAGTAGTAGGCAGTAGTAGGCAGTAGCTAACATCCTTAAAGTGATTTTGAGCATGTTTCAAGCCATTTTTTCACCAAGAAGGAATAATCGTACCCCAATAAAATTTGGCATGTGTTGTCAGGTACCTAAATCCCCTCGATTGTGATAGTTTTCAAGTTCACATCACGTTACACGACGGCTGGGTAACACCTCGAAATCACCCCAACTCTGCTTGGTGTATAAGGTGCTTGAGTGTGTAGCGCACCGCGGCTTGGCTGCGGCGCCCTAACGGGCACCTAGATAAAATAAATGTTTTAATACATTGTTGTAATATTACTATTTCAAATATTAACTTAACTGTTTGTTCATTGCTGTATATGCATCTATGTTAGTAGATTTATTTAGTTGTCCTCCTTTGTAAATCAGTTTTTTAACTGAAAAGGATCGAGGTTAAATAAAATTTTAAAAAATTAAATCATTTTGTCTACCCACTGTCACGTAAGTGATTTTCAGTGCATGTCAAGTTGTTATGTTATTGTTAATACATTTATTTAAGCTAACCCCGTTTAAGGGCATAGTTATAGATTCATAGCAATTGCAGGTAAAAGTTTGCCCCGACTGGGCTTCAAACCCGAGACTGCAGAACAAACATTTACTAAATAGCTACCGGTACAATGTTAATGAAATTAATAAATTTGTATTTAGAGTCACCACCAACCACAGAACTGACTGGGGGACATTAAATTAAAGCCGACCAGAACCCCGTAGGGACCGACAACTCGACGAGCGAACAATGACCATCTAGACGTGTGATTCAGCAAAGGACCGATCAAAAGCGACAGATTCCACCCGCGGACAGTCACGAAATCAACAAGGACTTGTGATTGGCTAGCAGAGCGTTTTTATAGTCGATTCATTTCATACATTACGCGGTTTATATCGTCTCTTTGGCTTCTCATTAAGTGAGCTTTTTTATCATTCGATTCATATAAATTGCATTATTTCATTTATTTTATTAAATTGTTCATATTTAATGTTGTTAATATTCTATTCAATATTATTAATGTTAGTTGTGTCCTGTGTAATGTCAAGTTATTTATTAGTTCCTCTTGAATCAGTTACTTTAAATAATAGATAAATAAATAAATAATATAAATAAAATATAATATAATAAATAAATAAATAAATAAATAAATAAATAAATAAAACCACTTGACCATATTTGTTTCGATAAAAATTCATAAAAAACTTTTTTACAATCATATCGCTGGTGGTAAGTTTATTTTTGTTTATTTGGATTAAGAACGCGTCAACCGTAAGGTCATAATGCACCACTCTAGCCTAGGGGATATGGGGAGGAGGGACCCATGCTGCTCAGAACCAGCCTCGGGTAAGGGGAGGAAGGGGGGTTTCTCACGTCGCGGTCGTCACCGTCTTTGTCATCGTTCATTGTGTCATTGTCATCCTCGTCGGGGAGGTCGTCAAGGGAAAGGGAAGGTGTACCCGACGGCGATTGCCAGAGCTCGCCTCTAGTTTCGGGGGGTAATATACTCCCCTCTTACTAGCTGATGTTTGCCAAGTGGACTTTTTTTAAATCGCCATTTACGTTTAGCAGAGCCATGGTCAGGGCAACACCAACAGACATCGTCAAAACGTCTATATTTCGAGTTCCGGTCAAATGAAAAGTTTGGGACTACGTCGACGATAGATATACGAGTCTCGAACTGCCTCCCTTGCTTTACCCCTGTCATCCCACGACAGAATGTGAGTGCGTCCTGGCACGTGTGATGCGTACAACGCGCGTCGCGTCACGCGCATGCGTCGTCTCTGGTCCAGTAGGAGACGAGATGTAGAATCTACCCAGCCTCCCTGACTTGCGTACATCATTCATCCCCTGGTTCTAGAAGTGGTCGCCACTCGGCCACTCGGCACCGCAGGTCAAGTCAGAAGAGCTCGAGAGAGGTTAGGGGTTCGATACCCGGTGCCTCTATTCTATAACTGGATCCGGATTTGATTCGTACATTTTCGTCGGAAATCGATCCAGTTGTGTTTGGTCCAGGTCGAAATGAATGCAATTTGTTTCGTAAGTCGAAATAAGTTAATGAAATGTTTTGAATGACATGAGGTAGGCCCTAGCCTAGGCGTAAACACAACCAGATTATTCACGTTCTCAAAGTAATAAACAATAGTATGCTCAAAGAAAAGCTACCTATAGTAAGAGCCTACCCCTACGAGTCCCGTACGTTTCCATTTTATAAGAAATTATACAATTTAAAACCCGTTTCTCCTCCCAAGATGTGACATTGACATTGATTCATTTGTTCACATTGTGGACAACACGAACAATGACAAAGACAATTACGACCACGACGTGAGAACCTCCATTCCTCCCCCCCCGCGTGTCTGGTTCTAGCCGGCTTGGAAATTTCCTTCCCATATCTCATTATGACCAAACGGTTGATGCGCCCTTTATCCAAATAGACTCAAACTGTCTGAGGTTTTCTCGAGTTATTATTATTATTACTAGGAAGCTTCGCAAACGCTTTTTCAGGCGCGTTGTTGGATGAGCGTAATTATTGGTGCATTGAGCTGCCATGTGTTATGCGGATTTTCTGTTGTTCTGTGAAAAAATTATTACTAAGTCGAAGATTTTTTTAAAATTAAATTAAATTAAATAATTTAAATTAAAAAAATTATTAATCGTAATCTTAAAAAAATAAAAAAATCGTAAAATTGCGATTTTCATAAGAAATAATTATTCGATTGCGCTCAAATTTTACACGAATATTGTAATTCATACAATTATGGTTCTGTGAAAAAATCATTACAATAGGATAAAGGTGTTATAAGTCAAAGAATTGTTTTAAAAAAGAAAAAACCTGTAAAAGTTCGATTTTCATGAGAAATAATTTTTCGATTACGCTCACATTTCACACGAATATCTTAATTCATAAAATTAAGGTTCTGTGAAAAAATCATTAAAATCGGATAAAGCATGTAGGTGTTATAAGTCGAAGAAATTTTTTAAAAATCGGAAAAAATCGTAAAATTGCGATTTTTATGAGAAATAATTTTCCGATTGCGCTCAAAAAGATTTCGAAGGCCTCCATAAAATTTCATAGCAATTTGGAGTATCGGTTTTAACAAACACAATAATACAAACAGAAAAAAAAACATTCCGGATTTTTTTCTCCAGTGTAGTGAAATGGAATCTTCGCTTCGCTCGCTACGCTCATCCAATTATTATTAATTCTTTATTGTCGACGGGGCAAGCGGGAGGTCAAAGGATCGATTCCCGTCATGATAAATCAGACTCAGAACCCGAGAGAAAACTCAGTCAACTATTACTATGACTGAGTGTAAAAGACAACGGGAGGTCAGGAGGGAGCTGGTTTACCGGGAACAGGAGGGGGGGTGGGAGTAAACGATCCTTGGGCTTGGGACACCACCGGCCAACCGCCAAAGGGTGTCCCCCCCGCATCTTCCGACCTAGCCGACGCGAACGAACAACTTGTGTGTCGAGCGCGGAGCGAGGTCCCCGGATGAACCAACTATCTGTGTGAAACTATCAGGAACACACACCATTGGAGGAGGTTCGTTGTAATTCGTGTTTCGTTGTTGTTGCCGACAGATTGGTTTAGATTTTCTAAGTTCGTTTACAAATTTAGCGCTTTTTAAACATAAGAAAGACTGTATTATGTGGATTGTGAGCAACTTGCGAAAATTGACTCGGGAATTTAAAAGATCCCCATGCCTGAGTGGGGTCATAATAAGTTCTGGATGTTCCTAGTTTCGACTTATGTCCCTTGTGTCCTTTTCGTGTGTGTTTCGGGGGGGGGGGGGGGGGGGGGGGGGGGGGAAATATGATTTTTTGCGCGTACCCACTAAAATTCTTGGTATACAAGAGCACTGCATAAAAGCCCTTTTTAATCAATACTATTCACAGGGTTTTACATTTTGGATTATGGAAACATGATTTTACAACAATCAGATAAAATAATAAAGATTAAAATAAATTACTACACTACATTATAATTGGATCTAAGGTGAGCGGGGGAGCACTATTATTGTTACACTCAATCCTTGATGTTCTACTGAACAACTAGACAATCAATGTTATAACGTAATATTTACAAATTTGATAATTTTTTATATTTTATAATTTATAATTTTATGTAGCCTCCTGGGAATACGGACAAATAAAATGCACAAAATGTTTAAACTCACAATATGCTTTTGCTTGTTTTTAACTTCTGTAGTCAATTCACTTAATGATTATGGTATGAATGAGAGTATAAAATTAATGTGTAATATATGTAGTCTATATTTTATTGTAAATTCAAAATTTTTATTCACAAATTAGAAATCAGAAAATGTAAATGCATACGCTGTACGCCCACGTAAATACAATTATTAATTATTATAGATAACCTGCAAGCGTGTCTCGCGCACATGAATGAGAGAGTGTATGTGTGAGTGACTGGCTGGCTGGCTGGCTGGGGCTCTCAGCTTGGTTGTTGTGTGTTTACGAGCAAGGTCCTCGGAACCGGCGCCCAAACCAACGATCTGTGTGAAACTACCAGGAACACAGACATACATCGGAGGTGACTTTGCCTTGTTCCGTTGCTTTACTTCGCTGGTCTGGTAGTGATAGCTAATTATTATCTCAGTGTATATTGTACTTCTACATGCTCTGGTCTAGTCGGGGGGAGTTGGGACCCCACTTGATTCTTAATTGATATATTATAATTAAACCCTTTCTGTCGAGTATATCAGTGGTTCGAATCGACTTGAGACCCGGTGTTCCAGGGATCTAAGAACCCACCCTAGAGTACTGATACCACCGGGGTAAACCAAGGTAGAATTAACCCCTAAGGGTTGGTTTAGGTTCTGCATATTGATCTCAGGAACCCTATTCTATAACCCCAACCGTATTTGATTCGTACCTTTTCGTCGGTAATCGATTCTGTTCTTATTGGTCGAGGTCGAAATGAATGCGATTATTTCGTATGTTTATGTTTGATTGGGGAAATGGCGGGAGATAGGCCCAAGCCAATATAGGCTCAAAGAAAACTTACCTATAGTAACAACCTACCCCTAAGAGTCCCGTGCGTTCCCATTTTTCATGAAATTATACAATTTAAAACCAATTTCTCTCCAAGTGGAAATAATACTCACTTCTAATTTCATTCAGGTGCTTTTTTCAACTGTTCGGCTTTGCGTAGCAAAGTACTTATATCCCACACATAACAAAAACTTGTAAAAATACAGCCAAACCTTACACACTCAAAAGAAATGAGATCTAAAAAAAGTGCCAAGCTCATCTACTTTTCCACATTTGCGCATTCTTAATTCATAAACGTACAGTGTCCCGTAACAACATCCTTGAAAAGCTTCGCAAAATAGAGATTGCAACTATAAATTTAAACGTAATAGTTCATTCAAATTCTTTTTTCCTAATTAATTTTAACGTAATGGTCATGCAAATTCTATTTTGCCAAGCTTTTTCAAGGATGTTTTTTAGGGGACACTGAAAACTTTTATAAATTTAAAGAATGCGCAAATGTAAAAGTAGATGAGCTTGGCACTTTTTTTAGATCTCTTTCTTTTGGTGTGTAAGGGTTTGGCTGTATTTTTACAAGTTTTTGTTATGTGTGGGTCTCATTATTTTTTTCAAGTTCTAATGCAAAATTATTTTTAAAATATAATAATTTTTATTAAAGTCGATTTAATTGCTGTGGTATTACCATTAACAATAGAATAAAAAAATATAATGGTCCAAAGACTGCTTTTTGTAAACAATGTAGGCGATTATTGTCACGTATATAGTTACTTGTTGATTGTATGCCTGTATAAGGCTTATTTTAAAACCTTTTTTAATTCGAACCTTCCAGCAATTTTTTAAAACTTTTTCTTTCAAAGGGAATTACATCACTATCACCTTAATGTCCATGTAAAAAAATGAAAGTTGTAGACCCCACCCGTTTGGTCAGAATCTCTGGGCAATTGAAACTGACGAATTAGATAGTAGTAGTAGCTTTGAGTATATAACCATCCTTATGGTTATATACTCAAAGGTAGTAGTAGTAAGTAGTAGTAGTTAGTAAGTTAGTAGTAAATAGTAGTAGTAGTATAGTAGTATAGTAGTAGTAGTAGTAGTAGTAGTAGCCAGTAGTAACTAAAATCCTTAAAGTGATTTGAGCAGTTTCAAGTCATATTTTCACCAAGAAGGAATGCTCGTACCCCAACCAAATTTGGCATGTGTTGTGGGGTGCCTAAATCCCATCGATTTTGATAGTTTTAAAATTACATCACTTTCATGATGGCTGGGTGACACCTCGAAATCACCCCAACTTTGCTTGCTGTATAAGGTGCCTGAGTGTGTAGCGCACCGCGGCTTGGCTGCGGCGCCCTAACTGGCACCTAGATTCACGGTTTCGGTATGATTCACATAGCCGTGCAGTCGGCTAAAATGTAAACAAACGATTTGCAGTTAATATTGTCAAATCTTCGAAATGAATCAAATCGGGGAGAAATGAGTTTAAAATGGAATAAATTCGTGTAAAAGAGGAATGAACTCTTAGGGCTAGTCTCTTACAAGTTTTGAGAAAGATAATATATGTGTTCACGTCTTGGCTAGAGAGCCAATCTCCCGCCATTTCCCCTAATCAAACATAAACAAATTTCGAATAATGAAATAATCGCATTCCTTTCGACCTCGACCAATCACAACTGAATCGATTACCGACGAAAGGAGTTATAGAAAAGGGGTCCAGGGGGGGGGGGAAAGTTAGCCTAGTGCTGGTTTACCCCAGTCTCATTTTCTCTTATATTGATCCTAGGCCCCCGTCTGGGCCTAAAACTATAGGCGAGCTCTGACCATGACAACACGAATTGTGACAAAGACCATGACGACCACGACGTGAGAACTCCTGCATTTCCTCCCCTTACCCGTGGCATACTCAAAGGTGGCAGGTTCTGACCAGCATGGGACATTCCTCCCACATCCCTTTGGCTAGAGTGGGTCATTATGACCTAACAGTTGACGCGCCCTTATTCCATATAAAGAATAAAATTGATCTTTGAGGGTAAGGTAAACGATCCCTGTTACACCGGTGTTGAAGGCGTGAGATCTGTCCCTCTACTAGGACAACGTTTGCAACGCCTGCAATGCTGACTGATACATCCCGCGCTACCCCGATGTACGTCGGGTTTCAAACCACCAGGCGCTACACACGCACACGGCTAGTACACTCGCTCTCAGCAGAGTGTATCACAGCGCGCTTGTACCTGCCTTGCACGATACAGCCTGCACGCTGCAGCCATCTGTTGGCTACTCCTCACACTAAGCGCTCACACATTCCAGATGTACATTTTCACGCCCATGAAACATGTTTGTCGGATTCATCTTGGTGGAGGTTTTGCATGCAGCATAATATGCATCCCCTTGAAGCACCAGTGCCTAGTACAGAGTAGGCACTAATTATATGGACGAAGTATGATGTTTTCACGTGTGATATGGTGGGACAGTAACAAAAATCATGAAATGGTATGTTGTTGTTGAAGGTTATGACGCAACACTCACTATGATGTTTGGTTTGTGAATGATCTGAGGATGGGTAATTTTTTATTGTACATCAACACAGAAAACTGAGATGAAAGTTCGATATCAGGGATTTGAGTTGTCATCGGTTGGAAGTTGTGGACGCACCCGCGCTTTCTTGGCAAGAAGACCGATGATGAGTGCTTGAGAGTGGCGTTTGAGGGTGAATTTGGTATGTTCTGCTAAAGCAATGTCTTGAATTAGGGCGCAGAATAGAGATTATGTTTGTCGTAACGTTTGCAACGCCTGCAACGCTGACTGATATACCCGTTGCCCCTACCCGTGGCTGGTTCCGACCAACATGGGCTCCTCCCCATATCCCCTAGGCTAAAGTCGTGCATAATAACCTAACGGTTGACGCGTCCTTAATCCAAATAAACCAAACTAAAATATCTCGCAAATATCATCAAGTAAGAAGGCAGTCACATTACTCTCCGAAATTAGAGGCGAGCTCTGGCGGTCGTCGTCGGGGACCTCTCCCCATTCCCTTGACGACCTCCCCGACGACGATGTCAATGACACAACGAACGTTGTCCTCCTTTGTAAATCAGTTTTTATAACTGAATAGGATAGACGTTAAATAAATAAATAAATAAAAATTAAAAATAACTAAGAAGCTTCGCAAACGCTTTTTCAGGCGCGTTGTTGGATGAGCGTATGTTTTTTTAAACAAAAAAATGTAAAATTGCGATTTTCATGAGAAATTATTTTTCGATTGCGATCAAATTTCACACCAATATACTAATTCATAACATTAAGGTTCTGTGAAAAAATCATTACAATCGGGTAAAGCATGTAAGTCGAAGAATGTTTTAAAATAAAATAATAAATCGTAAAATTGGGATTTTAATGAGAAATAATTTTTCGATTGTGCTCAAAAACGTGGCAGTTCTAAGTTCAGAGATTTCGAAGGTCTCCATAAAATTTTATCGCAATTGGAGTATCGGTTTAGCCGGAATCGTGTGGACAAACACACAAAAATACAAACAAAAAAAGAAAAAGAAAAAAGAAAACAGAAAAAAAACATTCCGGATTTTTTTCTCCGGTGTAGTGAAATGGAATCTTCGCTTCGCTCGCTTCGCTCATCCAAAAAAGATGACAAAGACGACGACGACCGCGACGTGAGAACCCCCTTTTCCTATCCCTACCAGTGGCTGTTTCTGAACAGCATGGGCCCCTCCTCCATATCTCCTAGACTAGAGAGGCGCATGATGACCTAACTGTTGACGCGCCCTTCATCCAAATCAACGAAAAAAAGGTCAACCCTGGTCCATGGTCTACAAAATCGGCTGGGACAGGCGGAGATCTAGTAGACCTTGCCCAGGTCAACAGGCGTAGGAATCTTGAAACTCCCCGTCAACAAGGCGGTGGACTATACATTGTCGCACTTTCATTTGCTTTCAACATTTAATAGACGCGTTGGGTTCTGTGAACGTAGAATTAGCCAGATATTGTGTTAAATACTGACTATTTATTGGTATTATTACAAGTACAGTGTATTTGAGATATCATACAGCAAGGATGGAGCAAATAGAGGTTGGATTCTTCACTTGGTTCTCATTATAACTCGTCGAAACTATTGGCTTTGTTGCACTGGTATTTTCTTGTCGCCATTCAGTGAACGTTTGCTATTTGGTCCACTGTTAAGATTAGTTTTCTCACCACATCCCTACCCGCCTGTGGCTGGTTCTGACTAGCATGGGACTGTCCTAGAAATCCCCGAGATTTTAACTCAATAATCACTCCCCGGGCCTTACTGACTGGTTCTGTCCAGCACGGGACTGTCCTCCCCATATCCCCTAGGCTAGAGTGGCGCATTATGACGTAACGGTTGACGCTTCCTTTATCAAAGTTACCAATAACGCTGACGAAGACGATGACTACCTCGACGTGAGATTCCACCCTTTCCTCCCCCTACCCTGTCTGGTTCTGTTCTGACCAGCACGGGACTGTCCTCCCCATATCCCCTAGGCTACAGTGGCGCATTATGACCTAACGGTTGACGCACCCCTAATCTAAATTACCAATAACAATAACGAAGACGAAGAATACCACGACGTGAGAATCCCCCCTATCCTTCTCCTTCCTAATGCTGGTCCCAAAGCTGGCCCGTCTGGGCCCGGGATAGAATTGGTCCAGAGCATGGCTCTGGAAATCGTAAAAGTCGATTCAAGAGAAAAAGTACACATCGCAAACATCAGCTAGTATGAAGGGTAGTATTTTATTCCCCGAAAATAGAGGCGAGCTCTGGCAATCGTCGTCGGGGACCTTGCCCCCTTCCCTTGACGACCCCTCGACGACGATGACGACAATGACACCACGAACGATGACATAGATAGACAATGACGACCGTGACGTGAGAACCCCCTTTCCTCCCCTTACCCGTGGCTGGTTCTAAGCAGCATGGGCCCCTCCTCCCCATATCCCCTAGGCTAGAGTGGTTCATTATGACCTAACGGTTGACGCGTCCTTAATCCAAATAAACCAAAAAAATGATTGCTTTTAATTGTGTAAAATTTGGCTGTATTTTTACTAACAAGTTTTTTGTTATGTGTGGGTTGAGTTAGTCTTGAAGAAGCCACCAACATGGGTGGCGAAACGTCGAGCAGTGCCTCATCATCGACACGACGCAACAGCCCAAGGATAATCCAGTACTCACTACTGAACATATTATTACTAAGCTTCGCAAACGCCTTTTCAGGCGCGTTGTTGGATGAGCGAAATTGGTGCATTGAGCTGCCATGTGTATTAATATTATTTGTTTTCCATTGCTATAAATAAACAAATAACAAATAAATAATTTTTTATTAGAGTCTAACCACTCAGTTATAACTGATTTTCAGTGGGGGACTTTAAATCAAAAGCGACCAAGCCACCCTGCAGCCCCGACACAATCGACGAGTATGAGCGAAACCAACCAAGATTAATAATTTTTTATAGGAAATGTAGCAATCTGTAGCATGGAAAGTGCAAACACCCGCTAATCAACGCCAGAATCAACAGGCCAATTCAGAACAAACTCTGAAATTTATTATGTGCTTCGTTGCTAGGACGGCTCCAAAGTCACCGTTTACAAACTCCTAAGACAAGAACTGATGGACTTAAGTCCAAATCAGAAGTTAAAAAACTTCTGACTTTAGCGGGAATCGAACCATGGATCTTCTGCATTGGAAGCAGATACGCTAACCACAAGACCAACGAGCCACACAATGCAATGATGAACAAGCTATGATGGCCTGCGAGACACGCTTTGTAACATTGTTTTAATTTTTACGACGACTACATGAGGATCAGGGGCGCATATTACATTACACATTATTTACCGACAGTGTTGGCTCGGGCGCTAAGCGCTCGACTCTGATTCGGGAGGTCCCGGGTTCGAATCCCGTCGAGACCGGCAATCCTGACTGAAGGTTTTTTCCGAGGTTTTCCTCAGTCGTTAAGGCGAATGCAAGGGATTGAGTCCTCTTAAACAGCCCTCGGACATCCCTTCACAATTTCCTATCCGCACATACCTAGTTCACCTGAAGAGGGGCTAATTGCACCCTATAACAGGTTTCCCACGATAAAAATTTTAAAAAAAATTTACACATTACATTACAATCGGATAAAGCAATTATAAAAAATGAAACTATATAACAGGTAGTAACGTTATAAATATAAATCATTGGACTTTTTCACTGTTAGTTAACAAAATTTATTTCAATGTGATATTTCGATTTCTTTACGAAATCTTTATCAAACAAAATTGTTTCAATTTTGACAGAAAGAAAGATTTCTGTAAAGAAATCGAAATATCACATTAAAATAAATATTTTGTTAACTAACAGTGAAAAAGTCCAATGATTTATATTTATAACGGATAAAGCAAGTAGGTGTTATAAGTCGAAGAAAGTTAAAAATCGAAAAAAAATTTGCTATTTTCATGAGAAATAATTTTGCGATTGCGCTAAAAAACGTGGCAGTTCTAAGTTCAGAGATTTCGAAGGCTTCTAGAAAATGTTATCGCAATTGGAGTATCGGTTTAACCAGAATCCTGTTAACAAACACACAAATAATACAAACAGAAAAAATAAAGAAAAACATTCCGGATTTTTCCAGTGTAGTGGAATGGAATCTACACTTCACTCGCTACGCTCATCATTATGGTTTTAATTTTCAAAAAGTTATTTTTTTTCTCTCCCGTTTTTATTGTTTGTGCGATTCATTTTTGAGGTGGATGATGAGTATGATATTATACTTGTTTTTACTATTATTGGCATCCCACTATTTTGCTGCTTATCCATGCTGCTCCATTGTTTTTCTTATCTTCCGTCTATCTCCCCCTCCCCCTCCCCATCCCCCCCACCTTCTTCTTAACAAGTGAAGGATCTCATATTTTCTTTGTGTGTCGGCTTTATCCGCCTTGTATCTCTATTTCCGGTGCAACTCCCGACATTAGAATACAAATTATCGGTTATAACGAAATACATGAAGGATGAAAAAAAACAATGCCCGAATTTAACACAATAATAATACTTAAATACATATAGTTGATGATAAATGCAGAACACGTACATTCCTCCCAGTTGGACCTAAGTTAAGATGACGGGAGAGGATTGTATTCTACCCAAGAATAAATAATAGTGAAAAAAATCAATCTACGATTCTTTAGAACAAAACTGTTATTTTTGTTTAAGTTTTAAGTTCGTTTTCTTGTTATACCTACATTATATACATACATAGACACACAATTTGCTTATACTCGTTAATAAGGCAATATACATAAGCCAAATTAAGAACACCCAGACAAACCAGTAATATAAAATCTTATCAAATGTTCAGAGCGTATTGCTTAATGAGACACTCTTCAAAACTACTTGAGACGCCAAATTAAAAGAAAAGTGGAAATTTACCAACCAATTATACTTGTCTTTAGCAAGGTCTTGACTTGAGCGAGGAAATAAATTAAAAATAGAACAAATATCCCGATTCGTTTGTAGTGAGTTCTATCGTATGATTACCTCAAGGGCTATCAAATTATACGCCGCGTTTATTAAACAACATTTCTTTGCGCTTTGCTCTTTAGATTCCTTCTAATTACTGGTCATGGTTATTACGTTCTGAAGAGATACTTCCATGAAAATATAGAAATTAGCAATTTCAAAGCAAACTTGGCCAAATGGAAAATTAAAATTATTGTTTATGGTGGAGATTGATGATACGTCTTGAATTTGTTTTTAGATATAAACAATTAACATTTCAACATCATATGGTTGGAGTTTAAGGGCGCGTCAACTGTTAGGAATCACTCCCAGGGGATGTGGGGAGGTTGGACATATCAGACACATACTTGGGGGAAAGGGGTATCACACTTCGTATTCTGGGCCCGGGGTAGAATTGGCCCAGAGCATGGCTCTGCTAATCGTAAAAGTCCACCTCGCAAACATCAGCTAGAAAGAGCGGAGTATCTTACTCCCCGAAACTAGAGGCGAGCTCTGGCAATCGTCGTCGGGGACATTGTCCCCTTCCCTTGACGACCCCCGGCGACGATGACAATGACGACAACGAACGATGACAAAGACGAGTGACGACCGCGACGTGAGAACCCCCCCCCCTTCCTCCCCTTACCCGTGGCTGGTTCTGACCAGCATGGGCCCCTCCCCCCCCCTTAGGCTAGAGTGGTGCATTATGACCTAACGGTTGACGCGTCCTTAATCCAAATAAACCAAAAAAATCGTATCACACCTCCCTTTCCCTTAACGACCTTTCCGACGACGACGATCAATGACAAAGACGATGACGACTACGACAGTGAGAACCCATCCATTCATCCCCCTACCTATGACTAATTCGGACCAGCATGGATTTATCCTCCCTACATCCGCTACACTAGAGTGGCGCATTATGACCTAAAGGTTGATACGCCTTAAATCCAAATAACCCCCGTCTGGGCCCGGGGTAGAAATTGGCCCAGAGCATGGCTCTGCTATGGTCGTAAAAGGCGATTCAAGAGAAAAGTCTATCTCGCAAACATCAGCTTGAAAGAAGGGTAGTAGATACTCACCAAACTAGAGGCGAGCTCGCGGGCAATCGTCGTAGGGAAAACCTCCCCCCTTTCTTGACGACCTCCCCGACGACGACGACAATGACACCACGAACTATGTTAAAGACGATGACGACCACGACGTGAGAACACCCCTTTCTTCCCCACACCCGTGGCTGGTTCTGACCAGCATGGGCCACTCCTCCCCACATCCCCTAGGCTAGAGAAGCGCATAATGGTCGAACGGTTGACATGCCCTTAATCCAAATAAACAAACAAAGACGATGACGACCGCGACGTGAGAACCCTCAATTTCCTCCCCTTACCCGTGGCAGGTTCTGACCAGCAAGGGAGTTCCCTCCCCATCATCACCTAGTCTAGAGTCACGCATTGTGATAGTGGTTGTCGCGCCCTTGAACGTAATAAATCAACGAAATCCCCAAGACCTTAATTTTTATTGCTAATACTTATTTGCATACGAGAACCTATACAAATAAAAGCATGCACAGAAGTGATGACAGTGAAGTTGGAGCTTTCGAACCCCGTCTGGGCCCGGGGTAGAATTCGGCCCAGAGCATGGCTCTGCTATTCGTAAAAGGCGATTCAAGAGAAAAAGTCCACCTTGCAAACATCAGCTAGTAAGCGGGGAATATATTACTCCCCGAACCTAGAGGCGAGCTCTGGCAATCGTCGTCGGGGACCTTGCCCCCTTCCCTTGACGACCCCCCGGCGACGATGACAATGACACAACGAACGATGACAAAGACGATGACGACCGCGACGTGAGAAACCCCCCTTCCTCCCCATACCCGTGGCTGGTTCTGACCAGCATGGGCTCCTCCTCCCCACCCCCCTTAGGCTAGAGTGGTGCATTATGACCTAACGGTTGACGCGTCCTTAATCCAAATAACCCAAAAGCCAAGCTTTTCAAGTATGCTGTAACGAGACACTGTACGTTTATGAATTAAGAATGCACAAATGTGGTAGGGTAGAAGAGCTTGGCCCTTTTTTAGATCTCATTTCTTTTGAGTGTGTAAGATTTGGCTGTATTTTTACAAGTTTTTGTTACGAGTGTACATTTAAATGCACGAGATTCCCCATATTTCCTAGGCTAGAGTGGCGCATTATATGACCGAAACTAGAGGCGAGCTCTGGCGGTCATCGTCGGTGATCTATACTAGGTCCCTTGACGACCTCCCCGATGACGACGACGACAATGACAACACGATCGAAGACAAAAACGTTGACGACCGCGATGTGAGAACCCCACGTTTTCCTCCATCTACCCTTTTGCTGGTTTTGACCAGCAGTGGACTCTCCCCCACATAACCCCTTGGATAGAGTGGTGCATTATGAACTAACGGTTGACGCGCCCGTAATCTAAATAAACTTCTAAAAAAACTTACAGGCCTATACACATAGAAAACAGTATAATCTTGAAACACACCATTTACTCATTTCATTAACTTTCAATGTCACAGGCGGCGCAATATGACCTAACCGGTTGAAGCGCCCTAGTTTCTCTGGGAGGCTGATGGTTGATCATGAAGATGAATTCTGATGACAGCAAAGCTCTTCGGGATAAATCAGAAGAAAGATTAAATTATTCAAATAGGTGGTTTACAGCTAACAAACTTATTTAAATCTCTAAACCCGTCTGGGCCCGGGGTAGAATTGGCGAGCTCTGGCAATCGTCGTCGGGGTCCTCGCCCCCTTCCCTTGACGATCCCCCGGCGACGATGACAATGTCACAACGAACGATGACAAAGACGATGACGACCGCGACGTGAGAAACACCCGGCCCTTCCACCCCTTACCCGTGGCTGGTTCTGACCAGCATGGGCCACCCCTCCCCCCCCCCCCTTAGGCTAGAGTGGTGCATTATGACCTAACGGTTGACGCGTCCTTAATCCAAATAATTCAAAAAAATCTTTTCGAAAAAATCGTATAATTTTCTTAAATAGGCCTATACACTAAGAAAACAATATAACAACCCCGTCTGGGCCCGGGGTAGAATTGGCCCAGAGCATGGCTCTGCTAATCGTAAAAGGCGATTCAAGAGAAAAAGTCCACCTTGCAAACATCAGCTAGTAAGAGGCGAGTATATTAATCCTTGAAACTAGAGGCGAGCTCTGGCAATCGTCGTTGGAGACACTTCCCCTTTCCCTTGACGACTTCCTCGACGACGATGACAGTGACGATGACAAAAACGATGACACCGCGGAGTGAGAACTCCCTTTTCCTCCCCCTACCCGTGACTGATGGTTCTGACCAGCACTCTTAAACCAAATAACCGTAAAATTTAATTGGTAATTAAACAGTACATTCCATTCGATTTAAACTACAGTGATCATGCGACTTCCCTCCCCACACATGACCTAACGGTTGACGCGCCCTTAATCCAAATAACTGAACTAGAAATTGTGCGTATATTAAAAAAATAATTACTCGAACAAGATAAAATGCATTTTTCTAACCTCATTGTCTTAGTATACGTTTTATCTCTGTTATGTGGTAGTGCTTTGACTAAAGTCTTATAGTTGTTCACAAGGCCGTGGACTTTCCTAGATACGAGCGTTGTTAGGCAAAGCCTATAAAAAACAAACAGAACACAATTTTTTGCAGTCATTACTCGATATGGCCTCATACTTAAAAGAAATTTACATTTATAAGTTATGAGCTGATACAAGAACAATTAATTTGATTTGCCTAGCCCAGAGTAATTTGTCAGTATCAGCTGTTTTATGTCGTTCAAAAGTATACACCAGGTCAAAGAAGAACTACGGCCGTTGAAGAATACAAGTTGGAGATCCTGTCCTACGATTACCACAACAACGAAACCAAATGCAATATACCGAAGAGTCTGTGATAGGCAAACCAAGATCAATCTCACAATCTTCTAGTATTTTGAACTATAAGTATACGAAACTATAGTATTCGCCGATGTGTGAGCGGAACTATGTTGCCTACGTCGCCCTCCGATTCACGCGTTGTATTCCCTGATTCTGAGCAGGAGTCAGTCTCTATGATACTCACCTGTGGTTGGGTTTGTCCATCAAGTTTCTCTCTTCGAAAAGTGATTTCAACCACGAACATAACACCCGCGTCTAAGTCCGGGGTAGAATTGGCCCAGAGCATGGCTCTGCTGATCGTACAAGGCGAGATGCAAGAGAATAAGTCCACCTCGCAAACATCAGCTAGTAAGAAGGGTAGTATATTACTCCCCGAAACTAGAGGCGAGCTCTGGCAATCGTCGTCGGGGACGTTGCCCCCTTCCCTTGACGACCCCCCGGCGACGATGACAAAGACAATGACACCACGAACGATGACAAAGACAATGACGACCGCGATTTGCGAAACCCCCCTTCTACCCTTTCCCGTGGCTGGTTCTGACCAGCATGGGCCCCTCCTCCCCCCACCTCCTTAGGCTAGAGTGGTGCATTATGACCTAACGGTTGACGCGTCCTTAATCCAAATAAACAAAAAAAACAAATTCAATAAATATCATTTCTTGTCATTTTCTTTTCACCACCATCATTTTCATTTCTTATATATCCACTTAGAAAACAATATATTCATCAAACACACCAGTAACTACTTTCAATATCACAGGCGGCGCAATATGACCTAATCGGTTGAAGAGCCCTAGTTTCCCACTCCGTTTGAAGTCGATGGAATTTCCGAAACGTTGTCACGCCTATAAACATATCAAACCGTCGTTGATTTATTTTTAATACTCACAACGACTTAGTCGACGGGTATTCCCCAGTGTTGGTAATTTAATATATTTACTTTGCTACTTACAGGTAGGCTACAACAGTTTGTAGGCTTCTGGCGAAATATGATCGAACATAATAACTAAAATGTTAAAACTATAGATACAACAGAAAATAGAGGCAAGCTCTGGCAGTCGTCGTCGGGGAACCCTTCCCCTTCCCTTGACGACCTCCCCGACGACGACGACGATTGACAACACGAACGACGACGAGACGACCGCGATGTGAGAGCCCCCCTTTCCTCCCCCTACCCTTGGCTGGTTCTGACCAGCACGTGCCCCTCATCACCATATCCCCTAGGCTAGAGTGGCGCGTTATGTCCTAACGGTTGACGCGTCCTTAATTGAAATAAACAAAAACAACAGGAATCCACAAATTAAAATACTTTCATTAGAATAGATTATTCTTTAATATTTTCTATGGTTATCAAATAACATTGCATTTCTACTTTCTAATAAAATAATACATTAATATTCTATATATAACAGTTTTCGTGTGGAATGTTAGAACATTTGGAGCAGTAATTATTATTCATACTCAAGTGTTGGTTTACAGTGGAAATGGTTTGATCCATAAAACCAGTTAATTACAAACATAATGTAACCATGATTGAAATTGTCAATTTTTGGTATTTGGTGTAGGGAAAATGGATACAGTAAAGTTGAAAGATGATAGTATTTGGAAGAAGTATTTTTGATTGCGCACAGTTTAGTAACTCATGGCTAGCAGTCCCAAGGTCACAGTATTCTCAAACTGGTGCTGCATATGAAGATGAAGGTTAAGTGTCTACTTCTTGTAGACGTAGCTCTCAGCGCCACCGCGGCCGAAACCTGCAACACATTCACATACATTAAAATACATTTCGATGACGGTTCGATGATTCGATGGGTCTGGGCCCGGGATAGAATTTGCCCAAAAGGCAATTCAAGAGAAAAAGTCAACCTCGAAAATATCAGCTAGTAAGTGCGGAGTATATTACTCCCCGAAACTAGAGGTGAGCTCTGGCAATCGTCATCGGGGACACCTCCCCCTTCCCATGAGGACCTCCCGACGACAATGACACCCCCGTCTGGGCCCGGGGTAGAATTGGCCCAGAGCATGGCTCTGCTATTCGTAAAAGGCGATTCAAGAGAAAAAGTCCACCTCGCAAACATCAGCTAGAAAGAGCGGAGTATCTTACTCCCCGAAACTAGTAGCGAACTCTGACGGTCGTCGTCGTGGACCTTGTCCCCTTCCCTTGACGACCCCCCGGCGACGATGACAATGACACAACGAACGATGACAAAGACGATGACGACCGAGACGTGAGAAACCCCCCTTCCTCCCCTTACCCGTGGCTGGTTCTGACCAGCATGGGCCCCTCCTCCCCACCCCCCTTAGGCTAGAGTGGTGCATTATGACCTAACGGTTGACGCGTCCTTAATCCAAATAAACCAAGACGACAATGACACCATGAACGATGACAAAGACGATGACGACCGCGACGTGTGAAACCGCCCTTCATCCCCTTCCCCAGTGACTGGTTCTAACCAGCAAAATCCCCTCCTCCCCATATCTTCTAGGGTCTAGGTAGGCTATAGAGTGGCGCATTATGACCTAACGGTTGACGCGTCCTTAATCCAAATAAACCAAATCTAACATTTTGTTGTCATTATAAGGGCGAGAAAAATATGATTTAACAGAGTTAAATTCGCAGCAAACAAATATAATTTATTTCCATTCATATAAACATTTTTCATTAAAATATCAATATCACAATTTTTTCTATTCTGTTATATAAAACAACTCAATTTATTAAATTACCTTGCGCCTAAGTTTTCCACGTCTTCGTATGCATTCAAACTAGAAGTAAGCTCTAACAATCGTAGTCGGGGACACCTCCCCCTTCCTTTGACGACCTCCCCGACTACGATGACAATGGCACCACGAACGATGACCAAGACGATAACGACCACGACGTGAGAAACCCCCCATCCCCCCCTTACTCGTGGCTGGTTCAGACCAGCATGGGCCTTTCCTCCCTCCCCCCCCCCCCATCCAGGTAAGAGTGGTGCATTATGACCTAACGGTTGACGCGTCCTTAATCCAAATAAACAAAAAAAAAACCATCCTCCCCTTACCCGTGGCTGGTTCAGACCAGCATGGGCCCTATATCCCATATAGACTAGAATAGTGCATTATGACCTAACGGTTGATGAACCCTTGATCTTTTTAAACTAAACTAAAACTCATTCAGATAAACATTTTCAATTTAATATCACTATCATCTCAATTATTTTCTATTCTGCTATAGACTATCCACTATAGGGAAACGCCCAAGTCGTTGATAGACGAGTGAGCAAGCCATGTGTTGAGCACCCGGAAACATCCCCTTTTCCTCCCCAAAACCTAAGGCTGAATCTAACTTGCATGGGCATCTCCTCCACAGTTTATTAGGCTAGAGTGGTGCATTAGACCTTACAGTGTTGACGCGCCCTTACTACAACTAATCACAAACCCCTCTCATGTAGGCCCTATACTCATAATATATTAAAGTTACCGAGTACTCAACACATGGCTTGCTCACTCTTCTAACGACTTTGGCGTTTTCCTAGTATATGAGTATTAAAAAAGGGGTTTGAGATTAGTTGTTATAAGGGCGCGTCAACACCGTAAGGCCTAATGCGCCACTCTAGCCTAATATACTGTGGAGGAGATGCCCATGCTAGCTAGATTCAGCCTTTGGTTTTGGGGAGGAAAGGGGATGTTTCCGAGTACTCAACACATGGCTTGCTCACTCTTCTAACAACGACTTTGGCGTTTTCCTAGTAATGGTTTCAGAGGGCGTCAACCAATCGTGTAGTCGTTGTCGCCGTCTTCCGTCGTCGTACTGAATGGGGAGGCTTTGACATAGTTCAGGTTAAGTTGATTTGGATTAAGGGCGCGTCAACTGTTAGGTTATAATACGTTACTCTAGTCTAGGGGATATAGGAAGGAAAACCCCATTGCAAAACAGAATCAGCTACAAGTAGGTGAAAGGAAAAGAGGGGTTCTCACGTCGTGGTCGTCATCGTCTTTGTCATCGTTCGTGTCGTTATGGTCGTCGTCATTGCGGAGGTCGTCAGTGAAGGAGGAGAGGTCCCCGACGACAACTACCAGAGCTCGCCTCTAGTTTCGAGGAGTAAGACTCTACTTACCAGCTGACGTTTGTGAAATGGAGTTCGTTTTGGCGCGAGCCATCTCTTGGCCAAATGTCCGCCTCTATCTATAATCTAGACTTTCTATCGCATGACATTGACATTACAGAAAACAACAATCAAAACACGTGGCGAAAACCACCATGGCCATGGCTGTGGCTGTGTATACGTATGGCAAATGTAACGATTTGCAATCTAGATTTAAATTTTTAAATTTTTTATTTATTGTAGGTTTAAATCGCAACGGATTTTGATCAGTTTGTTTGCAGTTCACAATTAGCTGGTAATGGATGTATGTTTAAAATTTCAGCTCAATCTGTTAAGCCGTTCGGCCGTTAGGCATTGGACAGACAGAGTCACAACATTCACATGTGAGTGCTGTTTTTTTCGACCTGCGTTGTAGACTCTTAGTGTAGACTACGTTCGCTGCGCTCACTCGTCTAAAAACAACTCAATTTATAAAATTAAAATATCACAGGCGGTGCAATATGACATAACCGGTTGAAGCACCCTAGTTTCTCACGTCTTCGTATGCGGCGAATGCTATAGGTCTTCCGGTTATTAACCACCGACACCCTTCTGGGCCCGGGGTAGAATTGGCCCAGAGCATGGCTCTGCTAATCGTAAAAGGCGATTCAAGAGAAAAAGTCCACCTCGCAAACTTCAGCTAGTAAGAGGGGAGTATATTACGCCCGTCTGGGCCCGGGGTAGAATTGGCCCAGAGCATGGCTCGCTAATCGAAAAGGCGATTCAGAAAAAATTCCACCTCGCAAACATCAGCTAGTAAGAGGGGAGCATATGACTCGCCGAAACTAGAGGTTAGCTCTGTCAATCGTCGTCAGGGACACTTCCCCTTTCCCTTGACGACCTCCCCGACGATGATGACAATGACACAACGAACGATGACAAAGACGATGACAACTGCGACGTGAGAAACGCCCCTTCCTCCCCTTACCCGTGGCTGGTTCTGACCAGCATGGGTCCCTCCTCCCCACCCCCCTTAGGCTAGAGTGGCGCATTATGACCAAACGGTTGTCGCGCCCTTACTCTAAATAAACTCAAAACCCTCTCACCTCCTGGTCCGAATAGAGCTGAATAGCACGGCTGGTTACAGTATGGCTTCCCTTCGTGTTCTGCGTGGCTTCCAGGTATAAGTGTCTTGTTGCACTTCTCACACTTGAGGCAGGCCCCGTGCCAGTCCTTGCCCAGCGAAGTCTTGCGCTCGGCTGCAAGGGAAGATGAGAACACTTTTATTATTATTATTATTTTATCTTTATAATAATAATAAAAAAAATAATATACATAGGCCTACATCTTCAAGATAGAATACAAAAAATTAATACAAGGTCTTGCCATGTCTGCTCTCCCAATCATATGAAGAACTTCTATCATATGAACGGTGCCAAACTTTCTAAATTTATCTTCCAAATTTAATTCACATCATACACATTCCTTTAATTTATTTATTTTCTTTCAAATAAATAACTTTTATCATCATTTTTTTGTATTATATACACTTAGAAAACAATCTTATCAACAAACACACCATTAACTCATCTCATCATCTTTAATTATAACAGGCGGAGCAATATGACCTAACCGGTTGAAGCGCCCTAGTTTCTCACGTCGTTTTTGTTCCGTTGTGCCATGTATGCTTTCAAGAGAGCTATTAAGTCTTGAACATTATGATTGCTTTTTTGATATTATGAATTCTTTCAATTGTTATATTGTTTTGGTTATCTGTCTCTTTTATATCTGTCTCTTATATGTTTCTATGTTCTATGTTTCACAAGTGCTTGTTTACTATCACAATTTGTTGTGTAGAGGCTGGCAGACACCCTGTGCTTGGGGCATACCGCCCTTTTCTGCCAACCTTCCTACTAAGCCTTTTAATGGAACATAAATAATAATAAATAATAACTAATAATAATAAAAGCAACGCCCCCCCCCACCCAACCGTATCACTTCGACCCCCCGTCTGGGTCCGGGATAGAATTGGCCCAGAGCATGGCTCTGCTAATCGTAAAAGGCGATTCAAGAGAAAAAGTCCACCTCGCAAACTTCAGCTTGTAAGAGGAGATTATAATATTTCTCCCCGAAACTAGAAGCGAGCTTTGGCAATCGTCGTCGGGGACCTTGCCCCCTTCCCTTGACGATTCCCGACGACGACGACCATTAAAACACGAACGATGACAATTAAAGACGATCACGTCGACGACGTGAGAACCTTCCATTCCTCCCTCTACCCGTGGCTGGTTCTGTCCAGCATGGGAGTTTCCTACCCACATCCACAGTGACGCATGATGAAATAACGGTTGACGCGCCCTCAAATCAAAATAAATATAAAAATATTGGTCTCTCTATACTCATTAGGTCCAGGTCTACAAAATATATGTTTTTCGAGCGATTAGTAGAAATCCCCTCCAGTTGTAATTAGCCGTTTTTAATTAGGCAGTGGTGAAGATGTCGTATTCGGTCGAAAGCGTATTACAGACGCTAGGTATGCGGCATGGGGGTGGGAGGGTTAATCGATCCAGGACTAGGGTGCATTTTGTATACAGTACAGAGTGGAACACATGGTATTCAGCAGGCTTTCAAAACTCTCAATTTGTGAAAGCTTGATGTTTGGCATCAATTAATTTTGAATGAGTAATTCAAATTAATGAGCACAACAAATCGTACTATTTTCACGTATAGGCTATAATGTGAGGGTTGAGGAAGGATCAAATTCTAAATAACCATTTTAGTGAGCAAAATAGAAAACGGATCGTTCCCGTCTGGGCGCGGGGTATAATTGGCCCCGAGCATGACTCTGCTAATCGTACAAGGCGATTCAAGAGAAAAAGTCCACTTTGCAAACATCAGCTAGTAAAAGCGGAGTATATTACTCCCAGAAACTAGAGGCGAGCTCTGGCAATCGTCGTCGGTGACCTTGCCCCCTTCCCTTGACGACCCTTTGACGACGATGACGACAATGACACCACGAACGATGACAAAGACGATGACGAACGCGACGTGAGAACCCCCTTTCCTCCCCTTACCCGTGGCTGGTTCTGACCAGCATGGGCCCCTCCTCCCCCCCCCTTTAGGTTAGAGTAATGCATTATGACCTAACGGTTGATGCGTCCTTGATCCAAATAAACCAAACAAACTTGCCCCTTCCCTTGACGACCCTCGACGACGTTGACGACAATGACACCACAAACAGTGACAAAGACAATGACAATCGGGACGTGAGAAACCCCCCTTCCTCCATTTACCCGTGGCTGGGTACGTCCAGCATGCACTGCACGTTGGTGTCCTCCCACATTCCATAGCATAGAGTAGCAAATTATGTCCTAACGGTTGACGCGCACTTAAATGCGTATTTTTTTTTTTAAAATCTTAAATACACCATACAAACAACAAAGTCAATTTCTTTAACCTAAAATATCACAGGAGGTGTAATATGACCTTACGGGTTGAAGCGTTCTAGTTTCTCACGTCGTCGTTCTTTATTGACTACGTTATGCATTCATGATTTAACATTAGACAAAACCAAAGTAAAAAAAAAATGTATTAGCAATGATGACAAGACGATGACCGTGACGTGAGTTCCCGCCTTTCCTACCCCTACCCGAATTGCTGGTTCTGACCAGCATGGGCCCCTCCTCCCCATATCCCCTAAAGGCTACGATGGCACATTATGGCATAACGGTTGACACGCCCTAAGACTTAATGCATCCAAATTAGCCTATGCGCAAGACTGTACAAGGTGACACACTTGATATTCTCGACCATGTGAGGTAGGTGTGAGAGAATGGCGCGGACGGACAACTGTTGACCTTATTAGGGAATCCGTTATGAGCGCGTCACTTGATGATGCAAAGAGTGCATTCGCTGACGTCATGAGTCAATCTGTCATTACCAACAAGTATGCAAAGAACTCGGATCAAAGACAGTTCAAGCAAGGTGGACAAAGATTGCGCTTTCGCCGGCAAGGCAAAGAATTGTCCCAGAGCATGGCTCTGCTAATCGTAAAAGGCGATTCAAGAGAAAAAGTCCACCTCGCAAACATCAGCTAGAATGAAGGGTAGAATTTTACTCTCCGAAAATAGAGGCGAGCTCTTAGTAAGTAATCTATTTAACAAACTTTAATTAACTTCATACACATTTCTTTCTTTTCTTTCTTTTCATTTACATACATAACTTTTATTTTGCTATTACTTTCTTCATCTTCAATTTATTTTGTTATTTATACACTTAGAAAACAATCTAATCATCAAACATACCTGCATTAACTCTTCTAATTTACTTTCATTCACAGGCGGCGCAATATGACCTAACCGGTTGAAGCGCCCTAGTTTCTCACGTCGTCGTCGTCTGGCAATCGTCGTCGGGGACCTTGCCCCCTTCCCTTGACGACCCCCCGGCGACGATGACAATGACACAACGAACGATGACAAAGACGATGACGACCGCGACGTGAGAAACCCCCCTTCCTCCCCTTACCCGTGGCTGGTTCTGACCAGCATGGGCCCCTCCTTCCCCCCCCCCCCCCCCCCCCTAGGTTAGAGTGGTGCATTATGACCTAACGGTTGACGCGTCCTTAATCCAAATAAACAAATAGAGTGGTGCATTGTGACCTAACGGTTGACGCGCCCTTAATCCAAATAAACCAATCAAAAGAAAGCGAGAGAAAGAAAGTTGGGAAGTGTTTTTCTCCCAGAATCAAAGTGGCAAGCTCTGGTAATCGTCGTCGGGTTTCTCAGGACGTTTTTAAGTAAAACATTTTTGCTGCATATACTTCTAGTCTATATACACCCCCGTCTAGACCCGGGGTAGAATTTTGCTCAGAGCGTGGCTCTGCTGTATTCGTTAAATGCGAGGAAAGGGACAATGTCCACTCTCAAACATCAGCTAGTATGTAAGGGAGTATGTTACTCTCAAAAGTAGAGGCGAGCTCTGGCAATCGTCCCCCATCTGGGCCCGGGGTAGAATTTGGCCGAGAGCATGGCTCTGCATCGTAAAAGGCGATTCAAGAGAAAAAGTCCAACTCGCAAACATCAGCTAGTGTAGAAAGTACCCATGAATACAAAAACTTGTAAAAATACATCCAAACCCTACACTCTCAAAAGTAATGATATATCTAAAAAACGGTCATCCTCATCTTCCCTTTCACATTTTCGCATTCTCAATTCATAAACGTTCAATGCCCCGTAACAAAATCCTTGAAAAGCTTGGCAAATAGAATTTGCAACTATTAATTTAAACGTAATAGTTCGTCTGAATTCTATTTTGTCAATTAATTTAAACGTAATAGTCCCCCCCCCCCCCCAAAGGAAGGAAGTAATGCGAGCACGCAGGTAGGGGGGGGGGGGGGCTACACTCTTAACACGTCAGGGTAATCGTGTAATTGCGACACTTGGGTCCCTAAGTTACTTAAATCACGCGTTAACTCCCTGGGTAATTAGCCTAATGAGGTGACTCGCCTCGTCTGTCTCTCTCACTCAGATTCTATATCTCTTCCCATGGGAGACATTCGGCTAGATTGAAATCGTGCAATGGTCGTATAAGAACAGGGGAATGTCAGAATGGGGAAGGCGACAAATAATTATTTTCTTTTTAAGTACTTATTCTTCGTTTCGAGTCTCGACACCGTCTGGGCCCAGGGTAGAATTGGCCCAGAGCATGGCTCTGCTATATTCGTAAAAGGCGATTCAAGAGAAAAGGTCCACCTCGCAAACATCAGCTAGTAAGAGCGGAGTATATTAGTCCCCGAAACTAGAGGCGAGCTCTGGCAATCGTCGTTTGGGACCTTGCCCCCTTCCCTTGACGACCTCCCCGACGACGATGACAATAGGTTTGTTCGTTTGTCTTGCTTCAACTAAAACACTTTACTCCAAAACGGTGATGGGAGTAAAATTCACAGTTACTACAACTTGGACAAAAGAACGGTTTTGAGTCAGTTGAGATTGTTTTAGCTGCTCCTACTCCTACTTCAGTAGCTGGTGTAAAAACCTTACTCCAGTCTCACTTGTAGTAAGTTACTCCTGGAGTAAACTGGACAAAAAAACGGTTGCAAGTTACACCCATCACAACTTACTCCTGGACAGAAAAACGGTGTTTTGCCAATATCTTACTCCTGGAGCAGTGATCTCAGGACAAACGAACAAACCTAATGACACAACGAACTATGACAAAGACGATGACGACCGCGACGTGAGAGGTCGCCCTCCCTCGCCTCGCCCCCCGCCCGTAGTTACGCCAATGTGCTTACTCATCACGGCAATTCTTACACAACCACAAACTAAAAACACAACACTAAAACATATTTCACAATTCACAATGAGAATAACTCGTATTTACATCGTACACGTCACGTTTCCTAGTAACAACTTCCCCCACACTTCTTCCCTCTTCTCTGTCTGTCTCGCCGTCCCATCTCACCCACACAATCTCTCTAGTAAACATCATCACTTCACATCCGGCTACCAACTAACATCATAGTTCTCGGATTCTAGTCAGCTTGCTACGAAACAAGGCGAGTCACTTAGACGGCCTCATCACGAGCCTAGCGCGCTTGAGCATACGCTAAGAATGTTATCACTCAAGTTATCAACGTATCGTAAAGGTAACTGGTAAAGGTAAATACACGAGGAGGTATGTAGAATTTTAAGTGGTGTTACAACGTAAAATTGTTGAAGCGTTTTGAAAATATCTGTATGGTGTAAAATTTGGCCCAGAGCATGGCTCTGCTAATCGGACAAGGCGATTCAAGAAAAAAAAATCCACCTCGCAAACATCAGTTAGTGAGAAGGGTAGTTTATTACTCCCCGAAAATAAAGGCGAGCTCTGGCAATCGTCGTCGGGGACCTTGCCCCCTTCCCTTGACGACCCCTCGATGACGATGACGACAATGACAACCGCGACGTGAAAACCCTCCCTTTCCTCCCCTTACCTGTGGCTGGTTCTGACCAGCATGGGCCCCTCCTCCCATATCCCTTAGGCTAGAGTGGTGCATTATGATGACCTAACGGTTGACACTCCCTCCATCCAAATAACCCAAACTGTGGTCCAGGGGTTCCTAGGCTAAGAGTAGCTCATTATGACTTAATGGTTGACGCGCCCTTAATCCAAATAAACTCATTAAACTTTTCCACCAACACTGAACGAATGTCGGTAGATAACAAACAACCCAACCTCTCCTTCCACCCAAGAGTTTTGCTCCTCTGTCTCGGACCTATGGATAATATTTCTCATATTTTCTTTTCTTTCCCTCGTGTTTTCCGTGTTTCTTCCGTGCTGCTGATCAGAGAACGAGGACATGTAACAAAGGCGCCTCGGACTGAGCAGCAGACAGGTCGGCCATTGTTTCTATAGCACGAGGGTGCGTTCACACACCTCACCACGACTCTCAATGGAGTTTGTGTATAAATAATCCAGAAGGATAAGAAATCCCCCCACATAAATACAACTTTAATCAAACCTTGAACTGAGAATTGGCCCAGAGAATGGCTCTGCAGATTGTAAAAGGCGAGGAAAGAGATAAAGTTCACCTCGCAAACATGAGCTAGCAAGAGGGAATAGTTGTTCTGAAGCAAGTAAGCAGATGCGCGCGCCAATGAGCGATCAGTATTTTAAATCGTGGACCGCTGATTGGCTGCAATCCACCCGCCGGTGACGTCAGCATCGGCTTTCTTGCTTCGGAACATCTATAGTACATTACTCCCAGAAACTAGAGGCGAGCTCTGGCAATCGTCGTCGGGGACACCTCCTCTTTCCCCAGAAGACATCCCCGACGATAACAGTGACAGAACGACAATTACAAAGACAATGACGACCGCGGAGAACCTCCCATTTCCACCCCCTACCCGTGACCAGTGTGGGACTTTCCTCCCCATATCCTCTAGGCTGGCTCATTATGACCTAACGGTTGACGAGCCCTGAATCCAAATAAACTTTTAAAAAATATTAGAAAATAATATAATCTTCAAACACATTAAAAACTCATTTAATTAACTTACAATCACAGACGGCGCATTATCATAACCGGTTGAAGCGCCTCAGTTTCTCACAAAAAGTAGGTCTTTTTCCTACAACGGCGAGTGTGAACTAGTCTTATTCTCCCACTCTCTTTATCACCATCTCTCTTGCACCCGAGGTGCACCCGTCCACACCAGAGATCCCAACTAGGGCTAATAATAAATTAACATCCTACTTTTTACTTGCATATATTACTCCATATTACACCGTGAAGATTCGAGTGTGAAAACAAGTCAAGCTCCAAGGGACTTGTTGCAAAGAAACACGAGCGAACTCGAAGCCAAGCGCATCTCGAAGGAATATACCCAGGGTAATCAGGTAATTTGAAATCGTGGTCTCAGCTAGTTTTTTCTCTCTTTCTTTTGCACGGTCTTTTATTTCGCAACATCAACAATAATTAACCCCCATGACACATACGTCGTGAAATGCATATCCGTTTTACCGATGGGAATAGTAAGGCACAGTGTTATTATTACAAAGTAATATTTGCATTTTGCAATTAGTGTGATTATTAACAGAAAGGTATACTACGTAGAGATCATAATGGCGTAAGAGATTTTTGTTTTGTTTGGGGAAATAAGGACGAGATGAAGTTGTCAGTGTAGACGTTGAGAAATAAGCGCACATTTCTAATTATCGCTGCTAGTATGAGGGGGATTATTTTATTAGTCGTCGTCGGAACCCTTTCCCCCACCCTAACACCCCGCCCCTGTATGAGGCTCCGTCTGACCCGGGGTAGAATTGGCCCGGAGCATGAATCTGCTAATCGTATAAAGCGATTCAAAGGAAAAAGTCCACCTAGAAAACATCAGCTAGTAAGAGGGCAGTATATTAGACTACCCGAAACTAGAGGCGAGCTCTGGCAATCGTCGTCGGGGACACCTCCCCCTTCCCCTGACGACCACCCCGATGACGATGACAATGGCACAACGAACGATAACAAAAACGATGACGACCGGACGTGAGAAACCCCCCATCGGCTAGTCTAATTAAGGAAGTCTACACCCAGAATACAGAGGCGAGCTCTGGCAATTGATGTAGGATGTACATCCCCCTCCTCTTGACGACTTCTCCGTCGACGACCATGCAACACGAACTATGACAAAGACGATGACGACTGCGACGTGAGAACCCCCTTTTCCTCCCCCTACCCGTAGCTGTTTGCCCCGTCTGGGCCCGGGGTAGAATTGGCACAGGGCATGGCTCTGCTAATCTTAAAAGGCGATTCAAGAGATAAAGTCCACCTCGCAAACATCAGCTAGTATGAAGGGTAGTATTTTACTCCCCGAAATTAGTGGCGAGCTCTGGCAATCGTCGTCGGGCACCTTGCCCCCTTCCCTTGACGACCCCTCGACAACGATGACGACATTGACACCAAGAACGATGACGAAGACAATGACGACCGCAACGTAAGAACCCCCTTTCCTCTCCATACCCGTGGCTGGTTCTGACCAGCATGGGCCCAGCTCCTCCCCCCCTCCCCCCCGCAGGTTAGAGTGGTGCATTATAACCTAACGGTTGATGCGTCTTTAATTCAAATAAACAAAAAATCTGACTAGCATGAGCCCCTCCACCCCTTATTTTCTGGGCTAGAGTAGTGCATTATGACCGAACAGTTGACGCCGGTAATCCAAATAAATTAAAAAACTAAATTCCCCGAAACTAGATGCGAGCTCTGGCTGTCGACGTGAGAAACTCCACATTCCCTCTCCTTGCTTGTGGCTGGACCTGCTTAGCACACGCAAGTCCTCTCCACCTAGTAATAAAATAAATGGTCGAAATAAACAAAACCAAGATAGTGAGAGAGAGAGAGAGAGAGTGACAGTTAGATAAGAGTTCTTTAATCACTCTGCTAGGACAATTACTTCAACATATGTAGCAGCTTCAGAAAAAGTGGGAGGGTGAGGGGGGATGGTTGAAAATTAAAGGTTAATTAACTAAAGTAATTATTATTACGAAACGAAGAAATTAACATCGCAGACGTTGAAGACTACTGAAAAATAATTATTAATTAACACTTTGATTTCAATTTAAGGTTATAGAAGCGTTTAACGAGCGTTTCCGGTTTGTTATGATGCAGGCAGACAACGACTCAAAAGTGTTTTATTTGTGCAATTAGAGGCAGTTTAAGTGAAACGTTACAAGACATTTTCTGTAAACGAATAGGCAAATACTATTTTAGTTGAGAATAGTACTCGGGGACACTTCCCCCTAGCCTTGACGACCTCCCAGACGGGGTGACAATGACACCACGAACTGTGGCAAAGACTATGACGACCGCGACGTGAGAACCCCCCTCCTATAACCGTGGCTGGTTCTGACTTCGGACCAGCATGCGCCCCTCCTCACCATATCTCCTATGCTAAAGTGATGCATTATGACCTAACTGTTGACGCGCCCTTAATTTCATGTCAGACGATGACTATACAATGTGATTCTGTCTTTTCTTTCCTCGCTCTGCCTGTGCTAATTTTTTTCGTTTGTTTCTCAATTTACCCCCGTCTGGACCCGGGATAGAATTAGCCCAGAGCATGGCTCTGCTAATCATAAAAGGCGATTCAAGAGAAAAAGGCCACCTCGCAAATCAGCTAATAAGAGGGGTAGTATATTACTCCCCGAATCTAGAGGCGAGCTCTAGCAATCGTCGTCGTTGACCTTGCCCCATTCCCTTGATGACTCCTCGACGACGATGACAATGACAATGACACTACGAACGATGGCGAAAGACAATGATGACCGCGACGTGAGAACCCCCGTTTCTTCCCCTTACCCGTGGCTGGTAATGACCAGCATGCCCCCCCCCCCCCTCCCTAAGTTAGAGTGGTGCATTATGACCTAATGGTTGACGCGTCCTTAATCCAAATAAACAAAAAAAAAGTGTCTGGTTCTAACCAACATGGGCCCCTTCTCCCCATATCCCAGGCAATAGAGTGGTGCATTATGAGTAACCTTTTTGATTCACGTGCCCTTAATAAAAAGCTATGTTAAAACAACATGTTTAACATTGTGTAATTAGGTAAATAATTAATAATAAATATTTAAAGAAACAAATAACATTTAATTTTGCACTTGGGATGCAGGCTTTTCACTATTGTCCTAAAATTAAGATTAAATATTGGAATGGGTGGTTATGTCGCACATAAATAAAAATTTAAAATAATTTGCCAGTTGAATTTAAGGCCCTCTTGGGTAGAATTGGCCCAGAGCATGGCTCTGCTAATCCTGAAAGGCGATTCAAGAGAAAAAGTCCACCTCGCTAACATCAGCTATGACACGAACGATGACAAAGACAATGACGACCGCGACGTGAGAACCCCCTTTCCTCCTCTTACCCGTGGCTGGTTCTGACCAGCATAGGCCCCTACTTCCCATATTCCCTAGGCTAGAGTGGTGCATTATAACCTAACGGTTGACGCGCCCTCAATAATAAAAACAAATCTTGTTTCTCACGTCCAATCTCGGCGACACATCACATTTGCTGCTTAATTGATATTATTCCTTAATCGGTATACCCTATATAAGGATAGTAATTAAAACACATATCTTTACAGTTGTTTCTATAAATAAAACTCCTTCTAAGCCTAAGTAAGGTGATTAACATGAACACACCAGCCGGCGGTCGAGACAAGAAACACTTGTCGCGGCAAGGAGGTGAAGGACGAGGAACACTCTCAAGGTCAAGGGCAAGGAAAGTGAACCATCAGGTATTTTAACCGAGGACTAAGAATTGTGTAATTCGAAAAAAGCCAATAAGCCTGTATTCAAATGCAAAACGACCATCGTTGTCGGGGATCTTTTCTCCTTCCTTTGACGACCTCCCCGGCGACGACGACGACGACGACAACTGCGACGTTAGAATCATCCTTTTCCCCCCAACTTATATGCAAGGCTGGTTCTGACAGCATGCTATATCCCCAAGGCTAGGGTGGCGCATTATGTCTCAACGGTTGACGCGCCCTTAAACTTAATGAATGCAAAGCCCTTTCCTTGACGACCTCCCAGACGGCGCCGACGCCGACGACAATGACAGTTCGAAAGATGACAAAGACGATGACGACAACGACGTGAGATACCATAGAAATTAAATCAACTTTGATAAAATTATTATATTTGAACAAATAATTTTGCAATGTAACTTGAAAAAGTAATGAGATCACACACATAACAAAAACTTGTAAAAATACAGCCAAACCTTACACACTCAAAAGAAAAAATGAGATCTAAAAAAGGGCCCAGCTCATCTCTACCCTTCCACATTTGCGCATTCTTGATTCATAAACGTAAAGTGTCCCGTAACAGCATCCTTGAAAAGCTTGGCAAAATAGAATTTGCATGATATTGCGTTTTAATTAAAAAGAAAGAAAGAACTTGGATGAACTACTACACCCCCGTCTGGGCCCGGGGTAGAATAGACCCAGAGCATGGCTCTGCTAATCGTACAAGGCGATTCAAGAGAAAAAGTCCACCTCGCAAACATCAGCTAGAAAGAGCGGAGTATCTTAATCCCCGAAACTAGAGGCGAGCTCTGGCAATCGTCGTCGGGGATCTTGTCCCCTTCCCTTGACGACCCCCCGGCGACGATGACAATGACACAATGAACAATGACAACGACGATGAGGGACCGGGGGACGTGAAAAAAAAACCCCCCGTTCCCTTATCCGTGGGGGTTCGCCAGAGGGGCCCCTCTCCCCCCCCCCCCCCCCCCCCCCCCCCCTTAGGCTAGAGGGTGCATTATGCCCTAACGGTGACGGCCTTAATCCAAATAAACCAAAAAAAAAACACATCAAAACACATCTTTTAATATATCATCAATTTTAATACAGGCGGCGCAATTGACCAAACGTTGAGGCCCTTTATTTTCTCGCGACGTCGTCCAAATTACGGTGTGGGCCCAAATCTACAAAAATATGGGAAATTTGTAAAAATTTAAAAAAATTTTGTAAAACCGGTTTGCAACATTAAAAAAAAAAAAAAAAAACGTATTGAGCCAAAATTTCCACCATGTGTGGTTTTCATACGTGTTATCACGCCACAGTAATAAAAACACATTTCCGTATAGTTTGTAGTAAAATTCTCCCCCTTTTGAAACCCTCGAAGGGGGTCGGGAGGGGGGGGGGGGGGGGTAGGATAGCGCCCCCTCCCTTTAGGAGTAGTGTATAATATACCAAACTGTGTACGTGACTCTCGTCCCGGATATGGCTCTTCTTCAAAAACTCTAAGGAAATGGGAAAAACCAACTGCAGTAATAAAAAAGGTGTTTCCCTTTCAGTTATACAAAATAATTTTTTTATACATAAGATCGACTGGCAATCGTCGTCGGGGACCTCTTCCTTTCCCCTGACGACCTCCCCGATGACGACGATCATTAATTTATTTTGTTATAGGCCTAAAACACTTAGAAAACAACCCTAGGGGTGGAAGGGGGGGGGGGGGGGTTCTTAAAATTCACTATTTTTAAAATTAAAAAAAACAAAAAAAAAAGAAAAAATTTTCTATAGGCCTACGTTCTTAGTTTCCCGAAACCTTTACCTAACTTTTTCTCGCATCGTACTTTTAAATAAGTTTTATAACAAAAATGCCTCAAGGTATTAAGCGTAAATAATAGCCATTTACTCTCAAAAAGTTAACCTCAACAAATTTTTACTCCGGCGGCTATAGGGCTATGCTCCATACCCCGTCCCTCCTCTGCAACCGCCATTCCCCTATGGAAATTGCAATCCTGTGGCAGTGGCGGATACAGGAGGGCGGGGCCCCCTGTACTCCCCAAATGATCTTTCAAAATAAATAATTTCATATTATTCCACAATGATAGTTTTTTATTTTATCATGCAAACCTCTGAAATGTCAAACGTTAACATGTGCTATCTATGCTGTAAATTGTAATAAGCTCGACATGACGACAAAAAAATTTACGCACACAAACTTCCTTGTTTTGGTATTGCATTCAGCCCACCACTTTTTTCTAAAACGCACCAAATGTTTACAAACGATTTAGCCCGCGGCGCTATATTGATGGGGAGCAGTTCCCCCCATATCTGGTCCCTTTCCCACAGATATGCATCAGACGCAAATCGCTCTTCTAATGATTATGTCCTGGATCCGCCACTTTCCAGTGCCCCCCCCCCCCCCCCCCCCCCCCCCCATTGGAAAATCTCTGCGCAAGCCTATGGAAAACAATCTAATCATCAAACACACCATTAACTTATCTAATCCACTTTCAATATCACAGGCGGCGCAATATGACCTAACCGGTTGAAGCGCCCTAGTTTCTCAGGTCGTCGTCGATTTCCGTCGGAGACTTCTACTACAAAATAGACCATTCCCGTCTGGGCCCGGGGTAGAATTGGCCCAGAGCTTGGCTCTGCTAATCGTAAAAGGCGATTCAAGAGAAAAAGTCCAACTCGCAAACATCAGCTGGTATGAAGGGTAGTATTTTACTACCCGAAAATAGAGGCGAGCTCTGGCAATCGCCGTCGGGGACCTTGCCCCTTCCTTTGACGACCTCCCAGAAGACGATGACAATGACACAACAGACTATGGCAAAGATGATGATGACGACCGCGACGTGAAAACCCCCCCTTCCTCCCCTTACCCATGGCTGGTTCTGACCAGCATGGGCTCTCCTCTCCCCCCCGCCCCTAGGTTAGTTGGTGCATTATGACCTAACGGTTGACGCGTCCATAAATCCAATAAAAAAAAATAAAATACTTTGACTAATTGTTTGACAGACTAGCCATCCCTACTCGTGTGACGCATTATGAACTAACCAAAACATATTTCTTGTCCATGGCGTTGTGTCCATCACCATTCTAATATAGAAATGAAGAATATCTCTTCCCTCACGCTCTATATAGGACATCTGGCACCATGAGGATATTGCTTGGTGACGTCAACCCGAGCTCTGGGCAATGCATGGTTGGTGGGTGATTGTGTTATCGCCAGTTTCAATTAGTACTCGGGGTATAAAAATAACTCCACAATCACAAGACAGGCCGAGCTGGTGGCTAAATAAGCTTCAAAGTTGAACATTGTCAGGATATATTCACTTCATAAAATATGTTTCGATATTTGGGAACCAATTAAATTAACAATTAATAAATAGTAGTGAAGAAACTTATTATATTAACTTACAATGTCACAGGCGGCGCAATATGACCTAACCGGTTGAAGCGCCCTATAGTTTCTCACGTAGTTTTATCTACATTGTCAGGGGCGTCGGCAGGATGTCGGCATACGATGTACCTTTAACCGTACATCATAGCAGAATGTATCAAATATGATGCCTTGCGCACGCAATTATCTCTCCCATTCATATGAGGAACTTCTATCATATGATAACGGCGACAAACTTACAAATTTCTCATCCATAGTAATCAATTTAACAAAATTTAATTTTCATTATATACATTTTTTTAATTTATTTATATTCATTCACATACATAACTTTTATTATGCTATTACTTTCATCATCAATTTTTGTTTTGTTATTTATACACTTAGAAAACAATCTAAGCATCAAACGTACCTGCAATAACTCATCTCATCAACTTTCACTATCACGGGCGGCGCAATATGACCTAACCGGTTGAAGCGCCCTAGTTTCTCACGTCGTCGTCGTCGGCTCTGTTTTCAGCTGGTCGGGGGGGGGGGGGGGGATAGAGGTTGATAAATAAACAAATAATGTATGTGCAACAGATGTGGTAAAGTACAGCAGTATTTTATGTGCAAAAGATGTGGTAAAGTATAGCAGTATTTAATTTAAAAGGCAAGTTTATGTTTTGAAAATGCTAATTGCAAGCGGCGAGGCTCCGTATCCCCGTCTGGGCCCGGGGTAGAATTGGCCCAGAGCATGGCTTTGCTAATCGTAAAAGGCGACTCAAGAGAAAAAGCCCACCTCGCAAACAGTAGCTAGTATGAAGGGTTGTATTTTACTCCCGGAAAATAGAGGCGAGCTCTGACAATCGTCGTCGGGGACCTTGCCCCCTTCCCTTGACGACCCCTCGACGACGATGACGACAATGACACCACGAACGATGACGAAGACAATGACGACCGCGACGTGAGAACTCCCTTTCCTCCCCTTACCCGTAGCTGGTTCTGACCAGCATGGACCCTTCTTCCCCATATCCCCTAGATTAGAGTGGTGCATATGACCTAACGGTTAACGCGTCCTTAATAAAAAATAAAAAAATAAAAAATATTAATAGTTAAGAAATCAGGCTTCTCAATATGACCTAACCAGTTGAAGCGTCCGAGTTTCTCACGTCGTTTTTTTCCCTCTTCACTAGGAAAACGCTTAAGTCCCGCCGCGTTGATGGATGAGCTTTTTTGTAAGTTTCTAGTTTGCGTAGGACCACTTTTCCTTTGCAAGTGCTTTTTAAATGCATTGTAGGTGATTGTTGTCAAGTTTCTATTGTTACTTGTTAAATTGTTATTATAAAACCTTGAAAAACTGATAATAAAACCTTTATTCTATGGATTCTGGCTAACTTTTTCACCTTTTTTTTTAGAAAGCAATACATACCACCACCAGAACCAATACCAGAACCTTAATGTCCATGTAAAATATGAACGTTGTACCCCCACCCGTGGTCAGAATGGGCCCAAAATGTCACGAAAAAATTGCATAAAAAAAAAAGAAAATCCTAAAGATGATATTTATGAGAAATATTTCTTCGTTTGTACCCAAAACCAAAAATGGCAAGTCTAATTTCAGAGATTTCGAAGGTCCCCTAAAAATTTTCATCAAGATCGCATACCCCTTTTTCCCGATAGAGAGAAAACAAACAGAGAAAAAAAACACCCGAGCTAAATTTTTTGGGGGGTCAGTGAAATTTGAAGTCTTCGCTTGCTCACCCCATTATCAGATAAGCAATTGGCACCTCGCATGAAAACAACAGTGTTTTTTGATTTATCCCATTTCCCCCTCGACAAATTGTGTGCACACCTGGGCTAATTGAATACTTCTTTGTTGAGTAAAAGAACGGTTACGATCCATCGGCTGCCAAGGTCGCGCACAGGAAACGTCGGCTCGGTGGAATGATCTAACCGATGACGTAATATGTAACGTACTTCTGCATGAGGTAATAACACAACGAGATTTTATCACGACGTGCTAAGGAGAGGGTTTGGAAGTTGGCATTTGATTTTGGGGCGGTTTTTTTGAGTCAAATTTTGGGCCAGGAAAGGGGTTTACTAAAGCATCATTCACAATCAGTTCTAAGTCGTAAGGCGCAAGGCCTTAAGGCGAAAAATTTGTATTGCCGATATGTATTTCAATCAAAACGTTAAAACACGTCGCAAGTCGCAAGGCGTTAGGGTTATGTCGAAAACAAATTCCCCAAAACCCAATTTTACGACGGTTTTTACGCGACCAATCACGAAAAAGGGGAAACCCCACATGACGTCGCGCAGCGCAATACAAGGAGAAATGAAAAAGGGGTTTAGGTTGTTGAAACGCATAGCATTTCACGACTTGCGCCTAGCCTTGACCTTGCGCCTACGATTAGAACTGATTGTAAATTTGATGCTTAAATGAAAAAAGATGAGGAAAGAGACAAAGTCCAACAGCTGGTAAGTAACTAGAGGTGAGCTCCGATGGTCATCGTTGGGGCCCTTTTTCCATTAATTTAACAACCTCCTCGACGACCACCACAAGACAACAAGAACGATGACGACCAGAAAGTAAAAACCACCCTGTCTTCCCCCTACCCGTGGTGTTCTGACTGCATGGGCCCGTCCCCCCCACCCCCCTAGGGCTAGAGTAAGGGGAACATTAAATGACTGCGAACGGGGTTAAAGCGCCCTGTTTATCACTTCGTCTTGGGAATGTAAGTTTATAAAAGGGTGTTTTTTCTTTTGCATTCTACAATCTCAAAAACAAATTGGCTACACTCGGGGGTTTATAAAAATCAGTCTATTGAACATCCCCCCCCCCCCCATCCTTGACAATTGTTGCACACCTAACTTTTTGAATATTCTCTTTTGAAAAAAAACGGTTACGATTCAAAGTAATTTATTTAACAACACGTGGGCCTAATTCACATCAAACACATTACATTTTTTATTCAAATAAATCATTTTTCTTTTGCTGTTACTATCACCAGCATATATTTTTTCTTTTATAAACTTAGAAAACAACATACAATATCATAGGTGGCGCAATATGACATAACCGGTTGAAGCACCCTAGTTTTTCACGTCGTCGTGATTTTTGAACGTGGACGTTGAACGCCTCTTATCAACGCATTTACAACCATGCAGTTAAAAGTTGGACTACACACATTTTAGACAATTATAAATATAACAGTAATAATAACCGTAAGTATGGACTCTAGTAGGTCTATACTGTGTGAAGATAAATTTAAATAATTGCATGTTTCATATTTTTTCTGTAATCTTAGGCATTGAAGTTGCAACGTAAATCACACTCAATCTTCTTGGTACAACTGTTTCACTGTTGACCCAGTAAGATTAAGGTTCCGGGTTCAAACCCCGTGCTTCGGGCGAGTACCGAGACAATGAGGGCACCTCATGAGTTGTGGGATATTATTAGGCTACCTTTACTACTACCAGAGGTTGTGGTTGGTTGGTTAGATATCAGAGTCTTTCTGGGTATGCAGTTTGTACAATACTGTTGTTGTTAGAAATTGTTGCTTGCTAGACTAAATTGTTTGTAAGCTGATCTGATATGATTCACTTTATAAATTGATGCCAAGACTTGATTGGAAACTATAACCCAATTATATGTATATGGATATTGTACAAAAAGCTGTAAATTATGAATGAATAAAGATTTTATAGTAAAAAAAACGAGGTCCAAAGCAAACGTCAAAGGCGAGAAAAGAGATAAAGTCCTTCTCGCAACGCCTCTAGTAATCGTCGTCAGGGACCTTGCCCCCTTCACATGGCGACCCCCCGACGACAATAACATCACGAACGATGGCAAAGCCGATGACGACCGCGACGTGAGAACCCCCTTTCCAGCCCTTTCTCATGGCTGGCTCTGACCAGCACGGGCCCCTCTTCCCCATATTCCTTGTAGGCTTGCGTGGCGCATTATGACCTAACGGTTGACGCGCCCTTAGCCCAAATAAACGTAACAAAATTAACCTAAAATTGTAGTCAAATAATTTATTAGATATTATTATCACAATCAATTTTATCATTTTACCCGTGGCTGGAACTGACAAAAATGGGTCTTTCCTCCCCATATCCCCTGGACTAAAGTGGCGCATTATGACCTAACGGTTGACGCGCCCTAAATCCAAATAAAAATATGATTTGATACCGTAGAAAAAGGCTTAATAAGAACAAGAATCTAAAAATCCAATTTATGAACTTCTAATTACACAGGCGACGCAATTTGACCTACCCGGTTGAAGTGCCCTAGTACCTCACGTCGCGGTACCTTGCGTATGCTTTCATCACATGGACCCCTTGTTCTTCCCTCTACCCACGACTGGTTTGTTTGTCCACCACACATCCCCTAGGCTAGAGTTAACTTTTTTAACATAACATTTATTATTTATGACACTACCTTACGATTACTACCTAATCATCCAGTCTTCAAATGCCACTTATGTAAGATATTTATCAATGTGATAAGCATTATTGACACCTGAATTACTACGATTTATAGACGAGATACAAACTGATACGAAAATGTTAAATACAGAATAGAATTTAATAAACTTACCATTGAGTTTAGAATATTACCAAGTAACACAACGACATAAAAAGTCCAATTTCAGGCAATGTTTCAACAAGAACCCTCCTTTTTCCCTCCCCACCGTAACGTTTCTGCCCGCATGGGCCCCTCCTACTCAATACCCCCTAGGCTAGAGTGGCGCATTTAAAAGAAAAGGGTTTGGCGCCCCTTACTTGAAATAAACAAAATTACCCCCCCCCCCCGGAAAAAAAACGAACTAACTAAAAAAATTAGTTGGTCCTGACGCTAGGTTGGCGCCAAAATCAAAAAAGGGTTTGACCGCCCTTAAAACCAAATAAACTAAAAAACTCTCTTGACAGGACCAGAATGAGAAGAAAAATATTGCATAAGTTCACTCTTTCGTACAGAAGTGTGGATCTTGCTTATTGCTTACCATAACACATCAATATCAACGTACAAATCAAGGGCGCCCGCAGGAGGGGTAAAGGGAGGGCAGTTGCCCCCCCCCCCCCCCCTGAACAGAGCACATGAAATAAAAATTTGAGTATTTATATCGAACAGTTGAAACTAAAATTTAAAAAATGGGAGGTAAAATATTTTGAGTGGTTTTCTAGTTTTGAGTATCGACTGCACAAAAATTACATAATTTTGGTATTGTATTCTCAGCCCACTACTTTTTTCTTCAACCCACCAAACGCATTCAAAAAACCTGATTTGATTTGATCCTGCGGGTCCCCATGGTACAAATGGAAGTAAAATTATCAGTACTTACCGAAATAGACGGGCTTGGCACATTTTGGACAGTTCGGCATTTTGGCTATTCAGAGGTCTCACTGTAACTTTCGGAAATTTGGCGGGGTTTTCTTCGGTTCTTGTCCGGAGTCGTAGATACGTGTTCTGCTCGTGAAGCCCTTCCAAGACAGAATGCGGAGTGCGCTCGCAACAGATTGTTTAGCAGCGAAGTGTTTGTCGACGGTTGTATTATCCGGTTAGAGTTGGGAGGGGAAGGAGGGGGAACCAAACAACTTGATGAGTAAGAAAGAACACTCGACCCGATGACTTTTTTGTCTCGTTCATTAGAGTTGTGAGTGCGGGGAAGGTGAAGGTCTTTCGAAGGACGCGGTACGATCTTTGAGTTTTCGGTAAGGAGTCGGCTACGTGCGGTCTCCACCAGGCCGTTTCGCAAACGCTTTTTCCAGTAGCGTTGATGCAGGGGCGGATACAGGGAGGGGGGGGCGACTGCCCCTCACATGACAAAAAAATGGAAATTTTGAATAATCATTATTTATTTATCTTTAAAAAGACGTGATATTTCAGTTATTTTGTTGATGGTTCTGAAAATGGGGGGCTCATGCCCCCCATGCTTCATCCCTTTCCCACGGATGTACATGCACGCGCAAATCGCCCCCCCCCTACATGATTATGTCCTATTTTGTTTTTTAGACATTTAAAAAAACAATCAAGTCATAAACAACCGCATTAATCTTTCATAATTTTCTTTCAAGGGGCGAAAATGACCAAACCCGGTTAAAGCGCCCTAGTTTCTCACGTCGTCTCACGTAATCGTCTTTATTTTCATTTACATTTACTAACTTTTTTTTTGTATTACTCCCCATCATATTTTATTTTGTTATTTATACACTTAGAAAACAGTCTAATCATCAAACACACCATTAACTCATCTCATCAACTTTCATTATCACAGGCGGCGCAATGTGACCTAACCGGTTGAAGCGCCTTAGATTCTCACGTCGTCATCAAAAATCAACCCTGCGTTGATGTAGGGCCTATGAGCTTTTTTTGAATATTTCTGTCCAATGATTACTATGTTTTTGACTTTTTGGTGTGTGGGATCTCATTAGGTACTTTTTCAAGTTCCATTACAAAATTATTTTTGTTAAATTAGGATAATTTTTATAAATTAATAATGGTATTAATTGCTATGATAATAGTAATACCAAGTCACAATAGAATGAAAAATATCTCAAGGCCCAAAGACAATTTTTGTACGCATTGTATTGTAGGTGATTGTTGTCAAGATCTAAAGATTTATTATTTCTATGAATTCTAGCTAACTTTTTCAACTTTTTGTTTCAAAAGCCACTGCTTCACCATAACCTTAATGTCCATGTACAATTGTCAATATAAACGTTGAAACCCCAGTTACCCCACGCGTTTGGTAATAATCGGCTTAAAAATCAGGAAAATATTGCATTAAAATTCGGTGGGAAATCGTAAAAGTACGATTTCTATGAGAAATCTCTTCGTTTGTTCCAAAACTCAAACAACATTAAATCAAGTGATTTCAAACGATCCCATAAAGTTTCATCAAGATCGGAGTAGCCGTTTGCCGGGTCGCGAGCCCCGTCTGGGCCCGGGGTAGAATTGGCCCAGAGCATGGCTCTGCTACATTCTCTGCACTCCTGAGTGCCTGATACAAGCTGCTCACGGCCCAGAGCAGGGTCTGCTAATCGTAAAAAAGGGGATTTAAGAGAAAAAAGTCCACCTCGCAAACATCATTAGAATGAAGGGGAGTATTTTCTCCCCGAAAAAAACGGGGCGAAAATAGAGGGGAGCTCTGGCAATCTCGTCGGGGACCTTGGGCCCCCTTCCCTTGACGACCCCCGACGACGATGACGACAATGACACCACGAAAGATGTCTGGGCCCCGGGGGTAGAAATTTGGGCCGAGCAGGTCTGCTAATCGTAAAAAGGCGATTTTAAGAGAAAAAGTCCACCTCGCAAACATCAGTAGTAAGCGGGGAGTATATTTTCCCCCGAACTAAGGGGAGCTCTGGCAAACTTTGTCGGGACCTTTTCCCCTTTTCCCTTTAGACCCCCCGGGGACGATGACAAGACACAACGAACGATGACAAAGACGATGACGACCGCGACGTGAGAAAACCCCCCCTTCCTCCCCCTTTCCCGTGGCTGGTTCTGGCCCGCCTGGGCCCCGATCCCCCCCCCCCCTAGGTTAGAGTGGTGCATTTGACCAACGGTTACGCGTCCTTAAACCAAATAAAAAAAACAAAAAATTGGCCCGAGCATGGCTCTGCTAATGTAAAAGGCGATTCAGAGAAAAGTCAAAAGAAACACAGCTAGTATGAAGGGTATATTTACTCCCGAAAAAAAGAGGCGAGCTCTGGCAATCGTCGTCGGGGGGCCCTTTCCCCCTTCCCTTACGGTTGCGACCCCTCGACGACGATGACGACAAGACACCACGAAAAGCTAAGACAATGACGACCCCCGACGTGAGAACCCCCCTTTTTCCCCCCCTTCCCGGCTGTTTGCCAGCTGGGCCCTTCCTCCCCCTCCACCTAGGTCAGAGTGGTGCAATGACCTAACGGTTGACGCGTCCTTAATCCCAACAAACCAAAGCGAGTTAAATATACCGAAAATATCGCATTAAAAATCGAAAAAAATGTATAATAAATATTTCTTTGATTGTACCAAAAAACGTGGCATGTCTAAGTTCAGAAATTCCGAAGGTCCCCTTCAATTTTCATAAAGATCGTATAAACCATTTACCTGGTAGAGCGCGAACAAACAAGAAAAAAAACAAAAAAAAACACCCGATTTTTTTTTTTTTGGAGTCAGTGTTATTGAAGTCTTCGCTTCGTTCATCCGGTCAATAGACCAAGTAATATTTGACCCGGGTTTAAAAAATTCTCATGGTAAAAATTGTACTAATTTTTTTGGCTCGTTTATTTTTCAAAAGGAAAAGGAACTACTGTGTATCTTAAAAATTATTATGTGATTGGTTATGAGGAATAAGTTGAAGCTTAAAGTAAACCCAAAAATCAAAGTATTCTATTTCAAAAATTATTTGTTTAAATCAATAAAACACTAGCATTTAAACCAAATTTAAAAAGGACTGGGAAGGGGTTTAACTAGATTTTCAAAGTAAGAAAATAAAATTTGGGGGGTATTTTTAGAAAACTTTTTAAAATTTTCTGATTAGGGTTCAATAATACAAAAAAAATTAGCAAGAAAAATTTGGGTTTATGTACAGAAATTAGCAAAAAACCTTAAGTCAATGGTCAAGATTGAGATATATAAAAAAAAATAATCAGACCTCATTTTTTAAACTGCACTTCTTTACTCTGGAAATTGGTATGATAACAAAGAAAGTTACAAATTTGGAAAATAAAGGAATGAGAATTATATTTAGGGTTAACAAAAAAACATGTTAGAGATATGTTGGGTGTTCTTGAATGGATGACGGTTGAGAAAGATTGGGCCTGAAGGTACTAATTTTCATCCGCAAAAGTTGGGATGGAAAATTCAAAGAAACTTTGATGAGTCATTAACAAAAATAAAGAAGTTCTGATATCTAAATAGGCAGGCCAATCAATTTCATTTAACATACAAAATAGACTGTTTAAACCAAAAATCAAATTTTTATTAATGGAATCAAATTATATAATAGTCTACCCAAAAAGGGACAAAGAAAGTAGATTCAATAATATAAAACTGAAAGTATTAATTTTTTTAAAAACTGAATTTCCATATGAAGGAAGTGACTGAAAATTTTTGGAATAGTTTAAAATTTTGTATTATTGTGGCTCGTTTTCTATTATGTGAAGCGCATAATTGTATATTATGTTATTTATTTGTATTTGTATTTTTATTTTATGTTTTGTTTGAAAAAATGTAACGAACTAGCGAAAACTAAAAAAAATAAATCAACTACACACATTCACCTAACCCCAATATACCAACCGGGGTTTAAGCGCCCCATTTCTCACGTTCGTTGTTTTCAAATTTTAAATTTACAAATCGCTTTTTGACAGTGAGCCGACCCAAATGCAATACATTTCCCCATTTACTGCATCATTTGCTTTTTTTCACAATAATAATTGATCACCATTTAACGTTGATCAATAAATTTTATTAGCCTAACTTGGTTGCAGACATTTTCTCGAAGATCCGCACAAAAAGGCCTACGAGCAAAAAATCATTTTTTATTTGACCAACTTTCGGTCAATTTTTTTTTGACCCCGGGCACAGTGATATATATAGTATACATTGAGTTTTTTTGTCAATCTAGTTTTTTCTTTTAGCTAATTGCAGCCATTGGGTTAGGTTTTAGTTTTATATAAGTTTTGTCTATGAACAGCGGCCAGCTAACGAAAGTGGGAAAAAGATTTATATCCATCAAAAGTTTACTTTGGTTTTACAGATGGCTCCAAAAATTGACAACAAGGTTGCATGTGCCTTTTTTTGCTCCACCTTAAAATGAACGTTTTTAATCTAAGCGCGTGCAGTATTCAGTTTTTACTGCTGAGTTCTTCGCCATCCGTGAGATTCTTAAAAAACATTAAAAGTGTCGTTGTGGGAGTTATTTTGTGTTTTTGGTTCGTTTCTAAAACCATGGGGACCTCCACCCCATAGCTTTAGGCTAGAGTGGGCATTTGACTATCGGTTGACGGTCCTTAAACCAAATAAAAAAAAAAAATCATTAAAGATATCTCAACTTTCAATATCAAGGCGGCGCAATATGCCAAGGGTTTGGGGCCCAAGTTTTTTCACGTCACGTCCAAGCACCCAAGAAAGAAAAAACTTGATTAAAAACGGTTTCCACTTTTTTTCAAATTTCGGCCCAACCCCTAGCATTTTTTTTGGGCGTTGATGGTGAAAATTTTTGTTTACGACTGAAAATCCAAGTCGCCCCTAAAAGGGGGGTGTGAAAGGTCACCTCGTTCTTTACGTCAATGCGCCCGAGTCTTGGATATGATCAGCTTGCCGTGACACGCACACCCTTAACTTAAACAAGTCAAAAGCGGGCAAACTTTTTTAAATTTCTCATTTAAAAGTATTTTTTAACGACATTTGATTTCACAAGCACACCGATTTCAAATAAAAAATATTTTTTGCTATCACCTCAACTCTAAATTTTTATTTTTTTTTTAAAAACATTTTTAAAAAAAGAATCTAAAAAACACCCCTTTCCCGACCCGACTCCCGGGCCCAAACCCCCCCTCCCCGGGCCCCTTTTTCCCCCGGCCACCTTTTCATGCCCACCCCTTGCTTGTGGTGGTTTTTGGGCCGCCCCAGTCCTAACACCCCCCGCTCCCTAGTCACCCCCCTTTCGTTCCACACCCTTTAAAAAAATAGTTAATAATTATTATTAACCCCAAATTTGATATTAATAAAAAGCACCCCAAACGGGATTCGAACCCGGGTCTCCCCTATTCCGGCGAGCAATCGGGGGGGTTTTTAAAAAATTTTATAAATCGTTAATAACTAAAAATAACTAAAAAATCGCAGGGGACCAAAACGTTGAGCTCCCTTTGCCCATAAACATCAACATCTTTAACCGTACATCATACACAATGCTAGCGAATGTACCAAAAATGAAACCTTGCGCACGAATTTTACTCTCCCAAACATATAAGAAAATTTTACATGGGCCCGCGGTTAGCCGAGCTCGTTTTAAACCCTTCCCCCCGAACACCGAAGTTAAGCAGAACGGGCGTGGCATGGGTAAGTGGGGGGGACCGCTCTACCCCGAAACTCAGTATACCGGTTAGAGCAGATGGGGGGTTCGAAAGCGGGGTAACGGCATAGTTCTCCTTTACGTCTGCTCGCAGTCCGGGTTAGGGAGGGAACCTATAGACGTCAAATTTTCACCCTCCTGTCGGATGGGACGTTAAGCCCTTGGCCCCTTGGTACTTTTTGAAAGGAGTGGTACTTGCGGAAAACCCGGGTTTCCCCCCCCTTCCCTTTGTTTCTACTTTACCCCACTATCACCCCCATGTCTCGAAGCCAAAATGCATAAATATGAGACGTTATAAAATAATCAAAAAATCAACTTCTATTATTGATAACGGCGACAAAATTTCTAAAATTTTCTCGAATTTTCTCGAAGCTCCCCCGTCTGGGCCCCGGGGGAGAAATTTGGCCCCCGACAGGCTTGCAAAAAAGAAAAAAAGTTTTACCTCGCAAAAATCAGCTAGTATGAAAGTAGTATTTTCTCCCCAAAACTAGAGGCGAGCTCGGCAAACGTGCGGGGACCTTCCCCCTTCCCTTTTTTTTACGACCCCCCGACGACGACGACGACGACGAAAAATGAACACCACGATCGATGACGAAAAAAATGACACGACGATCAATGACAAAGAAATGACGACCCCGACTGAGAACCCCTTTCCTCCCCTTACCGGGGGTGGTTCGGGCCGCAGGGCTCCCCCCGTCTGGGCCCCGGGGGAGAATTGGCCCAGAGCATGGCTCTGTAATCGAAAAGGCGATCAAAAGAAAAAGTCCCCCCTCGCAAACATCACTAGTAGCGGGGAGATTTACTCCCGCACCTAGAGGGGAGCTCTGGCAAACGCGTCGGGGACGCCCCCTTCCCTTGACGACCCCCCCCGGGGACGATGAGAATACACAAAAACGATGACAAAGACGATACGACCGCGAGGAGAAACCTCCCTTTCCCCCCCTTACCCGTGGGCTGGTCTGCCGCATGGGCCCCCCCCCCCAACCCCCTAGGTTAGAGTGGTGCATCATAAAAACCCAACGGGGGGACGCGTCCTTAATCCCAAAAAAACCAAAAAACAAAACCCTCTCGGCCCGGGGTAAAAGGCCCAGAGCATGGCTCTGCTAATGTAAAAAGGCGATTCAAGAGAAAAAGTCCCCCCTCGCAAAAATAGCTGGGTTTGAGCGGAGTATCTTACCCCCGAACTAAGGCAAGCTCTGGGAATCGTCGTCGGGGACCTTGCCCCCTTCCCCTTTCGACCCCCCCGGGGCGATGACAATGAAACCCCGGGAAAGATGACAAAGACGATGACGACCGCGAGTGAGAAACCCCTCTTCCCCCCTTACCCGTGGCTGGGGTTTTGACCAGCATGGGCCCCTCCCCCCCACCCCCCTTAGGCTAGAGGGTGCATTATGACCCCCAAAGGGTTTACGCGTCCTTTAATCCAATAAACCAAAAAACCCCCCCCCCCCCAACCCTCCCTATTCCCAGTCCCCTTTTCCTGAGCCCAGCTGATTTCGTCAAGACCAAGGCCCGCGACCGGGCCCCCGGGCCAAGCTCCCGCCCTGGTCCCTTGCCTGCGGCCATTACTCCCCTGCCCTCCCCCCTTTCTTGTGGCGGTTTGACCAGCACAAGCCAGTCCACCCCGCGTCTCCCCCGCACCCCTTTTGGAATATATATATTTAAAAATAAATAATAAAAAACGAATTATACGGGGGCCAATATGACTAACGGTGACCCCCTTAAACCCCAATAAACATCAAACATCTCATCCAATAATCTATTTTAAAAAACAAGCACCTTTTTTACATTTTTTTATTTTCATTCACAAAAATAACTTTTGTTTTGTCCATCATTATCATAGTTTTTTTTTCTTAATACACGTTTTTGAAAACAAACTAATCTTTAAGTTTAAACCACCATTTTACCTATCTATCAAAAATTTAATGAAAAAGGCGGCGCAATAAGACCCTACCCCGGTTAAAGCGCCCTAGTTTTTCACGAAGTGTCTCTTTATAGTTTAAGGCCTGGGGTAGAAATAGCCCCGAGCATGGCCCGTAATCGATAAGGCGTTCAAGAGAAAAGCCCCCTCGCAAAAAGGGAAATAGAAAAGGGGAGTTTATTACTCCCCGAAACAGAGGGGACTCTGGCAAAACGCGTCGGGGCACTTCCCCCTTTTGAAATTGAACAAATCGCTTTTCGACAGTGAGCCGACCAAGTGCTAATACATTCACTCATTTACACTCATTCACTTATTTTCATTAATAATAATTGATCACCATTGAACATTGATCATATAATATTGATTAGCCTAACTTGGTTGCAGACATTGTCTCGTAAGTATCCTGCCACAATAGGCCTACGAGCAAAATATACATTTTTTATATTTGACCGGTCACAGTGATATATATATATAGTATATATATACAGTATACATTGAGCTTTTTTTGTCCAATCTAGATTTGTCTCTTATAGGCTAATTGCAGCCATTGGGTTAGGTTTTAGTTTTATATAAGTTTCGTCTATGAACAGCTGAGCCAGCTCAACCAAAAGTGGAAGAAGATTGATATCCATCAAATGTTTACGTTGGTTTTCACAGATGGCTCCAAAAATTGACAACAAGGTTGCATGTGCCTTTTATTGCTCCACCTTAACTGAACGTTTCAATCTAAGCGACGTGCAGTATTCAGTTTTCACTGCTGAGTTCTTCGCCATCCGTGAGATTCTTAAATACATTATACAGTGTCGTTGTGGAGAGTACTTTTTGTGTTTCTGTGTTTCTGTTTCTAACAACCATGGGCACCGCCACCCCATATGCTTTAGGCTAGAGTGGTGCATTATGACCTATCGGTTGACGCGTCCTTAATCCAAATAAACAAAAAAATCATTAACTGATATCATCAACTTTCAATATCACAGGCGGCGCAATATTAACCAATTGGTGTGGCTCGTTGTCTTGTTGTGTAGCGTATTTGCTTCCAATGCAGTAGGTTCAGGGTTCGATTCCCGCTATAGTCAGAAGTTTTTTAACTTCAGATTGGACTTAAGTCCATCAGTTCTTGTCTTAGGAGTTTGTAAAACGGTGGACTTTGGAGCCGTCCTAGCAACGAAGCACATAATAAATTTCAGAGTTGTTCTGAATCGGCCTTGTTGATTCTGGCGTTGATTCGCGGGTGTTCGCACTGTCCATACCACTGATTGCTATATTCCTATTAAAAATATCGATCTTTTGGTTGGTTATCTCTCACTCGTCGATTGCGTCGGGGCCTGCAGGGTTGGCTTGGTCGCTTTGATTTAAAGTCCCCCACTGAAAATCAGTTATATAACTGAGTGGGCAGACTCTAAATTTAATTTATTTATTTATAAGCGCCCAAGTTTCTCACGTCGACGTCCTAAGCACTCGAAGAAAGAAAAAACTTGGCATTAATAAACGGTTTCCAACGTTTATTTCAAATACGAGCCCAACCCATAGCATTTTGTTTGTTCGTTGATGGTGATTTATGTCTGTTACGACTGAGAAATCCAAGGTCGCACTAAAGTGTGGGTGTAGAAGAGGTCACCTCGTTCTCTTACGTCAATGACGCCAGACGTCTTGGATGATGACGTCAGCTTGCCACGTGATACGCACACCATTAAGTTATGACAAGTCATAAAGCGACAAACTTTCTAAATTTCTCATTCTAAGTAATTTGTTTTAACGACATTTGATTTTCATCAAGCACACATCGATTTCAAATAAATAATATTTTTTGCTATCACCATCAACTCTAATTTTGTTTTTTTTAACTATAAGAAAACAATGTAATCATAAAACACACCCCTTTCCCGACCCGACTCCGGCCGTCCCGGCCCCTTGCCCCCGGCCACCTATTGCATGCAAACCCATTGCTTGTGGCTGGTTCTGTCCAGTCCACCACAGGCCTGTACACCCCGGGTCTCCCTACGTCACCCCTTACGTTCCACACCTTTAAAAATATAGTTAATAACTTATTATTAGCTACAATTCAGATATTAAAAAAGTCCGCCCCAATCGGGATTCGAACCACGGGTCTCCCGTATTCCAGGCGAGCACTATCGGGACGGGTTTTAATAAAAATTCTATCAAGTCGTTACACAGCGTTACAGCGTTACACACATTTAAAACCGGCAAAGTCAATCTGCGCTCTCGCACTAACAATAGTCTCTTTGTACCTAGAGTAAATAAAGAAAAAAACTGGAAAAAGATCTTTAAAAATACAGGCTACCAATCATCTGGAATAAGTTACCAGCGGCACTTAGGACCGAAAAGAAAAAAATCTATGTTTAAAAAGGATGTGGAGTACATGACGTATGATTTTTGAAATATGTGGCCTTGTGCATCCTTAATATTGTAATTAGTTATTATTCTGAAAAAGTCTACCAATTTTGTTTCTCCCAATTTTTACAGTTCCTATTTTTAGATAATAATTATATTTTTATTACTACTATTATTATTCTTAGTATTATTGTAAAATATAGATTACGTTACATGTTTTAAATATTCTATTCTTGAATATAACACTATCATATATTTAATTACCGTAATACACAATGTCTGCTTTTTTATATAAGTTACTCCAGATGTATGGAAATTGGAAATTATGTAGATATGTCAACCTGTTCTTATACTCTATATTCACTATTGTATATGTATTGGGTTATGTAGCTGCAATAAGCAAGCATTACTCTGCATATGTTTTAGTCATAAGTAGTATTAGTAAGGGCATTAAGCATTTTTTTTTTTTTTACAAAATTTTGTAAAGCTATGCTTTTAAAGAAACCCCAAAATAATAAAAAATATATAAAAAAATAAAAAAATAACTAAAAAATAAATTACAATTTTCGCAGGAGACACAATACGTTGACGCTCCCTTTTACCCAATAAAAAAACATCTTTAACCGTACATTTATCACACATGCTAGCAGAATGTACCAAATATGAAGCCTTGCGCACGTAATTTGATCTCTCCCCAATCATAATATTTTAAATTATGAAGAACTTCTATCATATGATAACGGCGACAAACTTTCTAATTTCTCTCGAAGCTAGGGGCGAGTTCTGGCGGTCGTCGTCGGGGAACATTCCTCTCTCTTTGACAACCTCCCCGATGACGACGACAATGACAATACGGACGATGACACAGACGAGGACGACCATGACGTGGGGGAACCACCCCGTCTGGGCCCGGTGTAGAATTGGCCCAGAGCATGGCAGCTCTGCTAAACCGATTCAAGAGAAAAAGTTCACCTCGCAAACATCAGCTAGTATGAAGAGTAGTATTTTACTCCCCAAAAATAGAGGCGAGCTCTGTCAATCGTCGTCGGGGACCTTGCCCCCTTCCCTTGACGACCCCTCGACGACGACGACGAAACGACAATGACACCACGATCGATGACGAAAACAATGACACCACGATCAATGACGAAGACAATGACGACCGCGACGTGAGAACCCCCTTTCCTCCCCTTACCCGTGGCTGGTTCTGACCAGCATGGGCTCCCCCCGTCTGGGCCCGGGGTAGAATTGGCCCAGAGCATGGCTTTGCTAATCGTAAAAGGCGATTCAAGAGAAAAAGTCCTCCTCGCAAACATCAGCTAGTAGCAGGGAGTATATTACTCCCCGCACCTAGAGGCGAGCTCTGGCAATCGTCGTCGGGGACCTTGCCCCCTTCCCTTGACGACCCCCCGGCGACGATGAGAATGACACAACTAACGATGACAAAGACGATGACGACCGCGACGTGAGATACCTCCCTTCCTCCCCTTACCCGTGGCTGGTTCTGACCAGCATGGGCCCCTCCCCCCAACCTCTCTAGGTTAGAGTGGTGCATCATGACCTAACGGTGGACGCGTCCTTAATCCAAATAAACTAAAAATCAACCCCTGCCCACCCCATACCCTCCCTATTCCTATGTCCTTTGCCTGAGCCCAGCCTGATTTCGTCACAGGCCACAGGCCCCCCGACCCGACCCCGGCCAAGCTCCCGCCCTGGTCCCTTGCCCGCGGCCATCTACTCCCATGCCCTCCCCTTGCTTGTGGCTGGTTCTGACCAGCACAAGCCAGTCCACCCCGCGTCTCCCCACGTCACCCCTTACGTTCCACCCCTTTGGAAAATATATAGTTATAAACTAACTAATAAACAACGACATTATCACAGGAGGCGCAATATGACTTAACGGTTGACGCGCCCTTAAACCTAATAAACATCAAACATCTCATCCAAAGTAATCTATTTAACAAACAAGCACCTTTTTTACATTTATCTATTTTCATTCACAAAAATAACTTTTGTTTTGCTATTACCATCATTATCATAGTATTATTTTCTTAGACACTTTTAGAAAACAATCTTATCTTCAAGTTCAAACACACCATTACCTCATCTCATCAAATTTCAATGTCACAGGCGGCGCAATAAGACCCTACCGGTTAAAGCGCCCTGGTTCCTCACGTTGTCGTCTCTTGATATAGTTTAAACGCCTGGCGTAGAAATAGCCCAGAGCATGGCTCTGCTAATCGTATAAGGCGATTCAAGAGAAAAAGTCCACCTCGCAAACGACAGCTAGTAAAAGGGGAGTATATTACTCCCCGAAACTAGAGGCGAGCTCTGGCAATCGTCGTCGGGGACACTTCCCCTTTTACTTTGACACCTTCCCGAAGACGATGACCATGACACCAAGAACGATGATAACGACAATGACGACCGCGACGTGAGAATCCCCTTCCTCCCCTTACCAGTGGCTGGTTCTGACCAGCATAGGCTTCTCCTCAGGAGCGTCACTAGAGATTGGACATTGGGGGGCGCAAGTACTTTCGTGAGAAAGGGACTAAGCACGGGGGGTATGGGGGGCGGAGCCCCTTATAAATATCGCCGCAGGCGAAATTTTTGAAAATTAGGTTTTTTGAGTGCATTTGGTGCGTTTTAGAAAAAAGAGTTAGGCTGAATGCAATACCAAAACATTGTAGTTTGTGTGCGTTAATTTGTTTTGTCGTCATGTCGAGCTTACAATTAACATCATACATGGCAACATAATAACGTTTGATCTTATTTTTAATTTAGAGACACATTTATTTGTTACTGGTGAATTCGGACAAAACAAAGGAAAGATTCAAATGATCGAATTTAGGGCGGGGCTCTGAGAGGCTTGTCCCTATATATTTTTTCAATTACAAGGTAATTTTGATGCAAATCAGTGTGACTGCTCTAAAACGCAGTTGAAAACTATTTATTATTGTTGTATAGAAGTAAATTCACCATTTTTATTGGTCTCTGACAAAAGAAGGAAATACAAAAATTCACAATTAGACAATTTAATTGTCGTATGAATTAATTCCAAACTAGCATACTAGCAAAAATTAACATCAACAATTTTTTTAAATCACGTGTCTTTTAATAAGAAATTAGGCCTACCCACGGGTACATCATTATAGTTAAATAAAGTAATGATTATCAAATTATTTTAAGCAGTGATAATTCGCGTAAAGTGCAGCTGTGACTGTGGGTTGTTAATTAAAAAAAAGTAAAACAAGGAAATTATTGGGGGGGCGCGGATTGCGATTGGGGGGGCTCACGCCCCCCCCAAACCCCCCTAGTGACGCCACTGCTTCTCCTCCCAATATCTCCTAGGCTAGAGTGGTGCATTATGGCCCAACTGTTGACGCGTCCTTAATCTTAGTAAATCCAAAATATCAACACCTTAGCCTACATTGTTTTCACGTCATAATAATTTTTTTCATTAATTTCGCAACCAATATGAAAAACAAAAAACAAAAAACTATATTTCTGAGGCTTACTTTACAGGCTTCTAGTTTCGTACGTCGTTGTAATTATTGAACAAAAGGACATACACTTTTGTTAAAACGTATCCGACCAGCATGGGCCCATCCTCCCCATATTCCCTAGGCTAGAATGGTGCATCATGATATAACGGTTGTCTTGACGCGCCCTTAAACTTAATGAATTTGAATAAAGATACATTCATTTTTTGTTTATGACCAGGGGGTCTATTTACTATTGTGACAATAGTCGACCGATACGACAACTTTAGTGATGAGATCAAATGACATCTGCCACATTGATTTTCATCAAACCAAATTAAATAGTAATTATTTACATTTTGCTGTATGTAGTTGTTTATTACGTTAAAGTAACATTGGCAGACGGCATATTTAAGCTTGTATAGCTGAAGTCAGATGCGTGACTATTGTCTGTCACTAAAATTGTCGTTTCGGTAGACCATTGTCGCTTGTCGCTGTCGATTGACTGTTGTCTCTTTAGTAAATAGACTCCCTGTTGTATTTTGATATTTGTTGTACAAAACAAAATATTTTCTCAAAAATGATAGTATAGTTCTTGACCTGATGGTTTGGCCCAAACTATTTTACAAAGGAAGGATTATTCGTCAAAAGGAAAATATTGTTAAACCACTTGTAAACCGTGTTTCTTTTGAAAAATTCTTTATAATTAGCAAAATCAATGGCATTATGAAGCACTTGTAACCCGCGATTTCTTTAGAATTTTCCTAAAAGGGGGACAAAGAAGCATCCACTTATTCCGCCTGACTTGTCAGGGCCCCAGGGGATTTGTATAAGGCAAGCGGTCAAGAACTATACAAGTAGGCCTTCAAATTATTTAAAAAATTAAAACGTTAAAAAGATAAAAACGGACAAATATGCCTTAGTAGATCTACTTTCATGGTAGCCTTATTTTTGAAAAACTAATCTTGTATCTGAAAATCGTAGATACTCTAAAATAGATACTGCTAATAAGTTATTTATTTCAAAACAAGTCTAAATATAGGTAATAATAGATAAATAAAATGTATCTAGATACAAATAATTAAAAGCTGTTGTGAGTAATCGGCCTATGACAGATGCCTGTTCGATCGATGAAGATACTTCGTGATAGTGCTGCTTTACGTCGAGAGAGCGCTGCACGAGTCTGTCTAGCGGCCCAAACTATCTTATCACCATCGACGTCCGCGGCGGCTCATATGATTGGGGTTTTGGTCCGGAGCGTATGACACCAAGGGGACGTGGGTTGAGTCCGGCAAAAGGCATGGGTTTTTGTAATTGTCCCACACAGTCCAATAATGAAAAATACTCTGGAAGCTATAAGAACATCAAGAATTCACAAAATAGGATTGTCCTCCTTTGTAAATCAGTTTTTTAACTGAATAGAATAAACGATAAATAAATACATAAAGAAAGAAAGAAAGAAAGAAAGAAAGAAAGAAAGAAAGAAAGCAAGATCCCTCGTCTGGGCCCGGGGTAGAATGGGCCAGAGCATGGCTCTGCTAATCGTACAAGGCGATTCAAGAGAAAAGTCCACCTCGCAAACATCAGCTAGTGTGGGTGAGTATATTTCTCCCCGAATCTAGAGGCGAGCTCTGGCGGTCGTCGTCGGGAAACATTCCCCTTCCCTTGACAACCTCCCCGACGACGACGACAATGACAACACGGACGATGACACAAACGAAGACGACCACGACGTGGGGAACCACCAACCCCTGCCTACCCGTACCCTCCCTTTCCATCTGTCCTTTGCCTGAGCCCGGCCTGATTTCATCACAGACCACAGGGCCCCCCCGACCTGACCCCGGCCATGATCCAGCACCGGCCCCTTGCCCCCGGCCACCTACTCCCATGCCCTCCCCTTGCTTGTGGCTGGTTCTGACCAGCACAAGCCTGTCCACCCCGCGTCACCCCACGTCACCCCTTACGTGGCTCCCATTTGAAAAATATATAATTATAAACTTAACTAATAAACAACTACATTATCACAGGAGGCGCAATATGACCTAACGGTTGACGCGCCCTTAAACCTAATAAACATCAACATCATTAAACAAAGAAAGAAAGAAAATTAAAAACAGCATGAATTATTATGACCACGTGTCATCACTGCTATTATAAAATATAAATCAACATCACATAATCACCACTACAAATATATGTTCGTTAAGTTGACGCGAGCATAATATGACACCACAATATGTCGTTAGTCTGCTGAAAGTCTGCTCTAAGGTTTAAGCACCCTAGTTTCTCACGTCGTCGTCATATTATGTTGAAGCCAGGTATAGGCCCTACAAGTTGATGGATTTTGTCTATAGCAGTCGACGACTACCATGGCAACACAAACGCTGACGAAGACAATGACGACCTAACGGTTGGCGCGCCTTTAATATAAATTCAAAATATATAACAACTCACCAATGAAGGTCCTTATTCAGCCACATGCATTTCCCCGCGTAGTTTTAGAGCCAATAACACACGAACCATCGCTACACTAGTCACTCGTCACGACTGCCAGATGCACTGTGCTTGCATCAACTTGTGCAGTGCAGCACAGAATGAGTCATGTAGAGCGCTCAACTCGATGTTGAAGGATGCGGAAGACGAATCAATTAAATATTACCTGGGGGAGGGGGGAGGTTGTTCTATCATGGAGTTATGCACTTATGCCGGACGATACCAGGGACTGGGAGGGAAATGAACACGCTGATCGAGTTAGGAAGTTCACATGCGTCGCGACGTTGATTTCAATCTAGCTCGCCCGTTCAAGATGTCAAGAGTGGATTCAAGCAACGATTGTTCGATTTGCGACAAGCATCTTGGGATGTGGTACAAAATAACAAATTGCATAGTGTGAATAGGGGAGTTTCACTCCCTGAAACTAATGGCGAGCTCGGGGTCGTCGTCGGGGAACTTTCCTCTTCCCTTTGACTACCTCCCCGACGGCGATGACAATGACAACACAGACGGACGCTGACACAGACGAAGACGACCACAACGTGGGGGAACCCCTGCCCTCCCCATACGCTTGTGGCTGGTTCTGACCAGCACAGGTCGTCCACCTCTTGTCCCCCCTTACGTTCCTGCCCTTGGAAAGAAGTATACATGGTGGTCACTAACTCACACTTATAGAAATTGTTTTATCTTGGAGGCGCGAATAATCTTAGCTGTTAAAGCGCCCTAAAACTACTAATCATCATCATTATCTGTTGCCACGTCCAACTCTGCGTTGGTCGGCATTAAATACTAATACTAATACTAATGCCCACACTGACTAATAAAATTCGTCCACCTGCCTCTAGACTCTTTACGTATAGAGAAGAGGTGGTATTCCCCCGTCTGGGCCCGGGGTAGAATTGGCCCATAGCATGGCTCTGCTAATCGTAAAAGGCGATTCAAGAGAAAAAGTCCAACTCGCAAACATCAGCTAGTAAGAGCGGAGTATCCTTCTCCCCAAACTAGAGGCGAGCTCTGGCAATCGTCGTCGGGGACCTTGCCCCCTTCCCTTGACGACCCCCCGGCGACGATGACAATGACACAACGAGCGATGACAAAGACGATGACGACCGCGACGTGAGAAACCCCCCTTCCTCCCCTTACCCGTGGCTGGTTCTGACCAGCATGGGCTCTAAAGTGAAGCATTATGACCTAACGGTTGACGCGCCCTTAAACATTATGAATCACAAAAAATTTAACACACCATATACTCATTTCATTAACTTTCAATATCAAAGGCGGCGTATTATGACTTAATCGCTTGAAGCGCTCTAGTTTCTTTCGTTTCTCCCGTCTGGGCCCGGGGTAGAATTGGCCCAGAGCATGACTCTGCTGATTGTAAAAGGCGACTCAAGAGAAAAAGTCCACCTTGCCGACATCAGCTAGTAAGACGGGAGTATATTAACCCCGAAACTAGAGGCGAGCTCTGGCAATCGTCGTCGAGGACCTTGCCCCCTTCCCTTGACGACCCCTCGACGACGATGACGACAATGACACTGCGAACGATGACGTAGACAATGACGACCGCGACGTGAGAACCCCCTTTCCTCTCCTTACCCGTGGCTGGTTCTGACCAGTATGGGCCCTTCCCCCCCCCCCCCCTAGGTTAGAGTGGTGCATTATGACCTAACGGTTGACGCGTCCTTAATCCAAATAAACCAAAAACTTACGTCGTCGTCCATAATGTGGTCTGGGGTAAAGGATAATATGCTAATGCTAATCGTAAAAGGCGATTCAAGAGAAAATATCCATCTCGCTAACATCACCTAGAATAGAAAGTAGAGGAGACTTCCCGAAACTAGAGGTGAGCTCTGGAGGTCGTTGTCGGGACCTCTCCCCCGTCCCTTGACGACCTCCCTGCTGGAGACGACGACGACAATAACAACACAAACGTTGACAAGGAACCCCTCGACCCAAATAAAGTATAAAACTGAAGCTGAAAACACTTCTAAAAAAAAGTAAAACATTTTGTATTTTATATTTTTATTTTGGCATAATTACAGTACATTTTGGCAAATATTTGGTCACACTTTTCACTTGGACTCAGTATATTTTGGGCATACAAGTATTGTTATAATATCTAAATTATGTATTCTTATTGCATTTTCGCACACATTCGTATTTGTCATTGTATGGAATTCACAATCCATCTTGCGTCCTTCACACTAAGTATCTAACCTCTCTAACAACACAAGGTAATATTTATAATATTTTATACACTCACAACACTTACATACAACTTGTATGTGAATGAAAAATAAAATTACATTTATTGAACTACAAAGTACAGAGATTTATGGCTCAGAGGAAAACTTTTTGGAGATTTGTCATTTAAATATCGATTAAAATTGAAAATTAAATCGGCCATAATTTAATCTTTTGGAACAAAAGTAAGTCCAATAAATTGGATTCTTCGATGGTTATCGTATTATATATTATCAGTTAGTATGTGTCAAATAGTATGCATACGAAAGTCAGTTCCAAGGTTCATTCAATACTCCTAAAATGTGTTGTAATTCAAATTTGATATTCATAATTTTCATAATGTGATAACTTTGAAGTCCAGTGATAGGAATAATTTAAAAAATTAATACAACTTTAGACAAATTCAATAAATTCAATTTATTAAACAAATATTGTTCACAATTGATAAGTTAGTTCAATCAATTTGAGTGACTGCAGAAAAACTTGTATCTTTAAAAAGAATTTTGATCTCTTTACCTTATTTTCTTTAGAACGATTTCTACTGATCAGAATATGGGAGTGTTGATCATTTTATATATATTTTTTAAACGAACGGTTTCTTATTACTACTTAAGCTATATTATTGTACGGTTAATTATTCTACTACAATGAGTAAATATCAACATGGATCACATCGTTACAAATGTAACAACCATTTTAAAGACAAATCTATAACCGAGTCAACCAAACAGTGCCATTGTTTGGAATTGTAATGACAAGATAATTCTGAGTAGTATATAGTTTGTGCCCTTCTGTACACTTAATATTATGTAACTAGAAATATTAATTATTTACTTGAGTATGGTATACTTTCAATAGAACTATGTGTTTTATATTTTAGGCCCCTTGACATACATCAACTTCGTATTAGTCTTGTTTAAAAGATAAATGCAAGTCGTATTTTGAAACTCCATTACAACCATCATTACACATTACATTTGTACATTTACTTAACATTATATTAAGCTTATCGACAATAACAATACACACGAATTATAATGTGTATGATCTAACATTATCTTATACAATTTTCTAATATAATCACTTTTGTGCAATAATCAATAGATCTACAGTTTCAAAAGAGAATATCATTTTTGGTAGCACAGCTGTCTAGGCAAAATTCAAATCACTAACACTAACATTTAGAATTTGTAAACGATTAAAACTAAAATATGAGTCATTGTTTAAACAATTCTTTCAGGATATAATAAAATGGATTTAAAGTTAAAGATTAATATTTGATTTAGGCCTATATAGAGAAAAACTTTAGGGAACTGATACTTTTTTTAGACGTATTTGTATTTAATAAACAACACAAATTACAACAATACAAAAAATCCATGGTTTATATATTAATCCTCAAATGTATCAGGTTTAAATTCCACTCTATATGACCTAACGCCCCTGTCTGGGCCCGTGGTAGAATTGGCCCAGAGCATGGCCCTGCTAATCGTAAAAGGCGATTCAAGAGAAAAAGTCCATCTCGCAAACATCAGCTACTGAGAGAGGAGTATATTACTCCCCAAAAGTAGAGGCGAACTCTGGCAATCGTCATCGGTGAAACCTTTCCTTACCCTTGACGACGATGACACGGACGATGACGACCGCGACGTGTGAACTCCCCTTTCCTCCCCCTACCCGTGGCTGGTTCTGACCAACAAGGCCCCTCCTCCCCATTACCCCTAGTAGGCTAGAGTGGCGCATTATGATGTAACGGTTAATGTGCCCTTAATCCAAATAACAATAAAAAATGACCTAACGGTTGACGTGCCCTCAAACCAAATAAACTCGGAAATCTACTTTCTGCACCCACCTCAAGATTACCTCACGTGTTGTTTTCTGGCGGGAAGACCGGTTCAAATTTTAGGCGTTAAATATTTGCACTAATAAGAACCTGCACTCAAAAACATTCGTATATTTATATATTTGAAACTATTATTACTTATTAGTAATATATTCGAGTCGGGGAATAAGGGACAGTGTCCTGTTCGAATAACACAAGAGTTGTGTTGTCTATGGCGTATTAGCCTATCTGTCGTTTGTTAGAAGTTTCAGTTATCAATAAACAGGCATTCCTGTTATATAACATGCTACTGACACAATTAACAAACGCTTTCTCCTAATTTTTAGCAATATATTACTAACATTCATTTTTGGGCGCTTAATTATTGGTGATATACTTTAAATTATTACAATTTATTGTTTACAGACAATATGGAAATAGGCATCTCCACTAGTTTTGTCTAGAAGCCATAACATATTATGTATAAGGTCTGAGCTAACGGTTGGCGTGCCCTTATACCAAATTAACTAGAACTACATGCCCAGCTAATCACTAAGTGGCAACCTTAATTGAAACTTTTGTGGGTTATGTTTATTTTTCTTGAAAGAAAATGCACGTTCGCCGTTTGCCACTTGGTGACAACTGTGAATTGAGCCCTAAATCGAGTAATGATCCACATAAAAAATTGAGAACGGGAACAATACCACAAATTGGAATCATTTGAGAGATAACCCTAAACTATTTTCCACACACATATAAAATATCTTATTTTTAAACAATTCTACATTATTTACAAGAAACTGTTTTGGGACAGTGTCGTAAACTATTGTGTAAGATACACGCTAGACGCTGATTCTGGCCAAGTTTTGATAACATACGATCTATCAAGATTCAAGACTATGCCTAAGTATTGCATTATACACTTGTTAGCCTTACAATTAAAATATGAACATGAATATTAAACCTCAATGTTAATTATCACGGCAACCCAACAGAGTTGTGAAACAATATTATTATAATAAACTTGAGTTATGATCGTTGTCAGTGGTAAGTTCGTCGTATATCGTGGCCATAGATATTAAACACCTATAGTAGGCTAAATCAGCAGTCATTGGTCCACTTCCGTGACAATTTGAAGCCATCTTGAAATACCTGTTTGCATGTCAAGTAGATGGGAGCGATTTGTAGCCCAAATATTTTTAAAGATGACCGTCAGTTTGACAGGTGAGCTTACTAGCCATTAACACTAAATGATTACTAAATACCCTTAGCAATAACTTCTTATTGTTTCTGTTTGTTCATTCCCATGCTGCACAAGCTAAAACCATATCAAACAATCCAGTAAAATACTTTATTGCATTAAAAAAGCATAAATTAAAACGCCAAATCGCCATCTTGAATATGGCAGATTGACTCTTCAATTTGCTACGCTCGCGTCTGTGCGGACGCATTGGAGACTGCGGGTCTAGCCTACTGTAGGTGTTTAATATCTATGATCGTGGCAATGCGACGTCCGATCACTTTTCCAACTTTCTGCTTTCATAAATAATTTGAACCAATGTTTCACTAGCTCTTGGACAAATCAGGATTATAGAGAATGCTCGAGTTTATTCTGGATCACTATCTATAGACTGCAGCACCTACTGGTATTTCGTTGTACTAAACTTCAAAGAAACGCTTCGAGTTGTACAGAAAAGCAACAATTGCGCTTCTGAAAGTGTTTTGAGAATGAGATCCATGTTGTAAATTAGGTAAAGTATCCAATGCATCTTAATAAATGCATGCTTACAGTAACACTTTGTTTATAGTAGAGAGATGCAGAAGAACGACAATTGTTAAAAAAATAGAACAGACTTAAAAGGAGGCCAGCAATGGCATGCTCATCTTACGCGCTCTCAAATTAAACATATAATTTTAATTACATCTATTTTGTAATGAAATGAATTATGAAGCCAGAACTTTTCCATTAATTGGTTATAGAAAAAAAAAAAAATCTAGAGTTTAGAATCAATGAAAATGTTAAAAACACTTACTACGCATTTTCTAATTGATCTATGATAAATATCCCCCGTCTGGGCCCAAGGTAAAATTGGCCCAGAGCATGGCTCTGCTAATCGTAAAAGGCGGTTCAAGAGAAAAAGTCCACCTCGCAAACATCAGCTAGAAAGAGGGGTAGTATATTACTCCCCGAATCTAGAGGCGAGCTCTGGCAATCGTCGTCGGGGACCTTGCCCCCTTCCCTTGATGACCCCTCGACGACGACGATGACACCACGAACGATGACAAAGACAATGACCGCGACGTGAGAAACCCCCCTTTCCTCCCCCTACCCGTGGCTGGTTCTGACCAGCATGGGCCGCTCCTCCCCCCCAACCCCCCTAGGTTAGAGTGGTGCATTAGGACCTAACGGTTGACGCGTCCTTAAATCCCCCCAAAAAATTGATTCAATTTCTAGGACCTGACACAGCGCAATCTGTGGTCTGAATGTATTTTTCCAAAATATGTAAGAGTGGAGTGCAACAACGTTGGAGATACATTATTTTCCCAAAACATTCATTAATCCCCGTCCTCTCACCGTTCCCGAGACTTGAGTCTCACCTGAACGGGTTGCTACGAATTCGCCTTAGACCTTACGGTTGACGCGCCCTTAACCCAAACAAACAAAACATGTTCTTGACCATATCAAATGCGATTTAATTAAAGTAATATAATTTTCCTTTGGTTGGAAAAATATTAATAAACCGTACTTCTTGTAATCTTCACATTTTAGCGAACGTATGTAAGGATATATGTATGTTCTAGATGGGCCCTCGTCATTACCTTAACGGCTTGTCGCTCTTGTACTTCCCCCAACTATAAGTTGAAGACGCATTTTTCAAAAAATTAAATTATCCCCTATTCTTTTTCATCGCATCGCTGTCCCAACTTGACCACCTTGCTGTCTCCTACTAACCTCTTTCATTTCACATTATCTTCTACCCTTCTATTTCATACCTAACGGTTGACGCGCCCTTAAACCTAACAAACTTCAACTTCAACTTCCTTCTCTTTTCTCCGCCTCTTCTCCATACTCTTTCTCTTGGTCCAGCATGCATCTTTCTGAATGTCTATCTCACTTCACTTCATCATCTCCTTCTCATACTCTTCCTCTTCTCCTTCCTACCCATCTTCCTCTAACTCCAGCTTGGCCACCTCCTCAGCATTTTCCAAATTTCTTCTACTTCACTTTTAATCTTCCTCATCCTTCTCCTTCTCTTCCTCTTGTGCCGACTTGGAAACCTCCCCAGATCTAAATGTCTCTTTCACTTCACCTCACTAAATCTCCTCCTCCTCTTCCTCCTCCTCTTCCTCCTCTCCATCTTCCTCCTCCTGCGCCAACTTGGCCGCCATCTCGTCGCTATCCTGAGGGTCGAAGGCGGTGAACGCAGCCGAGAAACCTTTGCTCACGATCGAGTCATCCGAGCGAAACCGAACGAGCAGAGCCTCGTTCATAGAGATGATGTCGGTCGGGTTCTGGAAATAAAATTACACATTTCATGAGATGGTTCAGAAAGAGAGTGGATTGTTGAATAAAAGGCGAGACACAAATATTAATAACTTATCCAAAATATCGCATGACACTGCCAATCGTAAAAGGCGATGTAAGAGACAAAGTCCATCTTGAAAACATGCAGCACACACAGCTGGTGAGTAGGGGAATATTACTTCCCGAAACAAAAGGAGAGCTCTGGCGATCGTCGTCAGGGACCTCTCCCCGTTCCCTTGACGACCTCCCCGACGACGACCACGACGACCCATACCCGTGGCTGGTTCTGACTAGCATGGGATTTTCCTCCCATATACACTAGGCTAGAGTGTCGCATTATGACCGAACGGTTTACGCGCCCTTAATCCCAATAAAATAAAACTAAACTTCGCCTAATTGTCCCAGAGCATGGCTCTGCTAATTTTCAAAAGGCGGTTTATGAAAAATAGTCCACCTCGCAAACATCAGTTAGTAAGAAGGGTGACCCCGTCTGGGCCCGGGGTAGAATTAACACAGAACATGGTTCTGCTAATCGTAAAAGGCGATTCATAGAAAAAATCCACCTCGCAAACATCAGCTAATAAGAAAAGTAGTATATTACTCCACGAATCTAGAGGCAAGCTCTGGCAATCGTCGTCGGGGTCCTTGCCACCTTCCCTTGACGACCCCTCGACGGCGATGACGACAATGACACAACGAACGATGACAAAGACGATGACGACAGCGAAATGAGAACCCACCTTTCCTACCCCTACCCGTGGCTGGTTCTGACCAGCATGGGGCCCTCCTCCCTTTATCCCCTAGGCTAGATTGGTGCGTTATGACCTAACGGTTTAAGCACCCTTAATCCAAATAAACCAAAAAAATCCCCATTTGCCCTAGGCTAGAACCCCGTCTGAGCCCGGGGTAGAATTAGCCCAGAGCATGGCTCTGCTAATCGTAAAAGGCGATTCAAGAGAAAAAGTCCACCTCGCAAACATCAGCTATAATGAAGGGTAGTATTTTATTTCCCGAAAATAGAGGCGAGCTCTGGCAATCGTCGTCGTGGACCTTGCCCCCATCCCTTGACGACCCCTTGACGACGATGACGACAATGAAATCACGAACGATGACGCAGACAATGACGACCGCGACGTGAAAACCCCCTTTCCTCCCCTTACCCGTGGCTGGTTCTGACCAGTATGGGCCCCCCCCCCCCCCCCCCTCCTAGGTTAGAGTGGTGCATTATGACCTAACGGTTGACGCGTCCTTAATCCAAATAAACGATAGAGATTGATTCTGGTCATATGCTCATATGCTATATTTATATATATATGTTTTGAAGGTTTTCGTGGCCGATATGTATTAATGTAATCGGTTTTTCGGTTTCAATTCATCAATTCACATCATCATCCAGCCCAGATCCGATCAGTAGCGTACACATTAGCTATACGTTCTCGCAGAATAGCTGATGCCGACCATGCTGAAGAAGAGTTTCGTATACTAGGAGATGGACTCAAGCAGAATGGTTTTCCAAATAGAATCATTCAAAAGGCCCTCAGAAGACAAACTAACTCGGAAAAAGATGTAGGTACAGAAAAAGAAGAACCACTTGCAACTGCATATTTGCCGTATGTTAAAGGAGTAACGGACAGAATAGGAAAAATTCTTGCCAAGCAAAACATCAAACCAGTCTTTAACACCGACAGAAAGATAGGAGAGTTGTTAAGAAGAATTAAAGGACCACATCCACCTAGAAGGTAGAGGCATGTATAAAATTCCATGTGGGAATTGTGACAGATGCTATGTGGGTCAAACAGGAAGAAACATGTTTCAACGACAACAGGAACACAGGCTAGCTGTTGAGCACATGGACAGAACATCAGTCCTTGCTCAACATATAAGGAAAGTGGCCATATTATCGACTTTGCTGGCATGAAACCCATTGCCAGGGTGCGAATTAACGACTTTGCAGAGGGGGGGATGGCTTAGAACAGTATTTTCGTTGGCAAACCGGGGTCTGGGGCGAAGCCCCAACCGCCGGAGGCGAAATTTTTTTGGGGTATTATTGCCCTTGAGATGGCCTTAGAAGCGATCTGAGGGAAAATATTTGGGGGGTATTATTGCTCTCAAGATGGTATTAGATTAGAAGCGATCTGAGGTATTATTTTGAAAGGAATATGTGTAAATTGACGCATTATTTATTAACATTGCGAGATAAGTCACTTGATATGTTATGAGATGAGATGGGAATCCAGAGGTGGGGATTTACCCATCCCCGGCAGGGATACCTTTCAGTTAAACAGAGCCAGGGATGAAATTACCAGAGGGGGGAAATCCCCCCCATCCCCCCCGTCAATTCGCACCCTGCCCATTGCCACCGTTGAAGAGTTTCTTCCTAGAATGTTACGAGAAGCCATCGAGATAAACAAAAGAGCTCACAGTCTAAATAAGCAGCAAGATAGCCAACGTTTATCGGTAACATGGAAACCTGCAATTTCAGGGATCCATGTAAAATCACATAGGCTAACTGTAAAACCTACAGTTACAGACCAACAATCAACGCCTCATTTAATACATGCAGATGATCTACAAGTAAATGAATCGACGGTCAGAGTGACAAGATCCATGACGAAAAACGTAAAGACGGACATGTAGTGACTTTGCAACACAAGCTTTGCAATGCTTTCATTGAATGGTATTAATTCGTCATGTGTGCAGTGATTTCTTTTGTTGACTTTTATTGTTTTTTCTCTCCAGTTTTGTTCTGTATTTATCAATGTAATGTAGTTTTCGTTTTTGATATTTAAAGTTGTATTGGCCCTGAGGATTATTGGTGAAATCTCATCGAAACGTCGGCCCAATGAAAATATACGTGGCATTGAAACCGAAAAACCGATGACATTAATATATATATTTTTATATATTTTTTTTGTCTTAAGCTTTCGTGATCCATGGTTAATGTTTTAAGTATCTTTACGGCAAATAATCACGCACAGTATTATAGAAAATAACTTTTAATCCCAACGTTTCAGAAAAACTATGTTTCCATTTTCAAGGGAAGGTTAAAACCTTCCTTCCCTTCCTTCCCTTGAAAATGGAAACATAGTTTTTCTGAAACGTTGGGATTAAAAGTTATTTTCTATAATACTGTGCGTGATTATTTACCGTAAAGATACTTTAAACATATATATATATATATATATATATATTGCGTGCGCAAGGCATCTTATTTGGTACATTCTGCTGCTAGCATATGATATATATATATATATATGTCATTTTTTAAAGTAGTGCAGTGACAGTGCTCGGCCTGGTAACAGCTCGACGCTCGCCTGAAGAGGCCAATTGTAACATTGGCGAAACGTTGCACCCACTCGACAACGTCCAACCAGGACTGCAATTTTAACAAGGTACGTGGTTTCACCGTAAAATTTAAAAAAAATGACATCATATCCCAACCACGAAAGTCTAAAAACTTAAAATATATATATATATATGTTACCATCTTTAAATAATTAAATTTACTTCTTTCGGCTTACCACGTATATTGTTTATTTAATCCGACGTTTCGACTGGATTTCACCAATTGTTAAAGACAGTAAAGCAACTCAAGTAAAAAACCCAATATACAAAAACACTTCAAGAGGGAAACGAAACAAAAACACAATAATAACATAAAACAAACATAATAAACAAGGCAATGCAAAGAAGTTAACTAACAGGAATATTATAACATGTGGAAAGAGTTTAGAAAAACATGTCATGTTATTGATTAGATGAAGTAGGCTAGTCTGCTTGACCAGAACTTGTGGGATGATTTCTTGCTTGACTTCTTGTCCTTGGACCTTGACTTGTGGAAGGTAGCACGGTATTGTGAATATTTTGACCAGTATTCTATATATATATATATATATATATATATATATATATATATATATATATATATATATATATATCATATGCTTCCAGCAGAATGTACCAAATAAGATATTAGATACCAAATAAGATATAAGATATATATATATATATATGTTTAAACTTGGCTTTATAGTAGGCGACTATGACGCTGTTATGTTAGTACTTTAGACAGAAATTAAAAAAGTCCCGGGTTCAAACCCCGGTGTAGTCACTTTTTAATTTCTGTCTAAAGTACTAATATATATATATATATATATATATATATATTAATGTAATCGGTTTTTCGGTTTCAATGCCACGTATATTTTCATTGGGCCGACGTTTCGATGAGATTTCACCCATCATCCTCAGGGCCAATACAACTTTAAATATAAAAAACGAAAACTACATTACATTGATAAATACAGAACAAAACTGGAGAGAAAAACAATAAAAGTCAACAAAAGAAATCACTGCACACATGACGAATCCATGACGAAAAACGTAAAGACGGATATGTAGTGACTTTCTTGTTTCTTTGCAAGACAAGCTTTGCAATGCTTTCATTTAATAGTTTTAATTCGTCATGTGTGCAGTGATTTCTTTTGTTGACTTTTATTGTTTTTTCTCTCCAGTTTTGTTCTGTATTTATCAATGTAATGTAGTTTTCGTTTTTTATATTTAAAGTTGTATTGGCCCTGAGGATGATGGGTGAAATCTCATCGAAACGTCGGCCCAATGAAAATATACGTGGCATTGAAACCGAAAAACCGATTACATTAATACATATCGGCCACGAAAACCTTCAAAAACATATATTATATATATATATCATATGCTAGCAGCAGAATGTACCAAATAAGATGCCTTGCGCACGCAATTTGATCTCTCCCAATAATACGAAGAACTTCTATCACATGATAACGGCGACAACCTTTCTAAATTTCTCATCCAAAGTAATCTACTTAACAAAATTAAATTCACATCATACACATTTCTTTCTTTTCTTTATTTTCATTCACATACATAACTTTTATTTTGCTATTACTTTCATCATCATCATTTTATTTTGTTATACACTTAGAAAACAATCTAATCATCAAACATACATGCATTAACTTTTCTCATTTACTTTTATTCACAGGCGGCGCAATATGACCTAACCGGTTGAAGCGCCCTAGTTTCTCACGTCGTTGTCGTGTTTAGTTTATAGTATCATCATTTTATTTTGTTATAGGCTATATTATGCACTTAGAAAACAATCTAATCATCAAACACACCAATCATCTCATCAACTTCCTCCCCTTACCCGTGGCTGGTTCTGACCAGCATGGGCCCCTCCTCCCCACCCCCCAGGCTAGAGTGGTGCATTATGACCTAACGGTTGACGCGTCCTTAATCCAAATAAACCAAAAAAAATTCTTTATCACAGGCGGCGCAATTTAACCTAACCGGTTAAAACGCCCTAGTTTCTCACGTCGCCGTCGTATCCGTAGTAATACGTACCGAGTTACCACAGAAGCGTCCGTATGATAGACCACTCGAGTCCAGCCCCGAGTAGACCTCGACGAAGTCATAGTTACAGTCCGTCTCGTCTTCCACCTCGAAGGTCAAGAAGGTCAGGTGGACGTTCTTGCCAAGAGGAGCCTCGATAGCCCAATCACAGTCGGCCCTGTTCTCGTAGTTGTGATCCCCGTACTTTGAGTGGGAGTAGAGATGACGCACCGGTCCGCCGGCCTGCAGGTGACCACCGCACGCTGGAACAATATGGACGTTTATTCACCCCCTTATGCACAAAGATTTACCGACGCCAAGTTGCGTCTCGTTAAAAATGGCCGACTTGGGCAAATCCATGTGTCTAAATCCATACATCAAATCAAATCCATATATCCATTTGTCCACATGTCGACCCTCGCTTTTTTAAATCAGAAAATGAATATTTTACTAAAACGTTTCACCCAACATACAATAAAGCAGGCAAAACGCGTGAAATATTGAGTAAAAAATTACAGAAAAGTTAATAAAAATTAAAAATTGAGTGAGAATCGAACCACCGAACCTTTACGTAGAAATGCCTCTCGTTGACCACTACTCCAATGTTAGCGATAAATATTTCGAATATTGATCACTACATGCAGTGCAGGTTACCCAAAACACAATATTTAATTAAAGTTAGTTGTTTTCTGTCTAGAAATACTCTTTTAGTGCTAGAATAATTTATTCGTATCATTTGGGACTGGTTTAAGCTTGCATTTCGTTTCCATTGAACTTCAAACACTATCGCCGGAGACAATTAGGCCAACTTTGCCAATATTTACGTCCTCAAACTTTTCCGGCGCAAGTCTTTGTGCATGAGGGGGTTAATTACTATTGTTTATCCATGTCACATTCGACAATAACAAGAAACGGCGTCGACGCTAGCAAACATTTTGCTTAAAAACTTAAAATCCGAAGAAATCTCGGGCATGGCTCTGCTAATCGTACAAGGCGATTCAAGAGAATATGTCCACCTCGCAAACATCAGCTAGTATAAGAAGGGGAGTATATTACTCCCCGAAATCAGAGGCAAGCTCTTGCAATCGTCGTCGGGGAGCCCTCTCTTTCTCTATACAACCTCCCCGACGACGATGACAATGACACAACGAACGATGACAAAGACGATGACGACCGCGACGTGAGAACCTCACTTTCCTCACCCTACCCGTGGCTGGTTCTGACTAGCATGGGCCTCTCCACCTCATTTCCCTTAGGCCTGAGTGGCGCATTGTTACACAACAGTTGACGTGCCCTTAATCCAATTAAAGAAATCTCGTTTCGCGAAGAGCTTTGCTGATTGCACAAAACAAGCACAAATAGGTTTTGCCACAAGTGCTCCTTGCACAGGGAAGGGAAATGTCTCACTGGGCAGTCTTTAAGGGCGGGCGGCTGGTCGTTCCATGGGTGAACAACCTGGAAAGAATGAGCACGTAGTCTTTATTGACTCAATTGCTCTTCGTGTTAGAAATATTTCATTTGCGCATAAAAATATATTTCTCCTTTTAACATAGTTTCACAAACACTTTGCTATAACTTTGTACCATTTTATAACTTAAAAAGACAAACATAAAAAAATCATTAAATTTCAAAACAACAAGGTGCAGTATGAACTTAGTGGTTGAGGCACCCTAGTTCCTCACGTAGTCTATATGTATTTAAAACTTCATTTTTGAATAAATTTGATTAGCATTTCAAAATGGCCGTGGCTGTTCTGACCAGCATGGGACTTTCCTCCCCAAATGGTGGTGCATTTTCCGTTTTTCGTTTGCCACGAAGTCACACAAACCCTTAATACATATTTTGAAACTGATTTGTTTAAAACCCTTTATAGGGCAGTGGGATAATAATTTCCCACCCCTTTTCAAAATCTACGCAATTAAATCTGCCAGTTTTTCATACTTTTAATCCGGGTAAAAAGCTGCTTTGTTCTGTTCTGAATTGGTAGAATTTTTCCATATTAAATTCTAATGATTAGAAGGATTTTTGGAATGGTTCAAAAATCAAATTGTGTCTAAAAACACACAAAAACACAAATTTCCGGGATGTCCCGGATATTTTGTTTGCCTGTAGTATATTTGATTTGAAAATGTAGAAAAAATGGAAAATAATGAAAATTTGCAAAAACAAATCTATTTTTTGAAAATAAAATCAAAATTTGGATTTTTTTTCAACTTTGATGTTAATTTGGAATCAGAAATCAGCATTTTATTCCTAAAAGATCACGGAAAAAAATCTAAAAAAAATCTAAAATTCTTTAAAGAAATCACGATTTTCAAATTGTGAAGCTAGAAAGCAAAATTTTGGGCCCCTTCTCTTTAGCCCTATAAAGGGTTTAAATGATGTGGTGCCGAGGTTTACCAGTGGAGTGCGTCGCGTGGAATCCCTTCCTCTGCACCGAAGCGTCGGACTTGAAGACCATCAACATCTGGTTGCTTGTCGCCAAGATCGGATGAGGACCTTGGAGCCGCAGAACCTGCCTAACGTGTGAGAGTCGGCGGTGTCCCCGTCGTAGATGACCACGTGGTCGTAGGCGCACTCCTGGTGGGGCTCCAGCTCGAACTCCGTGAACATCTAGACAGACAAGATATTATTTGAATATTATTTGATATTATTTGACCTTTGAATTTGATTATGATGCCTTGAGCACGCAATTTGATCTCTCTCAATCATAATATGAATAATAATCGTGTGATAATGACGACAAACTTTCTAAATTTCTCATTTAAAGTTAATCTAATTCACATCAAACACATTTCCTTTATTAATGAATGAATAATTGAATGAATTAATGATTTTAAGAATGAATGAATGAACGAACTAATTATTTCAATTCAAATAAATAATTTTTCTTTTGCTATCATAACCATCAGTCCATCATCATCAACATCATTTTCTTTTCTATTATAAACTTAGAAAACAATAAAATCATCAAACACAATAAATTCATCTAATGAACGATCAATATCACAGGCGGCGCGATATGACTTAACCGGTTAAAGCGCCCTAGTTTCTCACGTCGTAATATTATCGTGTTCAACCTGTTGACATGTAAAACACCGCATTGGATTTGGGACATATTATGTTTTCACATCTAAAATGTGGTATCCTACAAAGACTTTCTCGGCTAGATCCTTTGTGACCCCGTCTGGGCCCGGGGTAGAATTGGCCCAGAATATGGCTCTGCTTATCGTAAAAGGCGATTCAAGAGAAAAAGTCCACCTCGCAAACATCAGCTATACTATGAAGGGTAGTATTTTACTCCCTGAAAATAGAGGCGACCTCTGACAATCGTCGTCGGGGACCTAGCCCCCTTTCCTGGACGACCCCTCAACGACGATGACGACAATGACACCACGAACGATGACGAAGACAATAACGACCGTGACGTGAGAACTGCCGAGAATGCACCACTCTGCTAATCGTAAAAGGCGATTCAAGAGAAAAAGCCACCTCGCAAACATTAGCTATACTAAAGAGGGGAGTATTCAACTCCCCGAAACTAGAGGCGAGCTCTGGCAATCGTTGTCGGAGACTTCTCCCCTTCCCTTGACGGGTGCCCTTGACGACAACCATGACAACAAGGACTTGACAAATACCATGATGACACCGACGTGAGAACCCACCCACCTACTTTTCTCACCTTACCCTGGCTGTTTCAGACCAGCATGGCCCCTCTTCTCCATATCTCCTACGTTTAGAGTGGCACATTTTGACCTAACGGTTGACGCGCTTTTAATTTATTTAACCTTTATAAAAAAAAAGTAAGTAAAACCGAAAAAACTAAATAAAACCAAATTAACTTTATTACTATCATGATCACGATGTCACGATGACCTGTTTCTTAAAAAATAAAATAATATCTGACAATGACGACCGTGACGTGAGAAACCCCCCATACTCCCCTTACCCGTGGCTGGTTCTGACCAGCATGAGCCCCTCCTCCCCCCCCCCTTGGTTAGAGTGGTGCATTATGACCTAACGGTTGACGCGCGTCCTTAATCCAAATTAACCAAAAAAATCTGTCTCATGTTCTATTCTTTAACAAACGTAGATAACAATATTATCATTAAACACACCATAAACTCATAAGCGTTGCAATATGACCTAACCGGTTGAAGTGCCCTAGTTTCTCATGTCGTCGTTTTTTCGGTGGATTTTCTTGGTAGCCTCGGTCTGGGCCCGGAGTTGAATTGGCCTAGAGCATGGCTCTGCTAATCGTACAAGGCGATTCAAGGGAAAAAGTCCACCTCGCAAACATCAGCAAGTAATTAGGGGAGTATATTACTCCACGAAACTAGAGTCGAGCTCTGGAAATCGTCGGCGGGGACACCTCCCCTTTCCCTTGACGACCCCCCGGCGACGATGACAATGACACAACGATCGATGACAAAGACGATGACGACCGCGACGTGAGAAACCCCCCTTCCTCCCCTTACCCGTGGCTGGTTCTGACCAGCATGGGCCCCTCCCCCCCCCCTTTGGCTAGAGTGGTGCATTATGACCTAACGGTTGACGCGTCCTTAATCCAAATAAACCAAAAACCCTTGACGACCTCCCCGACGACGATGACAACGATAATGACGACCGCGACGTGAGAACCCCACGCTTCCTCCCCCCACCTCGCAAACATCAGCTGGTAAGAGGAGAGTACCTTACTCCCCGAAACTAGAGGCGAGCTCTGGTAATCGTCGTCGGGGTCCTTGCTCCCTTCCCTTGACGACCCTCAGGCGACGATGACAATGACACAACGAACGATGACAAAGATGATGACGACCGCGACGTGAGAAAACCCCCTTCCTCCCGTTACCCATGGCTGGTTTTGACCAGCATGGCCCCCTCCTCCCCAACCCCCTTAGGCAAGGGTGGTGCTTTATGACCTAACGGTTGACGCGTCCTAATCCAAGTAAACCAACTAATAAACTACAATATACCAGGAGGCAAAATATGATATGACCTCACGGTTGACACGCCCTTAATCTAATTAAACAAACTAAAAAACTAATCCATAAATCTGCCGATTTTAAACGCGACATTTAAAAATTCGAAAAGCCATTAAAAAAATTCTCACCAGTTTGATTCTGTGTCCCGGTGTGGTGGTAAAGTGCCACACACAGTCCTTCCTGCTCGGGTAGTAGTCGGGATAGTTCGGGCTGGTGACGACCCCGGTCGGTACTGAGATCTCGTACTTGCAGCCGCCTTCCTTACAGTCGTGCCCGTTCTCGTGGAGGGTGAAGCCGTTGTGACACCAGCACGCGTACGAGCCGATCGTGTTGCGACACTCGTGCTGGCACCCGCCGTTGTTGCTGGCGCACTCGTCCATGTCTAGGGAACAAAGAAAAGATTGGGTTAATTGGATGAGCGAAGCGAAGACTTCAATTTCACTGACCCCCAAAAATTTAGCTCGGGTGTTTTTTTTTGTTTTTTTGTTTTTTTCTGTCTGTTTGTTCGCACGATTCCGGGCAAACGGCATAATATGTGATCTTGATGAAAATTGGAGGGGACCTTCGTTTTCTCTGAACTTAGACGTGCCACGTTTTTGGGTACAATCGAAGAAATATTTCTCATGAATATAGTACTTTTACGATTTTTTTCGATTTTTAGTGCCATATTTGGTGACATTTGGGGCCGATTCTGACCAGACGTGTGGGGCTACAACGTTCATATTTCACATGGACATTAAGGTTATGGTGATGTAGTACCTTTTGAAAGAAAAAGTTGAAAAAGTTAGACATAATCCATAGAAATAAGGGTTTTAATATGTTTTTTTTAGGTTTATAATAACAATTAGCAAGTAAGAATAGAAACTTGACAACAATCACCTACAATGCATTCAAAAAGCACTTGCAAAGGAAAAGTGGTCCTACGCAAACTAAAAACTTACAAAAAAGCTCATCCATCAACGCGGCAGGACTTAAGCGTTTTCCTAGTTTAATATAGACGTCCCCGACGACGTCGACGAAAACCATTAACAAATGAACGGTGACAATGGCGACCATGACGTAACATCACTTCCACCCACCCTCCTTCCGTGGATGGTTCTGAACAGCATGGGCCCCTCCTCCCCTTATCGCCTAGGCTAGAGTGGATTATGACCAACGGTTGACGCGTCCTTAATCCAAATAAACAAAAACCCACGTCCCCTAGGCTATAGTAGCGCATTATGACCAAATAGACAATACCTTAAACACTCAATTTACATTATCACATGGGGTACAATATGACCAAACCGGTTGAGGTGCCCTAGTTTCTCTTGTTAAATCTAAGTGTTACGCAGACGACTACGACGTATAAATCCCTATTTCCTCCCCTTACCCCTGGCTGGTTCTGACCAGAATAATGATAGCGGCGACAAACTTTCTAAATTTCTCATCCAAAGTAATCTATTTAACAAAACTTAATTCACAGTATACAAATTTATTTAATTTATTTATTTACATTCACATAAATAACTTTTGTTTTGCTATTACTATCATCATCATTTTCTTTTCTTATAACTTAGAAAACAATCTAATCATCAAACACACCATTAACTCATCACATCAACTTCCAATATCACAGGCGGCGGAATATGACCACACCGGTTGAAGCGCCCTACCTAGTTTCTCAAGTAGAGGTAATGATGTCCCATGCTGGTTGTTGGTCCTACCTGTGAGGAAGACGGCGGCAAAGCCCGACTTGGACACGGAGTTGTCCGAACTGAACTCGATCCTGAGCGCGTTGCCTTCTGACGTGACGAGGGGTGGGAGTCTTGTCCCGCAGAAGCCTCCGTGTTTCCTTAACACATCCTCCCCCATCTTGCTGAAGACAGAGACGCTGTCGTACTCGCACTGTTGCTGGAACACCTGGAGAAACATCGCGATACTTAGCGACTCCTCGCGATAACCCGAGTTGTAATAGCACAGGTAAACCCAGGAGTCACATGCACAATTCCACCATCAGGGCACGGAATAGACGGGCCCAGAGCATGGCTCTGCTAATCGTAAAAGGCGATTCAAGAGAAAAAGTCCACCTCGCAAACATCAGCTAGTATGAAGGGTAGTATTTTACTCCCCGAAAATAGAGGCGAGCTCTGGCAATCGTCGTCGGGGACCTTGCCCCTTTCCCTTGACGACCCCCGGCGACGATGACAATGACCCAACGAACGATGACAAAGACGATGACGACCGCGACGTGAGAAACCCCCCTTCCTCCCCTCTACCCGTGACTGGTTCTCATTAGCATGGACTCCCCTCTCCATATCCCCTTGGCTCAGGTGGTGCATTATGACCTAACGGTTGACCCGTCCTTAATCCAAATAAACCAATAAAATACATCATACATCTTTCTTTCTTTTCTTTCTTTTCATTCGCATACATAACTTCTATTTTGCTATTAATTTCATCATCATTTATTTATTTTGTTATTTATACACTCAGAAAACTATCTAATCATCAAACACACCTGCATTAACTCTTCTCATTTACGTTCATTTATAGGCGGCGCAATATGACCTAACCGGTTGAAGCGCCCTAGTTTCTCACGTCGTCGTTAAAGACACGTTGGATTTCTTGGCCAAGCGAACAGCTACCAACTGCCAAATGTGTCCCATTCTCTCTAAACGACCCCCGTCTGGGCCCGGGGTAGAATTGGCCTAGAGCATGGCTCTGCTAATCGTAAAAGGCGATTCAAAAGAAAAAGTCCACCTCGCAAACATCAGCTTGTATGAAGGGTAGTATTTTTCTCCCCGAAAATAGAGGCGAGCTCTGGCAATCGTCGCGGGGGCCTTGCCCCCTTCCCTTGACGACCCCTCGACGATGATCTTACAATGACACCACGAACGATGACGAAGACAATGACGACCGCGACGTGAGAACCCCCTTTCCTCCCCTTATACCCGTGGCTTGTTCTGACCAGCATGGGCCCCTCCCCCCCCCAGGTTAGAGTGGATGCATTATGACCTAATGGTTGACGCGTCCTTAATCCAAATAAATATCACTATCATCAAAAGATATGCTATCTGAAATGTAAGTTTGTTAGTTTTAGTTTTGTTATATTTTAGTTTTATTTAGGATGGATGTAGGACACAAATGTGTAAGGACTTCAGGTTCACTTCCTGCATCCTCTTCATATTGCTAAGCTGATACATATTATGTAACTGTTTGCCTATGAATAAATAATAATAATAAATAATATATATCAAAACAAAATTACCTTTGGCTGGTTCTGACCAGCATGGGCCCCTCCTCCCCATATCCCCTAGGCTATAGAGTGGTGCATTATGACCTAATGGTTGACGCGTCCATAATCCAAATACCCCCCCCCCAAAAAAAAAAAAAACGAATCGAAATTACATTTACATCATCACACACATTTCATTCATTTATATATTTTCATTCATATAAATAATTTTCTTTTCCTATTACTATCATGACTATAATTTTCTTTTCTTTTATAAACTTAGAAAGCAATATCATCACTAAACAAACCATTACCACATTTAATTTGATTTCAATATATCAAGCGGCGCAATATGACCTAACTGGTTGAAGCGCCCTAGTTTCTCACATCGTCATCAATTAAAAAATTAGTTTGTTTGTTAATTTTATCATTATGATCATCAATAATATTTTCGTAATCATCTTTGTCAGTTTCTTTTCATTTATGAAGTAAGAAACAATATAAAAAACAACAGAAACAAATTATATTTTATAAAGCGAGCGAAGCGAGCGTTTCCATTTGACTCTGCCGGAAAAATTAGTCACTGGTTTTGTTTTGTTTTTTTTTGTTTGTTTGTTTTTTTGTTTGTATGTCTCGCCATAACGTTCGAACGGAGGCTCGGATCGAGTTGAAATTTTGACCATCCGCAAGCTTTGTTCTCGATTGAATGCCATTAGTTTTGTGGCAAAATCGTTCAAAAAGTTAAAAAGTTACATTAAAGTTAATCGAAAGTTTTTTTTTCAAACTTAACGGCGACAAAATCTGAGATAGCCAAATCATTTAGAATGTCCGTCCGGTCACGAATATGTTAATTTTATTTTGATCCGATAAGTAGTGTAGATGGAAATTACATTATAACAAAAGTAATGTTGCCATGGCAACGAAAAGACGCGCGAACTTCTAATGCACTGCCACCTAGAAGTAATCAAAATACTTTCGAGGAAGCAGTCTATTATTTGTCAACAAAGAGTTTAAATAGTTTTCCCAAGGAGTCAAGGTCCTCTAGATGGCGGTGGATTTTATGCACAAAGTAAAGGTTCACCCAAATACCTTGGCAATAATAAATAATATTGGAAACATGGCCCTGTGGACAGCGAACGTCGCAAATTTTAAAATTTAAAAAAATGTGCAATGTGGGTCTAGCTATAGCACGTGCTCGCTTATCAACGCGTCTAACTGAGCGTTTCCTAGTTAATTTACATATCACAGACGGCACAATGTGACCTACCCGGTTGAATTCCTCTAATTTATCACATCGTCGTTCATGGCGAAGGAAATTATATAATAAATGAAAGTGTTAATAGATAAAAGCTTAATAATTTAATGTTGAGATTACAAATGGTACGTATTTATTTCATTGTATACTTACAGACCAAACACAGTGCTCTAATCAAATTTCAAACATAGGCCTACATCAACAATGTTGAATTATTTTAGTTTGATTTTATTAATTAACGTAGTTAAGTGAGTGTGAGAACACCCTGGTTCCCCTCCCCTTCCCGTGTATGGATCTGAAAAGCATGGGAAATTCTTCCCCATATCCCCTTGGCTAGAGTGAAGCATTATGACCTAACGGTTGACATGCATTTAACCCTAATAAACTTAAACACTGAAATTAAAATAAAAACAATTAATAGCAATAAACTTAAAATAAATGAGTTTTGATTTACCTACATTAAGTGCTGCCACCTATGGAGAAATTACGTCATAACGAACAATACCTGTTTGTCTAGTCATGCGACACTTTCGATAGGATAAGAATGTACTGAGAGCATATTATTAATATTACAATAACCAACAAGATTGTGAGTAAAAAACTCACTGCAGGCAACTGTTGGGACCTACCTACATCCCCTGGAATACAATAGAGTGGAGCATGATCTAGAACCACCCTTATAAACAAATAAAACATTAAACACATTAACACCTTAGCCTTAAACAAAAACCAAAAGTCTTGCAAATACAAAAATACACATTAAAATACACATTAAACATTGAAATTAAGACTGCCAAGCTCGGGCCAACTTTTTTTACAATTTTAAATGCTCGATTGTCAAATCCAGCTAATTTCATATACAGTACGTACTGCTTTTTACCTTTAATTTTCATTCAAAAAATCTGTATTTTTGGAAGGCTTTTCACAAAGGATGAGCGCGTGTCTCTATTAAAGCCGATTTTGAAATTTTAAGTCATTGTCTCTTACACAAATTTTGGAAATTACTACAAATTAACAGTTTGGCGTCATACAGTATTTACGGTCAGTTTATAAGAAGAGTGAGCAGAATTTGGAAAATGTGCCTTGATACCGATTATTTCACATTCTTACTTAACATTTTGGTGCAAACCACAACCCGATAGGATGAATGATAGAGATTCCAAGTGATCCTGACTTAACCTCTGCGTTCTGCGTCAAAGTATGGTTTTTTCGAGCTTAGCCAACAGTCTTAACTTTAAAATTGAATACTACACAATGAAACCCAAATGTTACACAAACCTGTTAAAATGCATTATATTAAACATAACATTTGAAGTATCATGCAAAACGAATACGGCACAGAAAAAACACACATAATATAAGTTGGTTGATGGTTGGGACACGGGATGAACCGGTTTTGTGAAATCATATTACACAATGTTTTAAATATTCCAACCAAACATTCACGAGTATTATTTATGGCCCACAATATTTAAACCCCATTTTTCGTAACGGATGGTTCATATGATTTACATTGTACTATTATTTGGACCAACAGTTACGTTTTTAAAATATATATTACTAACAAATCAATGTCATTTTCCAGTCTAGGTCCGAAGTACAATTCGCCCTGAGCTTGGCTCTGCTAATCGTACAAGGTGATTCAAGAGAGGAAAAGTCCACCATGCAAACTTCAGCTAGTAAGAAGAGTTGTTTTTTAACTCTCCGAAACTAGAGGCGAGCTCTGGCGGTCGTCGTCGGGGACCACTCCCCCTGCCATTGACGACCTCCCCGGCGACGACGACCATGACAACACGAACGATGACAAAGACGATGACGACATGCGACGTGAGAACCCCTCTTTCCTCCCCTACCCGTGGCTGGTTCTGACCAGCATGGACTCCTCCTCCCCATATCCACTATAGGCTAGAGTGGCGCATTTTGACCTAACGGTTGACGCACCCATAAACTTAATGAATCAAAATGCATTCCGATTCGACATTACAATTTATAATTAATAAATACAAATTTAAACAATCATATGTGTTTCACAAGAACCTTCAATCACAATTTCTACGAAATGTTTTTTTAAACTCCGCTAAACAAGATCACCATCATTATCATTCCTTATAATATATACAGTAAGATTCCCATTTCATTAACTTTCAATATCACAGGCGGCGCAATATAACCTAAGAAGTTGAAGCGCTCTAACTTCTCACGTCGTCGTTTAGAATAGTATTGAAATTGAATTCATCTGCCAACCGTAAAAGGCGAGAAAAGAGGTCACGTCCAACTCGCAAACATCAGCTAGTATAGGGTAATTTAAAGTAATATAGTATATTACTCCCCGTAAATACTGGCGAGCTACATCTCTTCTTAGGCTAGCCCCCGTCTGGGCTCGGGGTAGAATAATAATAATAATAATAATAATAATAATAATAATAATTAATAATAGTAATTAATATAATAATAATAATAATAATAATAATAATAATAATTAATAATAATAATAATAATAATAATCATAATAATAATAAAAATAATAATAATATCAAAAATAATAATAATAATAATAAATCAAACACACCATTAACTCATCTAGTCAATTGTCATAAACACAGGCGGCGCAATATGACCTAACCGGTTGATGCGCCCTAGTTTCTCACGTCGTCGTCGTAGAATTGGCCCAGAGCATGACTCTGCTAATCGTAAAAGGCGATTGAAGAGAAAAAGTCCATCCCGCAAACATCAGCTAGAAGAGGGGAGTATATTACTCACCGAAACTAGAGGCGAGCTCCTCTTTCCCTACGACCTCCCCGATGACGATGACAATGACTAAAACGATGACGACCGCGACGTGAGGACCTCCTTTCCTCCCCTACCCGTGGCTGGTTCTGACCAGCATGACCCCTGGACCCCATATCCTTAGGCTAGAGTGGCGCATTACGACTTAACGGTTGACGCGCCCTTAAATCTAAATAAACCAAACCTTAGACTATAGTGTGGGGCATTATGACTTAACGGTTGGTGAACTAATAAACCCTAATTTATGCAAGCTCTGCAAGCAGTCTTCTTAAAACCTCACTGAAAACGACGACAAAGTCCACCTTGCAAACATCAGGGGAGTATTTTACTGGAGGCGATCTCTGTCCGGCTACGTGAGAAACTTCTCCTTTGCCCCCCACGCTGTATCACCCCCCATACCCCATCATGGGTATTTCCTCCCCATAACTTCTAGGTTCATTATGAGTTATGACCTTACGGTTAACGCGCCCCTTAATCCAAATAAACGAATCCACTTTTAATGGGAACCTGTGTTACTTAAAATTAACGCATTGGGAATGAAGATGATAAACTTAGACATACATGCTGAAATCTCCTGATATTTAGTCACGTGTCGTGTGCGGCACTGATCCCTCTCCATTGGTTCCACCTGCTACATAAACCCTACAAATTACAAAAACACAATCGAATTCGATTCCCCAAACGACCACTCGCCACTCACGCTTATTCTTTGGAACTTGCTTACCAATAATACCAATGAAAGTTAACACCTTTTGACAACTCGAAATGTGCAGCTTGCAAAACTTACTAGGTACAACTTTAAAACTGTTGGATGAGCGCAGGCCATTTTTTTTTACCTTTTAAAATGTCTATATAAAAATTACTTGATTGTTTAAAATTCGGCGTTTCCACAAAAAACTGATCACTTTTCATTTTGACCTTCAATTTTCACAAAAAAATTTAAAACTTTAGGAGGTTAACACAAAGAGTATCAAAAACCACAATGGTTTCTATAAACTTAAAATTCAACATTTCAAATAATTGTCTACTACCTAGCTTAGTAAATTACTACAGAAAACTATCCCCTTTCCTTCCCCTATACCTGTGGATGGCTCTGACCAGCATGAGACTTTCCTCCCTACATCCCCCAGGCTAGAGAGGCGCATTATTTTTTCTAACGGTTTTACGCCACTTAATCAAAAAAAACCAATTTTTGCAAAAAAACTCATTTCATTAACTCCAAATATCACGGGGCGCAATATGACCTAGCCAGTTAAAGCGCCCTAGTTTCTCTCTTCAATTTACACAGTCTGTACTTTGGCAATACGTTGTGAAAAATTGTTCTGATCGCGCCCATACACACATGCTTCCACGTCATACTGACCATATCCCAATCGGTCAATCGGTAGAGCTCATTCAACAGTTTTAAATCCCAAACAGATAACAATCCCAGAATATCACCCCACGAGGTGTCACCCAACTATATACGCTCAACTTCCAATACAGAACACAGACAAACTCCACCGTTCACCATGTAATTCCCGACCCCATTCTCGTTTACTGCACAATATCTATGAAGGTACCTTGCCAATCTTCTCACCGCATTCTGAGCTATCGCTGTCAAATCCACCGCAGTTCTAAAAAAACAAATCATTTATTAAATCTGTAAGCAGAGAGTGGTGTATTAGAAGCGATGGAATCAATTAATATCGTACAAGAATAACAGCAAGAAAGTGTCTTATAATAGATCTCGAATTAGTAGGATTTTTCCAACAAATGAAATCAAACTTTTGAATTAGGTAGCTACATTCATATTTCTGTAACGTTATGAAAGCAAAAACGTAATCACTGTCATCGACCATAAGAAAATCATGGGGTTTAGTTGTATAATTAAATTACAGCCAGCCCTTGATCTATTTTCTTTTCGGAGTATCAATATTTTATTAAAAAAGTACAACTCTTTGAAATTTTTAAAATTTGAACGGAAAACATTCACAACAAATAATAAAGACAAAAATCGCTAAAGGGGAAGTGGGTACATCTTGAAATAGTTGTACATAAATAAAAATCAAGAAAGAAAGTCAACCGTAATATTATAAATCAAAGCTCTGTAAATATAAAAGCTTAAAAAATTATAAGTGTGCCTAGTTTTAAATACATAATAATAAATTTTACACAAAGCAACGTTAAAAAGGGTATAAATAATTGTTCTGAAAAACGATGTATTACTAATGAATTATCAAAATGGTCAAAAAGACTAATCAAATGGTTTGCGTAAAGGCGCAACAAAATGCTGGATAGACAAAAGCATTATAGCTGGTAAGCAACAAGCCCAAATGAGTCCCAAACTATGAGAAGTAAGACTTCTCAAAGAGCTTACATTGTTTCCTTCCAGGTCGAAGTGAGTGAAGTTGAGCGTGCTCCTGTATTGAGGAGGCGCAATGATCTCCCAGACACACATCTTGTTGGGAGGATAGATCTCTGGGAAGGAGGGACTTGTGATGGTACCGTTTGACACGTCCGTACACTTCACCACAAGCTCTAAAAAAGGAACACGACCGGGTGGCTCGATCTACTGGGTAATAACTTGGGGGGCCAATGACTCCCGACACCATCTTTTTGGGGGGTGATCCTGGGACGGGGGGCTTGTGATGGTACCGTTTGACACGTCGTACACCCCACCACAAGCATCTGAAACAATGAACACGACCAGGTGGCTACGTATCTACTGGAGTAATAACATTGAGGAGGCGCAATGATCTCCCAGACACACATCTTGTTGGGAGGATAGATCTCTGGGAAGGAGGGAACTTGTATGGACCTTTTTGACATTCTACACCCCCCACAAGCTCTAAAACAATAAACCGACCGGGTGGCTACTATCTCTGAAAAATAACTTGAGGAGGCGCAATGACTCCCAGACCACATCTTTTGGGAGGATAATCTTGGGAAGGGGGCTTGTGATGGACCTTTTTTGACACGTCGTACACCCCACCACAAGCATCTGAAACAATGAACACGACCACGTGGTTACGTATCTACTAGACTAGAGTAATAAGAAGAAGAATTTGGCCCAGAGCATGGCTCAGCTATACTAATCTTAAATAGCGAGAAAAGACATAGAAAAGATGTCCATCTAGTAAACACCAGCTAGTAAGTACTATTGAAGTACATCACATCACGAAACTAGAGCTATGGCAGTCGTCGTCGTGGAAATCTCCCCCCTTCCTTTGACGACAGCCCCGGCGACGACGAACATGACAACATGAACGATGACGACCACGACATCCCCTAGGGTAAAGTGGCGCATGAGTCCTAACGGTTGGCCTGGGGTGAATTGGCCCAGAGCATGGGTCTGCAAACTAAAAGGCGATTCAAAGAAAAATCCACCTCGCAAAATCACTAGTATGAAGGGTAGTATTTTACTCCCCGAAAATAGAGTCAGCTCTGCATCGTCCCTCGTGGACCCTTGCCCCCCTTTCCCCCGACGACCCTTCGACGCGATGACAATGACACAAAAAATATGACAAAAACTGACACCGCGACGTGAGAAAACCCCCCCTTTCCTCCCCTTACCTGTCTGGTTCTGACCGCATGGCCCCCCCCCCCCCCCCTAGTTTAAGTGGTGCATTATGACCTAGCGTTGACGCTCCCGAATCCCAATAAACCCCAAAAATTTTCATTCAAAAAAATTAATTTTTTTGGTCTGGGCCCGGGGGGGAATTGGCCCAGAAAACATGGGTCTGCTATCGTAAAAACGATTCAGAGAAAAGTCCACCTCGCAAAAAATCGCTGTTATGAAGGGGGATATTTTACTCCCTGAAAATAGAGGCGAGCTTTGGCAATCGTCGTCGGGGCCTTGCCCCCCCTTCCCCCTTTACGACCTCTCCGCGATGACGACTATGACACCACGAAAAGATGACGAAGACAATGACACCGCGACTGGAACCCCCTTTCCACCCCTTACCCATGGCTGGTTTTGACCAGATTGGGCCCCTCCTCCCCCCGCCCCCTAGGTTAGAGTGGTGCATTATGACCTAGAGGTTGACGCGTCTTTAATCTAAATAAACCAAACCGCTCCAAAAATTAATATTTCTTTTGTTTTTCACTTTCATCTCTATCAGAACTTTTATGAATTTAGAAAACAATATTAAAATCAAACTAACAACATAATTATTTTATTGACTTACAACGTCACAGGAGGCGCTATATGACAAACCCCGGGGGAAGCACTATAGAGGAGCAAGAGGGAGATTTTTTTCCCCCTGCATCTTTCGTGGGGAAAAGTTTTGCGGTAAGTTGTATTCTATTAGGGAGTGATCAAGTTTTTTGCACTTTCCTTCAGGCCATGCTTGTGCAGAGGCTCGGGGGGGTCGCGCGCCCTTACACGTTTTTTAAAGGGGGTATTTTTTTTTTCCGTGTGCCTTTGTGATAGAGTGTTGCGTAAACTAATTTTGTTAAGTAAAGCAAACAAATTTTTTTCATCTTTTTTTTTAGGGCGTGGTGCTTGAAAGGGCGTCCCGGGGGCGTCGGACGATTCTATAACTTTTTTAAAAGGAAATTTTTTTTTTATTCTGTGCCTTTCGGATAGAGTATTGCGGTAAACTGTATTCTATTTAAATAATGACATACAAGGGGTTTTTTTTTTTTCCACCCAACCCTTGCGGTCCTGGGCCCCTTCAGAGGGCGTCGGGGGCGTCGCGACGCCCTAAAACGGGTTTTTTAAAGGGAATGAATTTTTATCTCGTGTACCCCTTTTGTGCTAGAGTGTTTTCGGGGAATTTTTTTTCTATTAAGAAATAGCATACAATTTTTAGCACCTACCTTGCAGGGTTTTGGGACGCTTCGAGGCGTTGGGGGGGGTCACGACGCCCTATAGCTTTTTTTTAAAAGGATTTATTTTTTATCGCATGTGCCTTTTGTGGGTACAGTATTGCATGAATTGTATTCTATTAATAATAGCATACAAATTTTTAGAACCTACCTTGCAGGTCCTGGGAGGCTTCAGAGGGGGTCGGGGGGGGCGCGACGCCCTTTAACGTTTTATAAAATCTTGATTTTTTTTTCACGTGTCCTTTCGTGATAGAGTTTGCGGTAAACTGTATTCATTTAAGTAATATCATTCCCAAATCTTTTTTTAAAATACCTTGCAGTCCTGGTACGATTCAAGGGTGTCGGGGCGTCGCGACGCCCATCACGTTTTTTTTAGTGATGTTTTTTTATCTCTGTACCTTTCGTGTGATATTGCGGTAAACATATTCTATTAGGGAATACAATCAAAATTTTTTTAACCCACTTTGGGTCCCGGACCTTCAGAGGGCGTCGGGGGCGTCGCGGGCGCCCTATAAATGGGTTTTTTAAATAAAGATTATTTTTTTATCTCGTGTGCCCCTTTTATGATAGAGTATTTTTGTAACTATATTCTATAAGTAAAACATACAAATTTTTAGAAAACCCCCTTGCAGGGCCTAAAATGCTTAAAGGGCGTCGGGGGGGTCGGACGCCCCCAAAAACATTTTTTTTGAAAAAGGGAATGAATTTTTATCTCGTTTACCTTTTGTGCTAAATGTTCGGTGAATTGTATTCTATTTAAAAATGCATACAGTTTTTAGAAACCCACCTTTTCAGGTCTCGGCAAGCTTTCAGAGGGGGTCGGGGCGTCACGACGCCCTAAAACGTTGATAAGATGCTTGATTTTTTTTCTCGTGTACCCTTTTGTGATAGAGTATTGCGGTAATCTGTATTCTTTAAGTAATATTTTTTTAAGTGTTTTTTTTCACCTTTTCCCTTTCTGGGCTTAGTTTTTTCTGCAAGGCTCCCAAAAATCACTCTTTAAAAAAGTTTTAGGGGCGACGCGACGCCCCCCACGCCCCCTGAACGACCAGGGCCCGCAAGGTAAAGCAAAAAACTTAAAAAATTACTTAATTGAATACATTTTCCGAATACTCTTCACAAAGGTACCGTGATAAAAAAACAGCATCTTTTTCATCTTTAAATGACGTCGCGACGCCCCCGACGCCCTCTGAAAACGTACCAGGGGCCTGCAAAGTAGATGCAAAAAACTTGAATAATATTACTTAATTGAATACATTTACCGCAATACTCTATCAAGAAAGGTCCGAGATAAAAAAACTCACTCTAAAACGTTTTAGGGCTCGCGCGCCCCCCACCCCTCTGAATCGTACCAGCCTGCAAGGTAGGTTCAAAAGACTTGAATGATATTACTTAAAAAAATCGTTTTTCCCAAAACCCCATCACGAAGCACACGTGAAAAAAACAAGCATCTTTATAAACGTTAAGGGCGTCCCGACGCCCCCGACGCCCCCTGAAGCCACCGGGCCTCAAGGGAGGTTCTAAAAACTTTTATCTATTACTTAAAAAAACAATTCACCGCAAAACTGATCACAAAAAGGGACATGCGATAAAAATAATCCTCTTTAAAAAAACGTTATAGGGCGTCGTGACGCCCCCCACGCCCTGAACGTGCCAAGACCCGCAAAATAGGTGCTTAAAAAATTTTATCTATTTCTTAAAAGAATACAATTCACCGCAAAACCCCCTACACGAAAGGGACACGAGAAAAAATTCTTCCTCTTTTCGAAAACCGTTTTTAAAAGGGGTGCGCCCCCCGACGCCCCCTGACGCGGCCAGGCCTGCAAGGTTGGTGAAAAAAACCCTTGTTTTTCATTACTTAATAAAACGTTTTTCCGCAAAACTCTATCCCGAAAAGGGCCCTGGAAAAAAAAAATAATTCCCCCTTAAAAAAAGTTATGGGCGTCCGACGCTCCCCCGCCCTTTCAAGCATACCCGGGCCTGCAAAAAAAGGTGCAAAAAATTTTTTTTGTTTTTACCCAATAAAAAATATTTTTCCCCAACACTCTATCACAAAGGGACACGAATAAAAATATCCCTCTTTAAAAAAAGTGTAAAGGCGTCGCGACGCCCCCGACGCCCTCTCAGCATAGCTGGCCCGCAAGGGAAAATGCAAAAACTTGTATCCTCTACCTAATGAATACAACTTACGCAAAACTCTTCACGAAAGATGCACGGGATACCTGTTTCCCTCACTACTACATCCCTAGTGCCCTCGTCCGTCATAGTAATGCAATCAATGAAATTACTATATATCTTGTGCTTCAGCTGTCAGTAAAAATTGTACTTAAAAACCATTGTTTTCCTCATGTAATCCCAATCAATCACCCGTCATGCATTAGCAATAACACGTTTGTTCGTAATATTTGTTGCATATTTTCTGCTATCTTGAAAAATAACCCCATAGAAGTTCGCACAGTTCCCAACATATTGAGCTTCTATCATATGGAACGGACGATATTGGGCCCGGGATAGAATTGGCCCAGAGCTGCTCTGCTAATCGTAAAAGGCGATCAAGGAGAAGTTCCACTCGCTAATCACCTAGAATGGAGTTGATATTTTACATCCCCGAAAATAGAGGCGAAGCTCTGGCAATGTCGTCGGGGACCTTGCCCCTTTCCCTTGACGACCCCCGTGCTGACGATGACAATGACACAACGAACATGACAAAGGACATGACGACCGCGACGTGAGAAAACACCCTCCCTTCTCCCCTTACCCTGGCTGGTTCTGACCACATGGGCCCTTCCCTCCCCTCCCCCCCCCCCCCCCCCCCCTTATGCTTAGAGTTGGAGCATTATGACCTAACGTTGACCGTTCTAAATCTATAAACAAAAACAAAATCCCTTGACGACCCTTCGACGACGATGACGACAATGACACCACGAACGATGACGAAGACAATGACGACCGCGACGTGAGAACAACCTTTCCTCCCCTTACCCATGACTGGTTCTGACCAGCATGGGCCCCTCCCCCCCCCCCCAATTTAGAGTGGTGCATTGTGACCTAACGGTTGACGCGTCCTTAATCCAAATAAACCAAAAATACTCCCCGAAACTAGAGGCGAGCTTTGGCAATCGTCGTCGGGGACCTTGCCCCCTTCCCTTGACGACCCCCCGGCGTCGATAACAATGACACAACGAACGATGACAAAGACGATGACGACCGCGACGTGAGAACCCCCTTTCCTCTCCTTACCCGTGGCTGGTTCTGACCAGCATGGGCCCCTCCTCCCCACCCCCCTTAGGCTAGAGTGGTGCATTATTACCTAACGGTTGACGCGTCCTTTATCCAAATAAACCAAAAAAAAATCCGATCAATTTTCAATATTACATGCGGCGCAATATGACCTAACCGGTTGAAGCGCCCTAGTTTCTCAAGGCGTCATGGTAAATAGTGTTGATATTTGTGTTTAAAAAGAAACAAAACACCACAACAATAAGCCCGCAACAACAAAATATCAAATATTCGAAGCAGTAACGAAATAATAAAAGAATGCACAATTCATTACTTTATACCAACGCTCGACAGTTTCAGAAAGGCTTTGGCGGCGCTGTATCTACTAACTTTGGGCGACTGGTGGTCAGTGAATGCAACTTTTAACATGGCTACGATAAGCGGATAGGAAGAAATCACGCATTTTTCATCGCCTACTCTGTTTAAAAATGTATACGGTGCAAAATGTCAATATATCGGATAGCTAAGGACCAAGGTACTTCCGGTAATATTGAAATAGGTCTTTCCGCTGATTTTGACACTCAAAACGCTGCATAACTCAGAACTGAGAACCTCCCTTTCCTCCCCCTACCTGTGGCTAGTTCTGACCCGAATGGGATTTATCCTCCCTATTTCATCTAGGCTAAAGTTGCGTATTATGACCTAACGGTCGACGCGCCCTTAACCAAACAAACCAAAATCTTAACCAAAGAAAATATTGTTACCAGATGTGACACATGTGATGTATCTTTGACCATACATCATATGCTAGCAGAATGTACCATATATGATGCATTGCCCACGCAATTTGATCTCTTCCAATCACATGAAGAAGAACTTCATGTGACAACGGTGACAAACTTTCAAAATTTCCCATTCAAAGTAATTTATTTAACAACATTTAATTTACATTATTATACATAATATTTCTTTAATTTATTTATTTCTATTCAAATAAATAATTTTTGTTTTGCTATTACTATGATCACCATCAATTTATTTTGTTATTTATTCACTTAGAAAACAATCTTATCATCAAACAAACCTGCATTATAACTCATCTCAATAAATTTCATTCACAGGCGGCGCAATATGACCTAAACGGTTGAAGCGCCCTAGTTTCTCACGTCGTTGTGCGTACTCTCTAAATCTCCTACCCCCGTCTGGGCCCGGGGTAGAATTGGCCCAGAGCATGGCTCTGCTAATCGTAAAAGGGGGATTCAAGAGAAAAAAGTCCACCTCGCAAAGATCAGCTAGAAAGAGCGGAATATCTTACTCCCGAAACTAGAGGCGAGCTCTGGCAATCGTCGTCGGGACCTTGCCCCCTTCCCTTGACGACCCCCTGGCGACGATGACAATGACACAACGAACGATGACAAAGACGATGACGACCGCGACGTGAGAAACGCCCCCCCTTCCTCCTCTTACCCGGGCTGGTTCTGACCAGCATGGGCGCCTCCTCCCCCCCCCCCTTAGGCTAGAGTGGTGCATTATGACCTAACGGTTTGAACGCGTCCTTAATCCAAATAAACCAACTTAACCAAACAAACCAAAATCTTAACCAAAGAAAATATTGTTACCAGATGTGACACATGTGATGTATCTTTGACCATACATCATATGCTAGCAGAATGTACCATATATGATGCATTGCCCACGCAATTTGATCTCTTCCAATCACATGAAGAAGAACTTCATGTGACAACGGTGACAAACTTTCAAAATTTCCCATTCAAAGTAATTTATTTAACAACATTTAATTTACATTATTATACATAATATTTCTTTAATTTATTTATTTCTATTCAAATAAATAATTTTTGTTTTGCTATTACTATGATCACCATCATTTTCTTTACTTATATATACACTGATAAAACAATATAATCATCAAACACACCAATTACTCATTTTATTAACTTTCAATATCAGGTGACGCAATATGACGTAACTGGTTGAAGCGCCCTAGTTTCTAACGTCGTCGTGAGCCCTCTGTACAATTTTTTACCAAAGCATGGCTCGGTAATCGTAAAGGTTAGGAAACTGACAAAGACGATCTCGTTAATATCAGCTGGTAAGTTAAGAAGTTAGGATGTAAATTACTCCTTGAAACTAAAGGCGAGCTAACCCTTCTCTTGATGACCTCCCCGACGACGACGACCATGTCAACTCCAACGATGACAAAGACGATGGTGACCGCGACGTGAAAACCCCCCTTTCATTTCACTACCCGAAGCTGGTTCTGACCAGCATGCGCTCCTCCTCCCCATATCCACCCCGTCTGGGCCCGGGGTAGAATGGGCCCAGAGCATGGCTCTGCTAATCGTAAAAGGCGATTCAAGAGAAAAAGTCACCTGGAAAACATCAGCTAGTATAAGAGGGGAAGTATATTACTCCCCGAAACTAGAGGCGAACTCTGGCAATCGTCGTCGGGGATACTTCCCCCTTCCTTTCACGAACTCCCCGACGACGATGACAGTGACATCGAATGATGACAAAGACGATGACGACCACGACGTGAGAAACCCCCTCCTCCCCATATCCCCTAGTGTAGATTGGCGCATTCTTACCTAACCGTTTACGAGTCCTTAATTCAAATAAACTTAAAATAATCTAAAAAAAGTTGTTTGCTGTATATCGTGAGGTAAGGCAACGAACAGTACGTGTTTAGAACTGACCTTCGCAATGCTTGCCGTCCGAGTGTAGCTCGAAGCCGATCTTGCAGGAACACTTGTAGCCTCCAAGAGTGTTGGTACAGTTGTGCTCACAACCATGCGTCTTCAGGGCACACTCGTCGAACTCTGAAACATCCCGGGTGGGGCACCTCTTGAAACCTCAAGAATATGCAAGGGTGAGCAGGAAATAGGCAGGGAAATGCAACCTTTCAGATTAAAAATATAGTTTCAAAGACTATTTCCTCCCCCTTGCCATGGCTGGATCTGTCTAATACGTATCCTTCCTCATTCGATCCTCAAAGCTAGAGTGGCGCATTATGTCCTAACGGTTGACGCGTTCTTAATCCAAGTAAACTAAACTAAAATGCCATTGCATCCATTAAAAAAAATCAGCATTATATTCATTGGTTTGGAGTAAATTAATCTGTTTTGTTATTTAACATTTTAAAGAAATGACGGATGTTTAGCAAAGAGACCCAAAACGTAAGATGCATAAGAAGATAGTGTCCCAACGTGCGAGCCCCCCCCCCCTTCTCCTCCCCCTATCCGTGGTTGGTTCTGACCAGTAAGGGATTTTTCCCCCTCACATCTCCTAGGCTAGAGTGGTGCATTATATGACAACGGTTGACGCGCCCTTGATTCAAATGAGCCAAAAAAACAAATCAAACTTTACTTTATAGAATCGATTTCCACAAATTTAACGATCCTTTCATTTCGACGAAGATAGAGTTTTGAAAGACTTTTAAATCCAAAAGGACACGTGCACCACATTATTAATAAATTTTAAACGTTTATAAAACTTACAAAACTAGACGATTTATTCAAACAGTTTAGGTTAAGAGTAATTACTCTTGGCAAAGATGACAAAGACGATGACGACCATGAGGTGAAAACCCCCCTTTCCTCCCCCTACTTGTGGCTGGTTCTGACCTGCATGGATCCCTCCTACCGGTATCCCCTAGGCTAGAGGGGCGCATTATGAATTGACGGTTGACGCACACTTAATCCAAAACACCAAAATATACTCTTGAAACAGTCTTTGTACTTTGTGACTTTGAAAGCTGTTCACAAAGTCACTTTCAAACGTCATGCACCAATCAAAGGGTTGCTTATAAAAGAAGAGAAGAAAGAAAATGAAGTAGGAAGATTAAGAAGTGATGAAGAAGAAATAAATTTAAATCTCTGTTTAGATACCTTATTAATATCTTTATTCAGTAAACAAAACAAAAGAATAGAAAAGTAGAAAAGATGTAAAAACTAAAAACCTATGATGTAGGCCTATATAGCTAAAATAAGTAAATAACATACTGCTAAAGAATAATTGCAACAAAATTAGTGAAATGTATAAATATATTCTATTGAGAATAACACACAGTATAATATATAAATTTATTTATTTTAATAATAGTGTTCCATTATTGTTGGATTGACAACAGGTGCATGTGTGGTGCAAAATACTAAATTGCATAGTGTGATGCCCACACTGACTAATAAAATTCGTCATCCTACGTCTCGACTCTCACGTAGTGAAGAGGTGGAATTATCCAGAATTCGAATAGGCCAACACACGTCTAACTCACGGATATCTCTTAACCAGAGAAAAAGTTGTTCCCAGGATGTGACACATGTGATGTACCTTTAACCGTATATCATAAGTTAGCTTAAAGTACCAAATATGATGCCTTGCGCACGCAATTCTATCTAATTCTAATAATTCTAATTTGCAATTCTTCTAATCATATGAAGAACTTCTATACCATATTATGACAACGGCGACAAACTCTCTAAATTTCTCATTCAAAGTAATTTATTTTTCAAAATATAATTCACATCATACAGATTTCCTTTATTTATTTATTTCCATTCAAATATATCATATTTCTTTTGCTATCACTATCATCACCATTATTTTCTTTTCTTTGCTTAACTTATAAAACAACTCATTGAGTCATTTAATTAAAGTTCAATATCACAGTTGGTGCAATATGAGCTAACGAATTGAAGCGGTCTAGTTTCTAACGTTGTCGTTAGCGAGAGCTTTTTAAAATATTGTTCACACATACGATTAAGTAGAAAATAGATTAAAAAGTAAAAGTCACAGAACAAGAAAAGGAAAACAGAGATAAAGTGAACTTACAATATTTAAATATGCAATCAAGTGCTCATTGACTTTAAAAAAATAAAACATAAAAATACACCCGCATTATGACCTAATGGTTGACGCTACCTTTAATCAAATACACTTAAATAACATTAAATAAACTAAATTAATTAAATCTATTAATTAATTAAATTATAAAATTCAAACACAAAAAAAATTAACTTACAATTTAACTGGCGTGGCAGCGCAAAATGACCTACCCGGTTGAAGCGCCCCAGTTTCTCACGTATACTCATATCTTTCGGCGAGTTGACTCCACCACATAAATTAACGTAGACAGGAAATGAAATGTAAAATGTTTGAAACTGTCAACTTCTTAGAAAAGAGGCAAAGTCCATCCAGCAAACATCAGATAGTATTAAAAGGAAGTTTATACTTCCCGAAACTAGAGGCAAGCTCTGGCAATCGTCGTCGGGGACACATCCCCCTTCCCTTGTCGACTTGATGACAATGACACAGTGAATTATGACAAAGACGATGACGACCGCGACGAGAGAAACCCCCCTTCCTCCTCTTACCCGAGGTTGGTTTTGACGAGCATGGGCCTCTCCTCCCCATATCCCCTAGGCTGGTGCATTATGACCTAACGGTTGACGCGTCATTAATCCCAATAAACTAAATAAATAAACCAGAAAAGCAAATGTGAGTGGCATGAAATTGTAAACATAAAATAAAAACACAACCAAAAGATTAAACTAGTCTTTCTCGACTATGTTAAAGCTAACCCTTCATGAAAGTCGCAGAGAATCCAGCCTTCTGTACCGATCCATCGGACATAAACTTGACTAGGAGCTGGTTGCCTGTTGACTGTATGTCCGGGGGTAGTTTGTAGCCACAGTAGACTCCTATGAGGGGGCTGTCAGGGGAGTGACCATCCCTGATCTCCACATAGTCGTAGACGCAGTTGTCGTGGTTCTCAACCTAAACAAGAACACATTATGTTATAGTTGTTGACAGTATGTCCGGGGGTAGTTCGTAGCCCATGACGACCACTACGCTAAACATTTTTTCTTTTGCAAATTTAGAATACAATAAAATCATCAAACACACCATAAGCTATTAATATGATATACAATTCAAAAAATACAAAATAAACATATTGGGCCCGGGGTATAGAATTGGACCAGATCATATATCTGCTAATCGTAAAAGGCGATTCGAAAGAAAAAATCCACCTCGCAAACATCAGCTAGTTAGAGGGAAGTATGATACTTCCCGATACAAGAGGCGAGCTTTCACTTTCCCTTGACGACGATGACAACCACGACGTGAGAAACCGCCTTTCCTCCCCCTAACCGTGTCTGGCCAGCATGGGCCCCTCCTCCCCATATCCCCTATTCTAGAGTAATGCATTATGACCTAACGGTTGACGCGCCCTTAAACTAAATTTTAAAAAAAAACGTTTTAATAGATAATATTTTGTAACTATAATCACCAAAAAATATTTTCTTATATGCACACTTAAAAAACAATAATATAATGATCAAACTCATTAGCTGAATTCAACATCACATCAGGCCGCGCAATATAACATAACCGGTTGAAGCGCCCTAGATTCTCACGTCGTCGTCGTCAGTTCTGAAAAACCTTGCATATAAAATAGTTCATTAAATATTGCAATAGTAGGGGTATGCATTAACTTTAATAATATTAAAAGAGTAATTTTGCCTTATCATAAGACTGAAATTCATCGTAAATCAATGTAAAACGTGTTTTTGTGAAATTTTGCCATAAGTCATCACATAATAAATTAATAACCAAATAACAGTCATTACCTCAAAGGACTGAAACTTTAGAGCAAGTTGGTAGGCCTTGGGCACACTGAGACGCCAGATGCATTCTTTGTTAGGTTGGTAGTCCTCTGGGTAGTTGGGAGACTCGAGAGTGCCGCCCCCTTTGCCCAACTCCAGGTCGCCTCCGCACACAGCTAAACATACGAGACAAATGTTAAACCTCTCCCCGAGACTAGAGGCGAGTTCTGGCAATGGTCGTCGAAGACACCTACCCTTTTCATTGACGACCTCCCCGACGACGATGACAATGACACAACGAACGATGACAAAGACGATGACAACCGATACATGAGAAACCCCCCTTCCTCCCCTTTCCCTTGGCTGGTTCTGACCTAGGTTCTGATCAGCATGGGGCCCTCTCCCCCCTATCCCTTAGGCTAGAGTGGTGCATTATGACCTAACGGTTGACGCACCCGTAGTAGAAAAATGTTCCAAAAAATATGATGCCTTGCGCACGGAATCTGATCTCTACCAATCATATGAACTACTATCATGATAACGGCGACAACATTTCAAAATTTCTTATCCAAAGTAATCTATTTAACGAAATTTCATTCACATTATGCACTTATCTTTTATTTATTTAATTCCTTTTAAATAAATGCCCGGGGTAGAATTGGCCCAGAGCATGGCTCTGCTAATCGTAAAAGGCGATTCAAGACAAAAAGTCCAGGTTATTCCCAGATGTGACAATGTGATGTACCTTTAACTGTACATCATAAGCAAGCAGAATGTACCAAATATGATGCCTTGCGCATGCAATTTGATCTCTCCAAATCATAAAATATGAAGAACTTCAATCATATTATAACGGCGACAAACGTTCTAAATTTCTCATCCAAAGTAAAATTTAATTCACATGATACACATATATTTTATTTATTTTCATTCACATTAAAAGGGCTATATTAACCCAAAAAATTATTTTTTACCACATGATCTATAGCACAATACTACACTTAAATGACAATTTAAAAAATTATATCTTGTAACTGTGATTTAACACGAATTTTTCAATTTTTTTGATCCAGAAATTTGCGAAAATTGGTGTTTTGGGAAATTTCTTAAATCGGCTTTAATCTGCATCTTTTTTGGTCCACATAGATACTAAAGCATAGTACCAATCTAAAATGCCCATTTTTTACATCGTGTCTTGAAACTGTGCCCAAATATATCCTCAAACACGGAAAAATATGCATTCCAAAATCACACCCCATCTTGGTAAGCAGCATATTGTGACCGAACTACTTGCCCAAATTACAAAACAAAATATAGAGAATTTACACAAAAGGCTGTAGAGTACGTCAATAATGGCCAATATTTTTTTGGATCAAAATCCTCCAAGGTCACGGGGCATAAAGATCGTCCCCATGTTATTTCTTATAAGAGATTTTTGCCGATGGGACCTAGCTCGAAAAATGACATGTTTGACAATTTTTTGGGAGGTCATGGTGGCCCCAATAATTTTTCTGTTGATTGCTAAATTCATTACTAGTTAGCCTGAATTAAATATATTTTTTGAGTTTAGCGGCTAAATACCCCTTTAATAACTTTTCTTTCTTTTTTTTTGTTTTTGTTATATATACACTTAGAAAACAAACTAATCATCTAACACATCATTAACTCATCTCCTCAACTTTTATTATCACAGGCGGCGCAATAAGACCTAACCGGTTGAAGCGCCCTAGTTTCTCACATCGTCGTTCTTCTCGTCGTAGATGATGGTTCCACCATATCATTGTTACAAATGTCCAGTAATCCGTAGGCATTTACTCACACATATTTCTTTAATATATTTTTTCCATCCACACAAATAACTTTTGTTTTGCTATTACTCTCAAAGAAACTTATCTTTGGAAGAATTGTAATATTGTATTGTTATAATATGGAATGTAAAATGTCCCCCCCCCCCCCCCAAATACAAAAATTTGTAAAAAAAAAAAAAAAAAAAAACGGCAGCCAAGCTCTCCTTCAAAAGTCTTTGGCTGTGAATGTTGTGAGATATAGAATTTGAGCCAATCTTTTCATTCTTCCTCCCTAGTTTCGCAATGAAAAGAATAAGATCATTTCGCCTATTGACGAGCGCCAAGCCAACCATTTTCGTGGTAAAAAAAAGTAAAATTGTTAAACTCACAAAAATAAAAAATTACTTGGCCATTGAATCTGGTTCATTATGAGAACTTTAAAAAGTCAATGGTCAAGTATTTTTTTTTTATGATTTTGAGTTTTAACATTTTTACTTTTATTACCACGAAAATGGTTGGCTTGGCGCTCGTCAACAGGCGAAATGATCTTATTCTTTTCAGTGCGAAACTAGGGAGGAAGAATGAAAAGATTGGCTCAAATTCTATATCTCACAACATTCACAGCCAAAGACTTTTGAAGGAGAGCTTGGCTGCAGTTTTTTTTACAAATTTTTGTATTTGGGGGGGGGGGGGGGGGGTATCACATCATTTTGCTGTTTGTTTCATATCAAGACGTGAAATACTTGTAAATGAAAATTTAAAGAAAGAGGGAAATTTCAAAATGTAATTTTCCATCTAAATTGTTCGGATGTACGGCTTAGACGGAGTTTTATTCACTTTCTAAATACGTAACTAGATGTCAATACATTTCGGTGAAGCAAACAAAGAAACGATTTCTAACCAAAATTAAATTAAATAGTTTATTATACTAGTCTTTTGTAGGAATTAAATTGGTGGCTGCATAGCTCAGTTGGTGAGAGCATAGCCCGGACGGCCAAGGTCATGTCTAATTTCATGATGATAACTCATTACGTGCCTTCATGGTGAATGCTAGAAATCAAGGTAAAAATAATATAAACCACTAGGGATAGGGGGTTGTAAAAATGTGGTTGAGGAAATGAGAATAGGCCGATTGGGTTAAAACACATTAAAACATAATTTTAAAAACTAATTTGAATCAAAATTCAATTTTGGGTAAGAGCTATAAATAATTCCAAGTTTAGGAGATGATTAAAGGGGTGTTGGGGGTAGAATATCGCTTGCCTCTCAGCGGATTATTAATTCTGATATTTTTATCTACCCCCATGCCAAATTTCGCGCATGGAGCCCATGTGTTAGATATTTATTAATGGTTTTGAATTTAAATGGTTTAAATAGTTTTGGTTTTGATTTTGAAAGCAAAAGTGCATGAGTCTGAGGTACATCTAAGTGTGGTCCAAGTTTCATAGTTCTAAGATGTACCGTTTTCTCTGTAGGCTCTTATTCCTCTCCGTCAGAATTCACATCCAGCCAGCCACCCACCCACCCACCCACCCAGCCAGCCGGAATTTTTTAGACCAAGTTGAGGTACTTTTTTAACACAGAACGGGTTATCGGATCGGTCTGATTTTTTTTTGAAGGTCATGGACCACATATCAGGTCAAATACCGAGTTTCAAGATTGTAAATACTTCGGGACGGCGTGTGCAGATAGCTGAAAACCCCCCAACTCGGGTAGGAGTAAACAGAGTCGAGTTAGTCATCGCCTTCTAGCAGTCGCGTGCGCTTGGCTGCGGGCGAACGACCGTCGCCCTACATGTTCAGCTGATTTGAGCTTATAAATGCTATTCTTATCTTATCATCATTTTATTTTCTTATATACCTAGAAAACAATTTTTTCATTAAACACACCATTAACTCATCTCATCAACTTTCAATAACACAGGCGGCGCAATATGACCTAACCGGTTGAAGCGCCCTAGTTTCACACATCGTCGTCGTAATTGATGAGCTACCCGTAATGAAGCACCCATACAAAGCCCCCGTCTGGGCCGTCTGGGGTTCTGGGGTAGAATTGGCCCAGAGCATGGCTCTGCTAATCGTAAACGGCGATTCAAGAGAAAAAGTCCACCTCCCAAACATCAGCTAGGAAGAGCGGAGTATATTACTCCCCGGAACTAGAGGCGAGCTCTGGCAATCGTCGTCGGGACCTTGCCCCCTTCCCTAGACGATCCCCCGGCGACGATGACAATGACACAACGAACGATGACAAAGACGCTGACGTTGACGACCGCGACGTGAGAAAACCCCCTTTCTCCCCTTATCCGTGGCTGGTTCTGACCAGCATGGGCACCTCCTTCCCACCCTCCTTAGGTTAGAGTGGTGCATTATGACCTAACGGTTGACGCGTCCTTAATCCAAATACCCCCCCCCAAAAAAAAAAAAAAAAACTGTTACAAATGTCCAGTAATCCGTAGGTATTTGCTACAAAGAGAATTACCCAAGTTATTTTCAGCCTCCATGGTTTACGAAGATTACTCTGGACTGACGTCTTTACGTATTTCATTTTATTTTACTGATATATAGACTAGGCACTAATTAGAGATTGACAGTGTTGGCTATAGAAAATGCAATTATTTCAAATATTGCCTTGAAAATTATTTGTATATACATTTATTTCTAATATTCAATTTAGATGTTTCTTCGTATTTTCTGCACTGATGAGTCTGGTATCCCGCGTCTTCTATGGTTGGGTGTAACCCATGGGTTTAGCTATCTTAAGTGTGTACCAGCCACCTTATTGTGTTAAACTATGTTCTACTAACACCATAATGGTAAACTATTTTTATTATATAATATGTATTATTGGTAACTATAAAATATATATACATGTTGAACACGAAAGGGTAAGGTAAAAACCTCAAAAATGAAATAAGATTGCCAAAGGTATTTTTAAATTTCTCGTAGGAAATCTTCCCGTCTGGGCCCGGGGTAGAATTGGCCCAGAGGATGGCTCTGCTATCGTACAAGGCGATTCAAGATAAAATGTCCACCTCGCAAACATCAGCTAGTAAGAGAGAAGTATACTACTTCCCGAAACTAGAGGCGAGCTCTGGCAATCGTCATCTGGGACACCTCCCCTTTTCCTTGATGACTCCTCGGCGACGATGACGATGACACAACGCACGATGACAAAGACTATGACGACCGCGACGTAAGAACCCCCCCCCCCCTTCCTCAACCCTTACCCGTGGCTGGTTCTGACCAGTATGGGCCCACCCTTCCCAAATCCCCTAGGCAAGAGTGGTGCATTATTACTGCACGGTTGACGCGTCCATAATCGAAATATACAAAAAATAAATAAAAAATGTTTTGTTATTACTTTCATCACCATCATTTTATTTTGTTACACATAGAAAACAATATAATCATCAAACACACCATTAACTCATCTCATCAACTTTCAATATCACATGTGGCGCATATGACCTAACCGGTTGAAGCGCCCTATAGTTTCTCACATTGTTGTCGTAGTCTAAATATACCAAAAACCAACCCGAAGCTGGTTCTGACCAGAATTATCTCCTCTTTCAATATCCCCTAGGGGCTAGGCTATAGAGTTGCGCATCATGACCTAAAGGTTGACGTGCCCTTAAACCTTATAAACTTCAACGTTAACCTTACCTTCGTAGTTTGCTGTGAAACCTCGGTGGCCATTTTGTCTGTTTGATGTGATGTACGTCACCAACATCCGACTTCCGGTTGTTGTGATGACGTCATGGATTCTTCCACTGCCACAAAACCGACCTTGAACACAAAATGGTTAATTCATTCAGGTTGTGTTCCGCAAAGACGACCAGAACGACCAGTATGCGACCAATGAAATTTAAGTAAACACAATTTGCACCAATGATAGATCAGATTTGCAAGGAACGTATGCGACACGTAGTTGTTTCGATTGTTGTGGTCGAGACCAAGAAGCCTAGAGTTTTATTCCGGTCGTGGGCATGCAGGTCTTTGAGGAAAGCGCGGTTATTTCAAATTATATCATTGAAAATCATGGAATTATGTCCACTACCGAGAATTTTCCTGTAATTAACATGGGTACACAATAAATTAATCATTCATTCATTCAAATCATTCATTTATTTCTGGGCCCGGGGTAGAATTGACCCAGGGCATGGCTCTGCTAATCGTAAAAGGCGATTCAAGAGAAAAAGTCCACCTCGCAAACATCAGCTAGTATGAAGGGTAGTATTTTACTCCCCGAAAATAGAGGCGAGCTCTGGCAATCGTCGTCGAGGACCTTCCCTTGATGACCCCTCGACAACGATGACGACAATGACACCACAAACGATGACGAAGGCAATAACAACCGCGACGTGAGAACCCCCTTTCCTCCCCTAAAAACCATTATAAAATTAATTGTCTGATCTAAGAACAGTTTGATTCTCTCCCAATATGAATAACTTCTAAAGAACGGTGACTTACTTTCTAAATTTCTCATCCAAAGTAATATATTTAACAAAATTCATCATACATATTTCTTTAATTTCTTTATTTCCATTCACATAAATAAAATTTGTTTTGCTATTACTAACATCATATTTTACTTTTCTTAAAAATATACACTAAGAAAACAATCTAATTATCAAACACACTATTAACTCATCTAATCAATTTTCAATATCACAGGCAGCGCAATATGACCTAACGGGTTAAAGCGCCCTAGTTTTTCACGTCGTCATTAAAAGGTATGATCTGAGCTGACTTGAAGATAGGAGAGAAGAGTAAATGCTAAAAATGTTGTTTTGATCCTCCCCTATGGAAAAAATATATATAACTACATTATTATAGGGGGCGCAATATGATCTAACGGTTGACGCGCCCAAACCTAATAAACTTCAAAGCCTGAATTGAATTGAATACAAGAGTTTCAGTTCAGATGACGTGAAATCAACTGTCATGGTCGTCTGTTGTCAAAAATCTAAACACATGTTAAAAGGGTGAATTTTATTGAACATTTCTCAATGCTGCATGAATAACACTTTGCAGTTCAAACCAATGAAATATGTAAGTATTCTAATTTCTGTTATTAACATTTTCCCATCTGGGACCGAGGTTGAATTTGGCCCAGAGCATGACTCTGCTAATCGTAAAAGGCGATTCAAGAGAAAAAGTACACCTAGCAAACATCAGCTAGTATGAAGGGTAGTATTTTACTCTCCAAAAATAGAGGTGAGCTCTGGCAATCGTTGTCGGGGACCTTTCTCCCTTCCCTTGACGACCCCCCGGCGACGATGACAATGACACAACGAACGATGACAAAGACGATGACGACCGCGACGTGAGAAAGCCCCCTTCCTCCCCTTACCCGTGGCTGGATCTGACCAGCATGGGCCCCTCCTCCCCACCCCCCTTAGGCTAGAGTGGTGCATTATGACCTAACGGTTGACGCGTCCTTAATCCAAATAAACCAAAAACCTAGGCTAGAGTGGTGCATTTTGACATAACGGTTGACGCGTCCTAAAAAAAATGTATATGACCTAACGGTTTACGCGCCCTTAATCCCAAATAAACCAAAATTTATCCAAATAAACAATTTTTTAAAAAAGATACACACCCAGCACCGGCGACTTGTGCCAATAACCGTCCCGGATCTCCAAGTAGTCTGTCTTGCAGTTGTCAGAACTGAACACGTCTATCTCCGTGATGTTTAAGACGATCTTCTCGCCGTGTGTTGCCGTTATCCGCCACTCGCAGCGCTCGCCGTCGTTGGGCGGTGACGAGTTGGGGTGGGCGGGGGAGGAGAAGGTGCCCGAGTTGTCCTGGAGTGTTCGACCGCAACCTGGTGGTGGGACCAGAAAGAAACAGCATAAGTCACTGAAAGAAATAAGATAGATAACAAGGAGTATGCACCCCCACTCTTCTCTTCCGCAGGCCGTGGCTGGTTCTGACCAGCATGGGATTTCCCCCACCCCCTATATTCCATTGGCTAAAGGGGCGCATTATGACCTAATGAACTAAACTAAGTGTGGGGGTGGCCCAGAGCATGGCTCAGCTAATCGTACAAGGCGATTCAAGAGAAAAAGTCCACCTCGCAAACATCAGCAAGAAAGGGCGAAGTATTTTACTCCCCGAAACTAGAGGCGAGCTCTGGCAATCGTCGTCGGGGACATTGTCCCCTTTCCCTTGACGACCCCCCGGCGACGATGACAATGACACAACGAACGATGACAAAGACGATAACGACCGCGACGTGAGAAAACCCCCTTCCTCCCCTTACTCGTGGCTGGTTCTGACCAGCATGGGCCCCTCCTCCCCCCCCCCCTAGGCTAGAGTGGTGCATTATGACCTAACGGTTGACGCGTCCTTAATCCAAATAAACCAAAAATCTATCTAGAAAGTTGATTTATATCTTGTCTAAACAGCCAGACGCATTTTTTGAAGGAGGTCTTGTCAAAATCCGGTCAGTTGTGTTTTATCAATTGAAGTTGAGAAAGTTTATAGTCGTTTTGATTATTTTTTATGTATGATGCGTACATTTTAATAACAAGTTAACGGCTGTGTCAAAAAATTCGCAATAATCGCTATTATAAGCAATGATATGTTAGCTAAATAATATTCCTCTTAAGTTTTGTCCAAATAATGAATAGAATAAGAGTTAGAGCGTGATAAGTATTGCGCCGTTCAACAGACGAAAACTTGGGAAACGAGGATTTATCCCAACTCATTCCGCCATGTTGCCTCGTGACGTCAGGAGGCGGGTAAAATTCTTGGTCAATTGTCGGCCAACTCACGGTAGCACTTGTACAGCAGGTTGGTCTGTGCGATGTCCCCCTCGCTCAGCCGGACTCGCTGGCCGATCTCTGGCCGCTTCTTGCTGTGCCTCGTCTCCATGGGCAGGATCGTGTCCAGGTAGGTTCCCTTGGAGAAGGTGTTCCGCGCGTAGTGCATGATGGAGTCGTAGTCGTAGCCGAGACCCAGCGAGTTCACCTCCTCCTCCGTCAGCTTGTTGAAGTTGTATTCCTGGCCTTGGGAGCATAAGAAACATATTATTACTAGGCAAGTCTCATGACAAGAGATGAGGCCGCTTCTTGCTGTGCCTCGTCTCCATGGGCAGGATCGTGTCCAGGTAGGTTCCCTTGGAGAAGGTGTTCCGCGCGTAGTGCATGATAGAGTCGTAGTCGTAGCCGAGACCCAGCGAGTTCACCTCCTCCTCCGTCAGCTTGTTGAAGTTGTATTCCTGGCCTTGGGAGCAAAACAAACACATAATTACGTGGCAAATCTCTTGACAAGAGATAAAGTTGTTCCTAGATGAACACATGTGATCATTATTTTAACTGTTTACAGAATGTACGACATATAATTTGTTGCTCACGCAATTTGATCTCTCTCGACGTGAGAACACCCTTTCCTTCCCCTATACCCGTGGCGGGTTCTGTCCAGCATGAGCACCTCCTCCATAAATCCCCTAGACTTGAGTGGTGCATTATGACCTAACGGTTGACGCGCCATTAATCCAAATATACAAAAAAAAACTGCCCTCGTCATACCATCTGTCATTTGCTTGAGCCCAGCCTGATTTTGTCACTGGCCACAGGCCCCCCCGACCCGACCCGACCCCAGACAACCTCCCGCCAGGGCCACCATCCCCCATGACCTCCCCTTGCTTGTGGCTGGTTCTGACCAGCACAGATCAGTCAACCCCGCGTACCCCTTAAGTTTCTCCCTTTGAAAAAATGTATATATAGTTATTAACTAACTAATAAACCACATTATCGCATGTGGCGCAATATGACCAAACGGTTGACGCCCCTTAAACCTAATAAACTTCATCTTATTCTTAATAAAGTTCAGCACAACTCACCGGCCATGATGTTGTCTCTGATGATGACGACATGGTGGTCGCGATCCGGTCGGGTATGTTCGTGCCAGAATCCGACCACGTGACCAAGCTCGTGCACCACGATGCCGAACTTGTCGCAGTTCTTCCCGATAGAGATCGCCTGGGGTCCGTTGCCACGCTTACCCACGAACGAACAGCACCTGGACAAACGAACATTAGAAAGCGTGTTTCACCTGAAGGCTGTCCATCCTAAAGTTAGGGCTCACATCCTTGAGGTACAAAGTGACCAGTGACTGCCAAAACAGGTTTCGGTCGCCCAAATATATTGTCTACCAACCGCTAGGCCCGAGAGGGTTGCAAATGAAAAGCCCAGCAGCAGGCAGACAATGAACGGGGAGACAGATACCGATCTCGTCCGTCGATGGTCACTTTGTACCTCAAGGCTGGGCTTTTCGTTCACCAACCCTGTCTCGGGCCTAGTGTTTGGCAGACAAATAGCAGGGGCGACCGATACCTATCTTGGCAGTCACTGGTCACTTTGTACCTCAAGGATGTGAGCCCACCTCTAGGGATAGAAGTTCACAGCTGCAGAGTGTGTGGAGTAGGGAACTTAAAATTAGGGAATTCCACACAATTTCTGAAAAAAATTAAGGGGGTGGGTTATTGACACATGGGCTTTTGACACAGTTAGTTACTTAGTGTGTGTACCCTTATACGATGACAAAACAGGGTTAGGAAATTTTGCTCAGCCCAAAAAAAATGACGGAGATTTCAACCAAACCATTTCAATAAATAACTATTGTTTTGCTATTACCATTATTTACCAGCATTTTAATTTTTATTTATACACTTAGAAAACAATATAATCATTGAACACGCCATTAACTCATCTAATCAATTTCTCGATTTGTTTAGTCGGGAAACACTCCCGATGGTGTAATTGATATTATGTACTACAATTCAGAAATTAAAAAAAGTCCGCCCCTCGCAAATAAACCCTCGCTCATACCTGCGTAAAGGTAATGACATTATAATTAATGTTTGGTGGTCAGTTCAAAGGCAGCAGATATTCGTTGCAGTACTGTTCCATCCATTCAGATGTATAATGCAACTACAATTCAGAGCTTAAAATGTACCCGTCCTGATGGTCTAGTGGTTAAGACGTCCACCTGGAATGTGGGAGATCCGTGGTTCGAATCCCGGTTGGGGCGGACTTTTTTAATTTCTGATTTGTAGTAAATAATAACAATAACACCCACGGGAGTGTTTCCCGATCAACCAAATCGAGAAATAAACCCTCGCTCATACCTGCGTAAGGTAATGACATTATAATTAATGTTTGGTGGTCAGTTCAAAGGCAGCAGATATTCGTTGCAGTACTGTTCCATCCATTCAGATGTATAATGCAACTACAATTCAGAGCTTAAAATGTGCCCGTCCTGAGGTCTAGTGGTTAAGACGTCCACCTGGAATGTGGGAGATCCGTGGTTCGCTTCCCGCTTGGGGTGGACTTTTTTTTTCTGAATTGTAGTAAATAATATCATCTCATCAACTTTTAATATCACAGGTGGCGCAATATGACCTAACCGGTTGAAGCTGCTCTTGTTTCTCACGTCGTTGTTTGCAAAGTAACTCGAAAAGCTATCCTGATGAAAGGATTCAGAAACTCCATTACAAAAGCTTGATGCTCAAAAATAATGAGTGATGCAAAAATTATCTTTGACAAGGTGTACTACCGATGGCAACCCTTCCAACGGGGTTAAGGTGTAAACTTTTGTTTAATTTTAAAGAATTTATATCTGCCTACAGTTTTTATTTTGTTTTTAGCAATAACCCACCCTGGTCCACACCAGAGCCGATTATTCTATTCGACCTTTGTCGTTTTGATAAAAACTCTACTTGCGATACTGTATTCAAAATTAACTTTAGAAAGATTTGCCATGAACATCAAAGGTTAACTTTGGTATTCACAGATGGCTCCAAAATTGACAACAAGGTTGGAAGTGCCTTTTATTGCTCCACCTTAACTGAACGTTTCAGGCTAAGCGACGTGTGTTCAGTTTTCACTGCAGAGTTATTCGCCATCCGTGAAGCTCTTAAATACATTCTACGTTGTCGTTGTGGAGAATACCTTTTGTGTTCATATAGCTTAAGTTCACTTCAAGCTATAAAACACATGTATTCTAGTCATCATTAGTACAAGACATCCAATTCTATTTAGAAAAACTAACCTCTAAGGGATATATAATAGAGTTTTGCTGGATACCTAGACACGTGGGCATAGAGGGAAATGAACACGCTGATCGGGCTGCTAAGGAAGCTTCCCAGCGTCGCGACGTTGATTTCAATCTAGTTCCCGTTCCAGATGTCAAAAGTGGATTCAAGCAAAGATTGTTGGATTTGCGACAAGCATCTTGGGATGTGTTGCAAAATAACAAATTGCGTAGTGTGATGCCCACATTGACTAATAAAATTCGTCCACCTACGTCTCGACTCTCACGTAGAGAAGAGGTGGTATTGTCAAGACTTCGTATAGGCCACACACGCCTAACTCACGGATATCTCTTAACCAGAGAAAAGGTTATTCCCATATGTGACACATGTGATGTACCTTTAACCGTACATCATATGCTAGCAGAATGTACCACATATGATGCCTTGCGCATGCAATTTGATCTCTCCCAATCATATGAAGAACTTCTATCATATGATAACGGCGACAAACTTTCTAAATTTCTCATCCATAGTAATCTATTTAACAAAATTTAATTCACATCATACACATTTCTTTCTTTTCTTTATTCATTCCATACATAACTTTTATTTTGCTATTACTTTCATCATCATCAATTTATTTTGTTATTTATACACTTAGAAAATAATCTAATCATCAAACATACCTGCATTAACTCTTCTCGTTTACTTTCATTCACAGGCGGCGCAATATGACCTAACCGGTTGAAGCGCCCTAGTTTCTCACGTCGTCGTCGGAAAGTCTGACAGCGGTTTGAGGATGACCGTTACAAATCAGAAGTCAGAACAGGAAAAGGAAATGCTTACCGACTTCTCGTACCAAGACGCAAATGATTTGAAAGTTTCCTATCAATTCCAACAACCAGAATATAATACTTCAAGTGTGGATAAATTCATCGATGCAGTACACACAGGGAATGAGGTGCAACCACGCAGTGGCGTATCTAGGAATTCATTAAGGGGGGAGGGGGTTCAGCCAATTGATTCTTAGATGTACCGAAGGCCAAGTGGGGGTCCGGGGCGCTTGCCCCCCGGAAAACTTTTCTCCTTCAAGGTGATTTTGGTGCAAATCTGTGCGTTTTAAAGCATCACAACGACCAACTTTTATTCTACTAAAATCCTGTTTGAACCTTGCCCCCTTTCCCTTGACAACCCCCCGGCGACGATGACAATGACACAACGAACGATGACAAAGACGATGACGACCGCGACGTGAGAAACCCCTCGTTCCTCCCCTTACCCGTGGCTGGTTCTGACCAGCATGGGCCCCTCCTCCCCACCCCCCTTAGGCTAGAGTGGTGCATTATGACCTAACAGTTGACGCGTCCTTAATCCAAATAAACCAAAAAAAAATAAATCAATCCAAAAGTTTTTTCTTTCAAGGTCATGTTTGGTAAAAAATCTGTGCGTTTTAAAGCGTAAACAACGTCTTATCTACTAAAATCCTGTTTTTAATCCAAAATTTTCACTTTCAATGTCATTTTGGTGAAAATCTGTGCGTTAAAAGCATCACAATGACCAACATTTGTATCTATACTTAAATCCTCTTTTGGTCAGATGGTAATTTGCATTTGGTTTTGCTATAAAACAGTTATTCTATATATTCTCCATTGAAACGTTTAAGTGCGTTTTCACACTTTTTTATGGCAAAAGGGGGGGGGGGGTTGTCCCCCCTCTGCCCCTCCGTTGGATACGCCACTGCAACCATGACAACACGTTTATATTATAAATATAACTATAGTATTGACTGGTCAAACTGAACGTCCTGTATTTTATTACAGGCTTGATAGTGTATTTAGGAAAGGTGTGGGTGTGACAGGTTAGTCATGAGGAGCTTTAAATCACCAACGAGCTGTTGAAATGGTCTACATTTCACCTGTGGTTCTCAGTTACAATTAGAACAATGAAAAAAATTCAATATCAGCAATTGTCATCAATCAGTTCATATAGAAAGGCGGAATTTATACTTGCAGTCATGTAAAACGCTACTGGAATTGTGTATAAAAAAAATACAGAAGCTTGTTGTCTAAGGTAAGGCTTGCGACAAGCATTTTGGGATGTGGTGCAAAATAACGAATTGCGTAGTGTGAAGCCCACACTGACATAAAACATTCGTTTTCCTACGTCTCGACTCTAACGTAGAGAAGAGGTGGTACTGTCCAGAATTTGAATAGGCAACACACGTCTAACTCACGAATATCTCTTAACCAGAGAAAAGGTTATTCCCATATGTGACACATGTGATGTACCTTTACCCGACCATCATATGCTAGCAGAATGTACCAAATATGATGCCTGCGCACGCAATTTAATCTCTCCCAATCATATGAAGAACTTCTATCATATGATAACGGCGACAAACTTTCTAATTTTCTCATTCGAAGTAATCTATTTAACAAAATTTAATTCACATCATACACATTTCGTAAATATATTTATTTTTCTTTACATACATTTTTTTTTCTTTTGCTATTACTATCATCATCATTTTATTTTGTTATATGTACACTAAGAAAACAATATAAGCGTCAAACACACCATTAACTCATCTCCTCAGCATTCAGTATCACAGGCGGCGCAATATGACCTAACCGGTTGAAGCACCCTAGTTTCTCACTTCGTCGTAAATGGAAGGTTTTGTGCCAACTGGCTTTTTATCTGCGACTGCCGTTTCCAACAAGTCAAGATATTTATCACAGGATTTATCATATTCGAGAATCTCTTTTACACCTTGAACGATGACAAGAACCCCCCGAAAAAACTTTCGCCCACTACTCATGGCTAGAACTTACTAGACTAGAGACGAGCACTGGCAATCGTCGTCGGGGACTCCTCCCCCTTCCCTTGAAGACCTCCCCGACGGAGATGACAATTACACAACGAACGATGACAAAGACGAGGACGAGCGCGATGTGAGAAACCCCCTTTCCTCCCCCTATCCGTGGCTGGTTCTGACCAGCATGGGTCACCCCTCCCCACATCCCCTAGAGAGAGGTGCATTATGAATGACCTGACGGTTGACGCGACCTTAATCCAAATATACCAAAACAATATGACCTTACCGGTTGAAGCGCCCTAGTATTTCACGTCGTTGTCAAGTTGGAAGTGCCTTTTAATGTTTCAAATAAACTGAACGTTTCAAGCAAAGCGACGTGTGTTCAGTTATCACTGCAGAGTTATTCACCATTTAAAATATTTTACATTACCGTTGTGAAGAATACCTTTTGTGTTCGGACAGCTTGAGCTCACTTCAAGCCATAAAACTCATGTAGGCCCTATTCAAGGAAACATAAATTGGTACAAGACATCCAATTCTATTTAGAAAAACTAACCTCTAACGGATATATAATAGAGTTTTGCTGGATACCTGGACACGTGAGCATAGAGGGAAATGAACACGCTGATCGGCCTGCTAAGGAAGCTTCCCAACGTCGCGACGTTTATTTCAATCTAGTTCCCGTTCCAGATGTCAAGATTGGATTCAAGCAACGATTGTTGGATTTGCGACAAGCATCGTGGGATGTGTTGCAAAATAACAAATTGCGTGGTATGGTGCCCACACTGACTAATAAAATTCGTCCTCCTACGTCTCGACTCTCACGTAGAGAAGAGGTGGTATTGTCTAGACTTCGTATAGGCCACACACGCCTAACACACGGATATCTCTTAAACAGATATCTCTTAACCAGTCCCACCCGTCTGGGCCCGGGGTAGAATTGGCCCAGAGCATGGCTCTGCTAATCGTAAAAGGCGATTCAAGAGAAAAAGTCCACCTCGCAAACATCAGCTAGAAAGAGCGGAATATCTCACTCCCCGAAACTAGAGGCGAGCTCTGGCAGTCGTCGTCGGGGACCTTGCCCCCTTCCCTTGACGACCCCCCGGCGACGATGACAATGACACAACGAACGATGACAAAGACGATGACGACCGCGACGTGAGAAACCCCCCTTCCTCCCCTTACTCGTGGCTGGTTCTGACCAGCATGGGCCCCTCCTCCCCCCCCCCTTAGGCTAGAGTGGTGCATTATGACCTAACGGTTAACGCGTCCTTAATCCAAAAAAAAAAAAAAAAAAAAAAGGTTATTCCCAGATGTAACACATGTGATGTACCTTTAACCGTGCATCATATTCTAGCAGAATGTACCAAATAAGATGCCTTGCGCACGCAATTTGTTCTCTCCCAATCATATGATAAACTTCTATCATATGATGACGAAGAAAAACTTTCTAACCTTCTAATTCAAAGCAACTTATTTAACAAAATTTCTTCATATCATACACATATTTTTAATTTATTTATTTATTTGTTTCCTTTCAAATATATAACTTTAATTTTGCTATAACTATCATCATTTTCTTTCCTTAAAAATAAAACAATATAATCATACACACAATTAACAATTTGGTCCAATGCCTCTGCTAATCGTAAAAGGCGAATCAAGAGAAAAAGTCCACCTCGCAATCATCAGCTAGTAAGAAGGGTAGTATATAATTCCCCGAATCTAGAGGCGAGCTCTGGCAATCGTCGTCGGGGACCATGCTTCCTTTTCCCTTCACGACTTCCCCGACGACGATGACAACCGCGACGTGAGAAACCCCCCTTCCTCCCCTTACCCGTGGCTGGTTCTGACCAGCATGGGCCTCTCCTCCCCATATCCTGTAGGCTAGAGTGGTGCATTATGACCTAACGGCTGATGCGTTCTTAATCCAAATAAACCAAACTATTTTCACTCACATACATAACTTTTATTTTGCTATTACTGTTATCATCATCATTTTATTTTGTTATTTATATACTTATCAATCTAATCATCAAATTAACCATTTACTCATCTCATCAACTTTCATTATCACAGGCGGCGCAATATGACCTAACCGGTTGAAGCGCCCTAGTTTCTCACGTCGTTTTTTTGCTCTTCTGACGCATTGATAGTTTAAGCCAGCATGGGCCCCTTTTTCCCTTTTATCACCTTGGCTAGTGTGGTGCAATATGAGTTATGACCAAACGGTTGACGCGCCCTTAATCAAAATAAACCAAAAAACCAAAATTGCCCTTAATCCAAATAAAACAAAAACCCCTTTCCTTTTCCTACCCATGGCTAGTTTTGACCAGCTAGCAGCATGGACCAGGGGGCCCTCTTTCCCGCATATCCCCTTGGCTAGAGTGAAGCATTATGACATAAGGGTTGACGAGCCCTTAATCCAAATAAACCAGAACCCATTTCTTCACCTACCAATGGCTCCGACGACGATGACGATGACACTACGAACGATGACAAAGACGATGATGACTGCGACGTTAAAACCCCCCTTCTTCCCCCTACCCGTGGCTGGTTTTGACCAGCATGGGCCCCTCCTTCCCATATCCCCTAGGCTAGAGTTGTGCATTATGACCTAACGGTTGACGCTCCCTTACTCAAAATAAACCAAAAAAGAAAAAATGGCCCTTAATCCAAAACTAAACTAACACGATAAGAGACTCTAGAGACTCGGGCCTTCAAAGTCCAACTCGCAACCTTCCCGTGGTTTGGCCTGTGAGTAGGGTAGCAGTGTATTCCCCAAAACTAAGGGCGAGCTCTGGCTGGTTGGGGTGCTTGTTGCAGAGAGAGCTCTCGCGCAACTTTTTATCACACCTTTCTTCATTCACACAGTCTTACTCATATTTATTTTCTTCTTTTACTTTTTTCGACTCCATACTTGCCGGCCCCTCTCTGCAACGAGCACTCCTCCGTTCCCACCCAGTTAAACCCACTCCTTCCCATTAACCCCCCTTGTCTTTCTGTACTTTCCTCCCATTGGAAAGAAGAAAACATGGTGGTAATCCATAATTATGGAAAAAGAGAATTTGGAAGATTCCAAAACAATTGACATGGGCACTGATAACTCTACTGTTGAGTGCCCTAAAACAACATTAACTAACTAACTAAGAGACTCACCCGCACGGTCGCTCAGTGAAGACGATGTAGTTCGGGTGTTCGGTGGGAACTCGTTCCACGAACTTGACACAAGTGAAGTTCTCCCAGTGGCGCATCGCTTGCTTGAAGAGGGCCTTGTGTCCGCCACTGAAGTTCCCGTCGATCTCGTACGGGATCACACCTACAACAACAAACTTCACGTTCACCCCATCTTGACAATGTTAATTGTTACTCTGGTGAAAACGATCTGACTGCCGTGCGATTATAGACAATGCGTCATACCTTGCACAACGTTCTTTATTATGATCTGATCTATGCTAGCATGCTCTAGAGAGGATGATTTATAAATAATTTGATTTATTAAACATACAAAAAATAAAAAATACCAAATTTGCGTAAAATATGGTGAAAATTATTATATATTTTTTAAATCCCCATCAAAAACAGTATTCAAAATACTGAATATAAAATTGCGTCAAGGAGCATAGATAGCCTGTCTATATAATTCAATCCCCGTCTGGGCCCGGGGTAGAATTTGGCCTGGCTCTGATTATCGTAAAAGCCGATTCAAGAGGAAAAAGTCCACCTCGCAAACATCAACTAGCAAGAGAAGGAGTATATAACTGACCGAAACTAGAGGCGAACTCTGGCAATCGTCGCCGGGAACACCGCCTCTTTCCCTTGACGACCTCCCCGACGATGATGACAATTACACAACGAACGATGACAAAAATGATGGGCACATTAAGAACCCCTTTGTCCTTCGCCTTAGCAGGCCCACACCGGCTCGGCTCGGTCCTGCCGCACTGAGCATTCTGCTCCCATAATCCAGGCTCTATGAGTGGCGCATTGATCCTCCGGTCGTACACTATAGTAACTCCATCTAAAAAAAACGGTTTCCGTTTAGCCTCGATTGCTCAAGCCAAGCAACATGGCCTACACGCCGGACGGGATAGAAGACAGTTATTAAAGAGTCCCGTTATAAAATGTCCACTAGAGGTCGGAAAATAATGTGGAATTGGTGACCGAGCTTCCCTTGAGATTCGCCGAAGCGAGCCACGAAGCGTAATGGTGGCAGGCGCTTTGGACCGGAAGCCAGGATACTCACATCCTCTGGCCCAAACCGGCGTTCCGTGGTGCGCGTGTGCCTTCACATGTGGCTAGTTTGACGGCACGAGGACCCCCCACCCCTAGGCCTTGAGTCGCATTATAACCTAATGAAACCACTAAAATTAAATATGAACAATTTGTCTTGCCATTTGCCTTTTTTCCCGAGAAAAAGTCCAACCCCAAAAACTAACAATTTGGGAAGTATTACTCCGACAAATAAGAGCAACCTGGCATGTCTCAGAGACACTTCCATATCCTCCTGGACGATTCGCCGAACGACGAACCCATGACAATCTCAAGCATTACAAAGTAGCTGAATACAGCTTGAATCCCCCTTCCCCCTACCCTGGCTTCCCCACTGGGCTCTCCTCCCATACCCTAGGCTAGAGTTACCCTACACTATGAACCGACTTTTAATGCCAAAAAAAACAAATATCGCCGAGACAAGTTTGACCCAGCATGGCTTGGCTAATTGCCAGTCAAACCAATGGAAATTTTAATGAAAACAAACAAAATGATTTAACTAGAACAACAACGAAAAAATCAAAACAATCAAATAAATGAATTTACTTATTCCTGTCGGCGCAATATGACCTAATCGTTTTTAACGCCTTTAGTTTCTCACGCCATTTAATTTTTATGTCATAAATAATCCATCTCGAATTCCTCCCCGAGACGCCTTTCCACCCGCTATAAACTAATAAATAAATAAATACATACATAAATTCGTATTTAGAGTCTACCCACTCAGTCATATAAATGATTTTCAGTGGGCAACATAAAACCATATCGACCAAGCCAACCCTGTAGGCTCCGACGCAATCGACGAGTGAGCGGTAACAAACCAAAGATCGATATATTTTTATTGGAAATACAGCAATCAGTGCTTTGGACAGAGCGAACACCTGCGGAACAACGCCAGAATCAACAAGGCCGATTCAGAACAACTTTGAATTTATTATGTGCCTTGTTGCTAGGACGGCTCCAAAGTCGACGTTATAAATTCCTGGTCCAAGAACTGATGGACTGAAGTACAAAACAGAAGTATATTTTAAAACTTCGGCCTTTAGCGGGAATCAAACCCAGGACCTTCTGCATTGGAAGCAGAGACGCTAACCACAAGACCTACGAGCCACGAGGCTATCCGTGGCTGGTTCTGACCAGCATGGGCTTCTTATCTCCATATCCTCTAGGCTACAGTGGCGCAATATGACCTAGCAGTTGACTAAAAAAAAGACCAAAGGTCGCCTCGCAAACATCAGCTAGTAAGAAGGGTAGTATATTTTAATCCCAGAAACTAGAGGCGAGTGCTGGCAATCGTCGTCTCCCTTGACGACCCCCGATGACAACACGAACAATAACAAAGAAAATGACGACCGCGACGTGGGAACCCCCTTTCTTCCCTTTACCCGTGGCTGGTTCTGACCAGCATGGGCCCCTCCCGCCCCACTCTAGGTTAGAGTGGTACATTATGACCTAACGGTTGACGCGTCCTTAATCCAAATAAACCAAAAATTTACTCCCCGAAACTAGAAGCGAGCTCTCGCAATCGTCGTCGGGGATCTTGCCCCTTTTCTTGACGACCTGTCCGACGACAATGACACCGACACCACGAACGATGACAATGACCACGACCTCCCCCTACCCGTGGCTGGCTCTGACCAGCATTTTGTTTTTTTATCACTCCATTCCATATCCCCTAGGCTAGAGTTGCACAATTTGACCTAACGGTTGACGCGCCTTTTATCCAAATAAAGTTAACTTTACCAAATAAACTAATCCACACTTACAAACTAAACCCTTTCGTTTTAAACCGTGATCTTACCAAAGTCCCATATCCTTTCCTTCCTCGCCGTGGCCGCTCTCGTTACCCTCCTATGCGATCGCTGCTCGACCTCGGCAAACTTCGGCCCCATTTCGGTAAAGATCGGCTGTCGTGGCGTCAGAAACATCTCGCCATCTTGTTCTCTGTCCAGTCCACCGCCATCTTGATCTACGCGACGTCTGCTCTTCCCGTCGACATCTCGCACCTTCCTCAGATGGTCAACCTTCTCAATCTTTACCTTCTCCGCGTCCTCTTTCACGTCAACCATTTCTCTCTCTTTTTCTTCCTCACTTGCAACCTTAGGTCGACGATCTCGCCTCTGTTTCGGTACTCGCAGTCTCTTGTTCTCCTTTTTAGAACTCTTACCATCTTTCTTCCCCTTCCCCTTCCCCTTCCTACGTTCCACTTTTCTTTTACCGCCATTGTTTCTTTTCTTGGAAGACTTTGATAGTTTGTGTGTTTTTCGCGTTTTCCGCGGTCTTTGGGTTGACGAATCGTGAATAAGAGTCGATTGACTTTCTTCGTCGTTTTTTAGATCTTTCTCTAAACTCTTTGTCTCATCGTAGATCTCTTTGTCTTCTCGAATACCAACCAAACCTTCTTCCTCGACCTGCAGGCCTTCCATGAAGATCTCTTTTTTGTACTTTTCTAAAACTTCTCGATAGCTCTTGTTTGTCGATTGTGCTTTCCACTCGGCATCGTATTGGACGTTTGGAATGGCTATGTCCCCAATGAAGCCTTCTGTAACATAAAACATATGAAACAAAATTAGTACCTCATAACGTAGGCTATATAGCTGCTGAACATCATACAAGGCGAGAATATAGGCAAAGTCCATCTCGCAAACATCCCATTAATAATCTTTGCTGTTAGAGCGTAAATAAAACTACTAATACATCCCCTAGGCTACAAGGTGCATTATGACCTTAAAATATCAAAATATCAAAAAAAAAAAAAAAATCTTGGGCAAATAAAAAAGTACGGCAATGAGTGAATTTGATAATTTCACAATGATCCACAACCTCCCCGTCTGGGCCCGGGGTAGAATTGGCCCAGAGCATGGCTCTGCTAATCGTAAAAGGCGATTCAAGAGAAAAAATCCACCTCGCAAACATCAGCTAGTAAGAGCGGAGTATCTTACTCCCCGAAACTAGAGGCGAGCTCTGGCAATCGTCGTCGGGGACCTTGCCCCCCTTCCCTTGACGACTTCCCGGCGACGATGACAATGACACAACGAACGATGACAAGGACGATGACGACCGCAACGTGAGAAACTCCCCTTCCTCCCCTTACCCGTGGCTGGTTCTGACCAGCATGGGCCCCTCCTCCCCACACCCCTTAGGCTAGAGTGGTGCATTATGACCTAACGGTTGACGCGTCCTTAATCCAAATCCAAACACATGTCAGTCTTTTCGGTATTGAATTTGACAAAAAGTTGAATTGGCAACACCACGTTGTTGAGTTGCGCAAAAGATGCATGTTGAAAATGAATCCATTTAACCATCCCTTGACGACCTCCCCGACGACGATGACAATGATACAACGAACGATGACAAAGACGATGACGACCGCGAAAATAGAAACCACCCCCCATCCTCTCCAACCCGAGACTGGTTCTGACCATCATGGGCCTCTCCTCCCCACATCCCCTAGGCTACAGTGGTGCATTATGACCTAACGGTTGTCGCTCCCTTTACCCAAATAAACCAACCCGTCAGGGCCCGGGTTAGAATTTGGCCCAGAGAATGGCTCTAGGCTACTCATCGTAAAAGGCGATTCGTGAGAAAAAGACCATCTCGCAAACATCAGCTAGTAATAAGGGTAGTATATTACTCCTCGGAACTAGACGCGAGCTCTGATGGTCATCGTCATGGAACTCTCCCGCTTTCCTTGACAACTTCCTCCTCCTCCTCGACGACGACGACCGTGACAACACGAATGATGACGAACACGAAGAAATTGACGAACGCAACGTTACGTGAGAACCCCCTTTCTTCTCCCTACCTGTAGCTGGTTCTGACCAGTATAAGCTCCCTCCTCCCTATATCCCCTAGGCTAGAGTGGCGCATTGTGACTTAACGGTTGACGCGCCCTTAATCAAAACAAAAAAACGAAACTATCGGCGAGATCTGGCGGAGGTCGGCGGGGACCTTTGCCCTTCCCTTGATGACCTATTCGACGACGTCGACCATGACAACGGGGTTGAATTGGCCCAGAGCATGGCTCTGCTAATCGTTAAAGGCGATTAAAGGGAAAAAGTCCACCTCGAAAACATCAGCTACTAACATCGGAGTATATTACTCCCAAAATTAGAGGCGAGCTGTGGCAATCGTCGTCAGGGATATTTCCCCTTTCCCTTGACGACCTACCCGACGCCGATGACAATTGACACAAAAAACGATGACGATGACAACGACTATGACGACCACGACTTGAGAACCCTCTTTTCCTCCCCCTACCCGTGGCTAATTCTGACCAGCATGGGCCTTTCCTCCCCATATCCCATTGGCTAGAGTGGTGCAATATGACCTAACGGTTGACGTGCCCTTAATACAAATAAACCCCAAAAAAGACCATGGCCTCCACGAAGTGAGAATTTTCCTTTCTTCCCCTTACCCCATGACTGATTCTGACAAGCATGGCATTTCCTCCCTGACTAATAAAATTCGTCCTCCTACATCTCGACTCTCACGTCAAGAAGAGGTTGTATTGTCCAGAATTCGAATAGGTCACACACCTCTAACTCACGGATATCTCTTAACCAGAGAAAAGAGTTGTACCTTTAACCGTACAACATAAGCTATAATTTTTTTATGCCGAATGCACCAACGCAATTTGATCTCTCCTTGCAATCATACGAAGAACTTCTATCATATGATAACAGCGAAAAACTTTCTTAATTTCTCATCCAAAGTAGTAATCTAAACAAAATTTTATTCACATCGTGCACATTTCTTTAATTTCTTTATTTCCATTCACATACATAACTCTTGTTTTGCTATTACTATCATCACCATATGATTTTCTTATAATATATACACATAGAAAACAATCTGATGTCAAACACACACTTAACTGATCTAATCATCTTTCAATATCACAGGCGGCGCAATATGACCTAACCGGTTGAAGCACCCTAGATTCTCACGTCGTCATTTTAACCCCATGACCAAACTGGTATCTCGCAAATAAACCAACCCATCCCAATGCTTCTTTTTATAATTTTTTTCTAGTATAACGGTCGTTACATTGAAAAGTTATGTTATTGCCAGTATTCTATTGGAATAAGCTTATAACCGCTAAATATTCTACCTAACCGAAATATTAACTTTTAACTACAGATCCGCTAATCCAGCCTATAGAAGCAGCCCTGTGTTCCATTGTACTCGTAGGCCCATCAATGCAGGGTAATGACATGCTAGCCTTCCTAATTGCTCTCGCTTACCGCATGCAGGATTACCTAAATGGACGATTCCAGACATAAAAGCGACGGTAAGTACTAGCAATAGGGTATAGGATATTGCCGTTCGTTGTTTGAGTAAGCCCACATGCTTTTATACCCGAATCTATAAGTACAGAGTGTGGAAGGGAAATGCATCAACAAAATTAGGATAACGATTGTATAGAATAGATAAGGGATGGGATTGAATTTTACCTAGAAATCAAACACATAATATCAAAAAACAAACACAACAAACTCAATATATTAACTTAACAATATCACAGGGGCACAATATGACCTAACCGGTTAAAGCGCCATAGATTCTTACGTCGTCTAACAAAGGATCGGTTGTGCAGATGTGCATGTTCAATTAACGGTTGGGAAACACAACCTTTTAAAAGTTGACTCAATTATAAACTTTAGGCTACTTTTTCACTTGCGTTACTAAAAATTTCTCATGTGCGTCCACAATAAAACATTTCACATAATTGTATTTATCACTTTTTAAAAGAGTTGTTAACAAAACAAAAAGTATAATATTCTCTGAAACATGAGGCGAGTTCCGGCGGTCATATCCTTGGACAACATCCCCGACGACGACGATCATGAGAAAATGAACGATGACAAAGACGATGACGACCACGACGTGGAAACCCCTCTCCTCCATCTACCCTTGGCTGGTTCTGACCAGCATGGACCCCACCTCCCCATATCCCCCCAATCTGGGCCCGAGGTAGAATTGGCCCAGAGCATGGCTCTGCTAATCGTAAAAGGCGATTAAAGAGAAAAAGTCCACCTCGCAAACATCAGCTAGAAAGAGCGGAGTATCTTACACCCCGAAACTAGAGGCGAGCTCTGGTAATCGTCGTCGGGGACCTTGCCCCCTTCCCTTGACGACCCCCCGGCGACGATGACAATGACACAACGAACGATGACAAAGACGATGACGACCGCGACGTGAGAAACCCCCCTTCCTCCCCTTACCCGTGGCTGGTTCTGATCAGCATGGGCCCCTCCCCCCCCCCCCCCTTAGGCTAGAGTGGTGCATTATGACCTAACGGTTGACGCGTCCTTAATCCAAATAAACCAAAACCCTAAGCTAGAGTGGCGCATTATGACCAAACGATTAACGCGCCCCTAAACTTAATTAATACCCCCGTCTGGGCCCGGGGTAGAATTGGCCCAGAGCATGGCTCTGCTAATCGTAAAAGGCGATTCAAGAGAAAAAGTCCACCTCGCAAACATCAGCTAGTAAGAGCGGAGTATCTTCCTCCCCAAACTAGAGGCGAGCTCTGGCAATCGTCGTCGGGGACCTTGCCCCTTTCCCTTGACGACCCCCCGGCGACGATGACAATGACACAACGAACGATGACAAAGACGATGACGACCGCCACGTGAGAAACCCCCCTTCCTCCCCTTACCCGTGGCTGGTTTTGACCAGCATGGGCTCCTCCTCCCCACCCCCCTTTAGGCTAGAGTGGTGCATTATGACCTAACGGTTGACGCGTCCTTAATCCAAATAAACAACAAAAAAACTTAATTTATAAGAATTTAAGAATAAAACTTTCGATCTGGGCCCGGGGTAGAATTGGCCCAGAGCATGGCTCTGCTAATCGTAAAAGGCGATTCAAGAGAAAAAGTCCACCTCGCAAACATCAGCTAGTAAGCGGGGAGTACATTACTCCCCGAAACTAGAGGCGAGCTCTGGCAATCGTCGTCGGGGACCTTGCCCTCTTCCCTTGACGACCCTCCGGCGACGATGACAATGACACAACAAACGATGACAAAGACGATGACGACCGCGACGTGAGAAACCCCCCTTCCTCCCCTTACCTGTGGCTGGTTCTGACCAGCATGGTCCTCTCCTCCCCCCTCCTTTTAGGCTAGAGTGGTGCATTATGATCTAACGGTTGACGCGTCCTTTCTCCAAATAAACAAAAAAAATCGAACTTGGTCCCGTCGTCGTCGTCGTCGTCGTACACTTTTCTATAAGATAAGCTTCGTCGTCTGACAACGTGCATAACATATGCAACTATCACAAGATAAAGAGGGAGACAAGGGTCGGTGCTCTCCCGATAACCACATCCTCTTCCTGGATGAGTTGGGCATGCAGAGAAGCAAGATGACATATATAATGCGATAACCATTGTTATCTGCCGTATTCAGAGACTCATGTGTTTGCTGTCTGTGGTACGTCTCTAGCCTGGGGTAGAATAATTGGCCCAGAGCAAGGTTCTGCAGAAAGTAAAAGAAGAGGGAAAAAAAGTACATCTCACAAACATCAACTGGAATGTATGTATGTACGGGAGAATATTACTCTCCGAAACTTCAGGCGAGTCGTCGTCAGGGCTCCCGTCTGGGCCCGGGGTAGAATTGGCCCAGAGCATGGCTCTGCTAATCGTAAAAGGCGATTCAAGAGAAAAAGTCCACCTTGCAAACATCAGCTAGCAAGAAGGGTAGTATATTACTCCCCGAATCTTGAGGCGAGCTCTGCCAATCGTGGCCGGGGACCTTGCCCCCTTCCCTTGACGACCCCCCGGCGACGATGACAAAGACAATGACACCATGAACAATGACAAAGACAATTACGACCGCGACGTGAGAAACCCCCCTTCCTCCCCTTTCCCGTGGCTGGTTCTGACCAGCATGGGCCCCTCCTCCCCACCCCCCTTAGGCTAGAGTGGATCATTATGACCTGACGGTTGTTCGCCCTTAATCCTAATAAGCAAAAACAAAGTAATAAACCAAATAAATCGTAATTAAAATAAAATAATACATAAATATAAATTAAAATAAAACAGGCCTAATGTTAACTGTGCTTTTGACATGCAAGCACCAACATGGGGATTTGACCATTCGTACATCGTGAATGCTTCCAGCTGTGCCAATCCTCTTGACGCCTGCTGTAGGTTGGCGTTCTGTCGGCACGATTACCTGGTGTAATTGCAGCGTACGCAGACATGTACGTGCCCTAACGACGCATGTAGTGTCGAGCCCACAATTAGGACCACACGCGCTACATGGCTTCGAGGGTGGTGAAGTGTGCTCAAAGTGATGGAGACAGACAGACAGACAGACAGACAGACGGAGGACGGACGGACGGACGGACGGACGGACGACGACACGACGAGGACAGACAGACAGACAGGACAGACAGACAGACAGACAGACAGACAGACAGACAGACAGACAGACAGACAGACAGACAGACAGACAGACAGACAGCAGACATTGACGATCACGACGACCGAGACAGACAGACAGACAGACAGACAGACAGACAGACAGACAGCTGATGAATTGTGATTATACATTCCATTAGTATATGCACAATGTACAAGGGCTTGTATTTCGATTGTAGCGGCGACACATTCAACGTAATTTGTAAAACTGATTTTAATGCACATCAAAAACATTTTATGTTTTTCACATAAATAAGTTTTCTTTTGCTATCACTATCATCTCCAAAATGCGATTCAAGAGGAAAAGTACACCTCGCAAACATCAGTTAGTAAGAAGGGTAGAATATTACTCCCCGAATCTAGAGGCGAGCTCTGGCAATCGTTGTCGGGGACCTTGCCCCCTTCCCTTGACGACCCCTCGACGACGATGACGACAATGACACCACGAACGATGACAAAGACAATGACGACCGCGACGTGAGAACCCCACCTTTCCATCCTTGCCCATGGCTGGTTCTGACTCAGCATGGGCTCCTCCTCCCCCCCTCCCCCCCCCCCCCTCTTGGTAAGAGTGGTGCATTATGACCTAACGGTTGACGCGTCCTTAATCCAAATAACAAAAAACCCCCGTCCTAGAGGTGGGCATTATGACCTAGCGGTTGAGCGCCTTTATCAAAAAACTTTAATGTGCATTATGAAGGTACGCTCCAGCAAATACGTAATTGTGTAGGGGTGGGGGGTGCAACGGTGACGGTCTTATGAATTCAAATCAACCCTCCGGGTGGCATTGCTAATTAGTCCTTAATTAACAATTCCTGGTGAGTGTGCTTTGCTAACGTAAGCTCTTATTAGATCACAAAATCAACCTTACTAGGTAAGGGTGAAATTATGACCAACGGTTGACGCGTTCCTTAATCAAAATAACAAAAAACTCCTAGTCTAGAGTGGCCATTATGACTAGCGGTTGACGCTCTTTAATCCAATATGACAAAATCACACCCCCCCCCCATCCTTGGGTAGAGTGGTGCATTATGATAACGGTTGACGACGTTCCTTAACTCTAAATAACAACAAAAATCAACCCCCCCCCCCCCTCCCTAGAAAGAGGTGCATTAGACAACGGTGAAGGCCTTTTATCCAAACAAACTTTAATAAATGTCAGTATTCATTGCATTGAGAGGGTACGCTCGAGCAAGGATACCGGTAATTGTGTTTCAGGGGGGTGGGGGGTGGGGGGGACTGTGGTGTTATGGAATTCCGATATGTATAATGCGGTGGCGTTGCTAATTAGTCCTTGAATTAGGACCTAAGTTGTGGGTTGCGTCTGTGTTGCGGTAAACTAAGCTACGTATAACCGAAATATCAAGCCTTTGACAAGGGAGTACAGGGGCAGCAATTACATCGAAGTGCATGAACTTTGCTATAAAAGTCATGTATAAGGGTGAGCGCAGAGCTAGGGCCTATAACATTGAAGTCTTGATCTTTCAAGCTGAAGGGGTAAACGATGTATTCTGTAATAGGTGATAAAATAAAATTGACAGGCATAAAAGTACTGTTCAAAATTACATTTAATTTCATCAAGACGATCACGCCCACTGAGTGAGAATCTCCCATTTCCTTCCCACATCCCCTAGGGTAAAGTGGCACATCATGACCTAACCGTTGACGTGCCCTTAATACATCAAAAACTTTAAATATTATTATATTAATAATAACAGGAGAGGGTAGGATATTCGACCCTTTGTGTATATTTAAGTCGTTGTTCCACCACTCCCCCTGCGTCCTAGTTTCTCACGTCGTCGTCGTCGTCGTCGTCGTCGGTCCCTTGACGATGACGACCATGACGTTGAGAATCCCTCCCACCGTGTCATGGTTCTGACCATGAAGAATTTCTTCTTCAAAATTTAATTTTTATCGTGAAGAAAACCAGTTAATAGGTGCAATAACACCTTTCAGGTGAACTAGTATGTGCGGAAAGATTTGAAGGGAGTCCGAGGGCTATTAAGAGGACTCAATCCCTTGCATTCGCCTTACGTACTGAGGAAACTCGCGAAAAAACCTTCAGTCAGGATTGTCGATCTCGACGGGATTCGAACCCGGGATCTCCCGAATCAGAGTCGAGCGCTTAGCGCCCGAGCCAACACTGTCGGTTTTCTTCCTTATATTCTCTTCTAGGCCGCGTTCGTTATGTACTAACGGTCAACGCGCCCTTAATACAAATAATCTATATACCAACTTCTTATCAATTTCGTTTCTTAATATAAACTTACAAAACAAATAAAAACCAATCAAACAACAAATTCAATTAATTTTGTTTCACTTGACGACCTACCCGACGACGTTGACAATAACCACGTACGATGACGAAGACGATGACGACAGCGATGTGAAAACTCCCCCCCCCCACAACCCGTGGCTGGTTCTGACCAGCATGCTCCTTCCCATATCCACTAGGGAGGCTAGAGTGGCGCATTATTACCGAACGGTAGACGCGCCCTTAATAACATAAAAAAATTGAGTATAGTTCTTGATTGTATCTGCATTCTTTGATTACATTTATTTGGTTGCATGTCCTCCTTTCTAAATCAGTTTTTAACTGAATGAGATAGACGTTAATTAATTAATCGCAGGCATCATATAAAAAACTTCTATCGTATCATAACGGCGACAAACTTTCTAAATTTCTCATCAAAAGTAATCTATTTAACAAAATTTAATTCACATCATACACATTTCTTTAATTTATTTATTTCCATTCACATATATAACTTTTGTTTTGTTATTACTATCATTATCATAATATTCTATTCTTATAAGTTATATACACTTACAAACAATCTAATCATCTAACACACCATTAACCCATCTAATCAACTTTCAATATCATAGGTGGCGCAATATGACCTAACCGGTTGAAGCGCCCTAGTTTCTCACTTCCTCTACCTCAAACCCAATAAACACAAACTAGTCCCGGGGTAAAATAGGCCCAGAGCATGGCTCTGCTAATCGTAAAAGTCGATTCAAGAGAAAAGTTTATCTCGCAAACATCAGCTAGTATGTAAGGGAGTAATTTACTCCTCGAAACTATGGGCGAGCTCTGGCAATCGTCGTCGGGAACACCTCCCCTTTCCCTTGACGACCTTCCCGACGACGACAACGATGACACCACGAACGATCACTGACAACCACTGCAGAAAAATAATGTAGGCCTATTGTGATTCTTAGACGACATTGAGTGCCGTATTAATTGCAAAACGACAAAATATTGTTAGGTAATGGTATGACCAAGTTCCCATATCTGCATAATTATGCATGCATTGATATTAAGTATGCAAAATAAAATGTATATCTAAATTCATGTGTATTTGAAATCTACCCACGCAGTTACACAGTTACTGAAAGTAATTTAAACTTTAAAGTATTAGTTCTCCAAAAAACCAATTCTATCAACATTCAACACTATGAATGAATTCTCAATATAAAATCAATCGTACTCAAATATAACATAAAAACACATAAAAACACATAATTTGAATGATTAAAAAACCGTGCTATTCATGTTTTCTTGTTGTTTTTCATGTATATAATGTTTAACTTGTAATCACTGTGTCAGGCTACAGAGGGCCACACTTGCCCTGCATTAGCCTGCCTGCCCTATGGGCAGGTAAAATTCAATAAAATAAATGACTCAATTGATACATTTTCGAATATTGCAATCACTTCATCCATTTAATTAAAGCAGACTTTTTCTTTAAAGTCACGATTTATGTTTATAAACCCCCCAACCCCCTCCCACATTTAGGAATTTATGGTTGGTAACATTGCAAAGTAAAAGTACAGCCCGCTTCTCAACGAGTAGGACAGTCGTGCGGGCGTTAGGAGACTGGGCATTAGAAGATTTTTGGTCTCTTGAAGCCCAGACGAGTTTGTCTCCTTAAGCCCGCTGCTGCGCAACGTGTAGCACAACCGTCGGTACGAGGGGCTTAGAAGACGTAAAAAGTTCCAGGGTCTTAGGAGACAGGGCCTTAGAATACCGCGCCAATTTAATTTACATCAAAAACATTTAATTTTTCTAATAAATAAATAAATAACTTTGATTTGGCTTTGGCTTTCACTATCATCTCTATAATTTTATTTAATAAACTTGGAACTTATAAAATAACACGGGGCACAATAATATAACCGGTTAAAGCACCCTAGATTCTCACGTCGTCTATAGCTGGCTGCCACTGCATGAGCATGCAGAGCATGGCTCTGCTAATCGTAAAAGGCGATTCACGAGAAAAAGTCCACCTCGCAAACATCAGCTAGTATGAAGGGTAGTATTTTACTCCCCGAAAATAGAGGCGAGCTCTGGCAATCGTCATCGGGGACCTTGACCCCTTCCCTTGACGACCCCTCAACGACGATGACGACAATGACAACCGCGACGTGAGAACCCCCTTTCCTCCCCTTACCCGTGGCTGGTTCTGACCAGCATGGCCCCTCCCCCCCGGACCTACCCCTAAGTTAGAGTGGTGCATTATGACCTAACGGTTGACGCGTACTAAATCTAAATAAACAACAACGAAAAAATCGCAAACATAAGCTGTATGTATAAGGAAATATATTAGGCTACTCCCCGAAATTAGAGGCGAGCTCTGGCAATTTCATCGTCGGAGACCTTTCTTCCTTCCCTTGACTACCTCCCCGTCAACCTAACGGTTGACGCACTCTTAATGCAAATAATCAAAAACTCCAATGCAGAAGGTCTCGAGTTAGATTGCCGCTCTAAGCAGAACTTATTATGTGGACTTATAGGTCCATAAATTCTTGGCCTAGAAATGTGTAAACGATGACGATAAATTCGTTTTAGCAACGTGGTATATAACTAGGAAGCTTCGCAAACGCTTTTTCAGGCGCGTTGTTGGATGAGCGTAATTTTTTTTTAAACGATAAAACGTAAAATTGCGATTTTCATGAGAATTTATTTTTTGGTTGCGCTCAAATTTCACACCAATAAATTAATTCATAAAATTAAGTTTCTGTAAAAAAAATCATTAAAATCTGATAAAGCATGTAGGTGTTATAAGTCGTTTTTTTAAACGTAAAATTGCGATTTTTAGGAGAAATTATTGTTCGATTGCGCTCAAATTACACACCAATGTATTAATTAATTAAATTAAGGTTATGTGAAAACATAATTTCAATCGGGTAAAGCATGTAGGTGTTATAAGTCGAAGAATGGTTAAAAAAATCGAAAAAAATCGTAAAATTGCGATTTTCATGAGAAATAATTTTTCGATTGCGCTCAAAAAAGTTAAGTTCAGAGATTTCGAAGGCCTCCAGAAAATTTCATCGCAATTGGAGTATCGGTTTAGCCGGAATCGTGTTAACAAACAGCCAAAAATACAACAACAAAAAAACGGATTTTTTTTTCTCCAGTGTAGTGAAATAAAATCTTCGCTTCGCTCGCTACGCTCATCAAAAAAGTTTACAAGTATGTTTCGAATTAGCCTTGTAGATTATGGCACTGTAAGCGGGTGGAATCGTGTCCAGCTAGATTGATCGGTGGTTCCTACTGAAATATGGCGATTTCCATTGTCCATTGTTAGCTCGTCATTGGAGGTACACTTAATTGGTGTGCTATAAATGTAATGTCCCCCAATGAAAAATTAGTAAGTTATGTGACTGAGTTGGTAGACTATAAATACACGAACTCATTTATTCATTTGAAATTTATTTGGGCCATCAAATTCCAATTTCAACCTTCTCGTGGTTTGGCCCGTGATTAGGGGAGTTTTTCTCCCTGAAACTAATGGCGAGCTCTGGGTAGTCGTCGGGGAACTTTCCCCTTCCCTTTGACTACCTTCCCGACGGCGACGACAATGACAACACGGACGGATGATGACACAGACGGAGACGACCACGACGGGGGGAACCCCTGCCCTCCCCATACGCTTGTGGCAGGTTCTGACTAACACAGGTTTGTCCACCCCTTGTCCCCCGGCGTCATCCCTTACGTATCTCCCTTCGTCTCGATTAGCCAAGTTGCATAAATGTGAGACGTTAAGCAATATCCAATCAATCAAATCAATCAAATTTATTTATTTACTGTCGTCCTTTAGAACGAGCAATGTCACTACGCTTTTCTTTAAGGGTTAGATAAAAGCAGAAAGTCAAATTAGAAAATACGCGTAATCGAATCAGAAGAAATGTACGATGAACGAATCAGCAACAGCAAAGCAGCGAACGAGATTTTAGACGGTTGGCGCCCTATTTAAAACGAAGAAAATAACGAAACTAAAGAAGGCGGTGTAAATAGAATCGTGCTAATGCCGAGGACGATCAAGGAGGCACGCGCACGTTGGGGAGATGCGAGGGCAGTTCAAATCACACGCATTGCGTCATAATACATTTCACCGTTGACATCCTATACCTTCGTAACGACTCGGTCTGCAAACCCACCTTTCCTCCTCCCGTGGCTCGTTCTGACCAACATGGGCGTCCCCCCGCACATCATCTAGGCTAGAAAAGAGCATTATGACCTACCGGTTGACCCACCCCTAATCCGACAAAACTACCAAAAGACTATAAAACAAATATACGTCGATGTAGTTGATTTTGTTTGTCGCTGAAAAATAATTCAAACACTAGCTAGTGAGTATGGAAGTATACTCCCTTAAATTCCCCGTCTGGACCCGGGGAAGAATTGGCCCAGAGCATGGCTATACTCAGCGAAAAAGCGATCCAAGAGAAAAAATCCACCTCGCAAACATCAGCTAGTAAGAGGGGAGTATATTATTCATTCCCCGAAACTAGAGGCGAGCTCTGGCAATCGTCGTCGGGGACTCCTCCCCTTTCCCTTGACGACCTCCCTTACGACAATGACACAATGAACGATGAAAAAAACTTTAACGACCGGCGACGTAAGAACCCCTTTTTCCTCCCCTGCCCGGGGCTGGTTCTGACCAGCATGGACCCTCCTCCCCATATCCCCTAGGCTAGAGTGGTGCATTATGACCTAACGATAGAGGCAAGCTAGGCTGTCGTTGTCGGAGACCTCTCCCCAACGACGACGACAATGTCAATTAGGAAGAATGGCAACGATGATGACGACCACGATCCCCATCTGGACCCGGGGTATTTATATACATAGAGAGAAAAAGTCCACCTCGCGAACATCTGCAGCTAGTAAGGGGGGAGTATATTTCTCCTCGAAGCTAGAGGTGAGCTCTGGCTGTCGTCGTCGGGGACTACTCCTCCTTCCCTTGACGACATTGACAATACGAACTATGGCACAACCGATGACGACCGCGACGTGAGAACCCCCTCTCTCCAAATTGCGTACTGTGTGATGCCCACATTGACTAATAAAATTCGTCCACCTACGTCTCGACTCTCACGTAGAGAAAAGGTGGCATTGTCTAAAATTCGAATAGGCCACACACATCTAACTCACGGATACCTCTTAACTAGAGAATAGGTTATTCCCAGGATGTGTCACATGTAATGTACCTTTAACCAAACATCATATGCTAGCAGGATGTACCAAACATGATGCTTTGCGCACGCAATTTGATCTCTCCCAATCATATGAAAAACTTCTATCATAACGGCGACAAACTTTCTAAATTTCTCATCCATAGAAATCTATTTAACAAAATTTAATTCACATCATACACATTTACAAAATTTATTTATTTTCATTTACATACATAACTTTAGTTTTGCTATTACTGTCATCATTATCATTTTATTTTGTTATTATACATCATTTTATTTTAATTTACAATATAATCATCAAACACACCATTAATTCATCTCATCAACTTTCATTTTCACAGGCGGCGCAATATGACCTAAACGGTTGACGCGCCCTAGTTTCTCACGTCGTCGTCCACCTACGCCTTCGCCTACGCCTGGTTCTGAACAGCATGGGCGCATTCTGACTAATGGTTGACGCGCCCTTAATCCAAATAAAATAAAAAATAAAAAATTAGTAACAAAATTATTAAACATAAACAAATAAATGTATTTTCGTAGATTATCACAGGCGGCGCAATATGACCTATAATTGGTTGAAGCCCGCTAGTTGCTCACTTCGTCGTTCTTCGTTAGCAAACCAATGTTCAGTAGTCTGGTGGGTACAAGGAAAATAGTGCAAAAACGTGGCTATTTGTGATACAAGCAAGCCGTTTTGCACACGTGTTTTATTTGTAAATTAAAGCATTTTTTTCCGCAGTTCATTGTTTGCAGGTGATGTGGGGGGCGTGTGGGGGTTAATTCAAAAAGGGGGTGTAACATTTTTAAAATAAATTGGTGGTCTATTTTTACGGTTCGAATGTCATTTTCACATATTTTGGGAACGGCAAATCGAATAAAAAACATTTCAAATTCGTTAGTCCAACCATTTGGGTTCCATGGGCGCCATATTGGAAATTGCCCCCAAATACAATGTTGATACCCAAAGCATGTAAATATGGCATGTTTGGTATCAATTTCCACTAAATCATACTCCCAAAACACGCTGGTAGCATTTTATTGTAATAGAACAAACGAAACTCTCAGAACCCCGCCATTTTGGTTATTGCGGGTACCGGTATAGGCACCAATTTGACCCTAAGCACGTAAATATGGCATGCTTGGTATCAAATTCCACTAAATCGTACTCCCTGAACACGCAGGTAACACTAAAATTGTGATAAAACAAACTAAACTCTCAAAATCCCGCCATTTTGATTATTGTGGGTACCGGTAGGCACCAATTTGTGAGGTGAATAGACACATATGCATGTTTGGTGTCATTTTCGTGTATTTCCCGGTCAAGGATTATGAACTTTGTGTTGAAAAATGTATAAGAGGTAAGATCATCGTCCAATTTCTATAATTTGTCAATATTGTGTGCTTATTTTGTGAAGTGTGTCTATAAAAATGTGAACAACATACACAGACATTTTACACTCAAACACCATTTGCTAGTTACTATTACTCGTTGCTAGTATATTTATTAAATAATCATCTATGTTTAATTCTAATCATCATCATTGCAGGTGTCTTGTAGCTCGTCAAGTAAGTTTGTGTGTCTACTGCTGGAGTATAATTATAGTAATTTCAAATACTGTTCAATATTCTGTATCCGATCAAAAGAGCTCTTAACTTAAATAAAACAATACAATACAATCCTTCTCCTCGGTAATACCAAAACCCTTATGCCTCGAACTGAAAATGAAAAAAAGTTATTGTATGAGTATGAAAATGTGTTTCACTTCTCTCCAGTCAATAATCAAATTTGGACGCGGGTAACTCTTATTGCTGCAATCTTTAATCTTTGCAATTCTTGCAATTAAGTGTGCATGAAAAATCGTTTTCCGGCAACAGCACCGACGCGTCTTACAATCTTACAGGGTCACATAAAGCTCACGAACAAAATTACACCGAAGTAAAAGCAAAAGTTGATGCTATTGTACTCACTCAAAATCCTGCAGCTCTTCGACGCTGGACAATAGGTGGCCCTGAAGTGATCAGGCTGCTCTCTGATTTTGAAGATGAGACTGACGATGGCACTGTCAGTTATGGTGACACACACCACGAACAATATTCAAGCTTCCATCATACGTTAAAATGGAAAAATGCGCTGCATTAAAGGACAGTTTCTTGCAATGTGATAATCTATCTCTGCACAAGTGCATGCAACTTATCAAACTAGTAGCGACAAGTCATGGTGGACGAAAGCGTCGCAAACTTTACGGTGCTGAGGAAAAGGGCAAAGTTATGTTCAAGGACCGTCAAAGAGAAGGCAGGAGAAGTAAAAATCCTTTTTTGATCATATCCAAAGATGTCAGACCAATATGTTGTTGTCTAAAAAGAGCCCAACCCAAGGCAAGAAGATTTAAAGTGTTGCGGGAGCCACTACAATAATTGAGCATAAGACTTTTTATTATTGTTCTGTCCCGTGATATTCAAATAGACGTTCTTTGAATATGAAAATGAGCATTGCCCTTCTTCTATTTGTCTCAATGGTGAAATGCGTGTTGGTGGGAAATCTCATTTAGTTGAGATACTTGAAAAAATTCGCTCCAAATGAGCTTTTTCAGCTAGGCCTACATGCAGTTAGGTTTTTATGGGGCAGCACTGTTCCATTATCAAAAGCCACGTGCTGGTATGTTTACATTCATTGACTATGCCAGTCATCAAGTGAGCTCGTATCTTCGACAAACATCTAAGAATCTTGGAGCAAGACAGCTCAACATAACTTGGGACATTTACTCTCCAAACAGTGTCAAGAATGCGATTCGCGACTCACGAGGACAAGGCGTTCATCGTTAGGACCTTTCGAACAAGGGTATATGCTGTTTTATTGTTTTAAGTTTAGAATCCGGAAGTTCGTAGCTAGGTTCGGTTTGTTAATAAAGAGCATCAGTCCAAAAATTATTCATGTCGACGCTCCCGGGCAGTCACTTCAGCCGGGCTAATGTCCGGAGTTCAAAGTTTTATTTGCCAACTAAATCTTACTGTTTGTTTTACAGGATAAGTGCCCAAAGATTGGGCCTATTATTTAAAAAACGCTAGGAATAAAGCTGCCTCCAGACACGCAAACATTTCGTACAAGTTGCTTGCAAACATCGTGTTTGCAAGCATGCTACTCCCCACACATGAAACCGATGTGCATGGACACAGCGGGGGGGTTACATCTGGCCAACCCATAACACACCCTCATTAGAGGCCATTCCTTGCGTTCGGAAACACGCAAAAACGAATGTCTCCTTCATTATCCAAGCATAAACTTGTGTGCGCTATTGTTGGTGGCACAAACCTTCTCCCTGAAGACATGACTAATGACCTTTTCTCGTACGAGATGTTTGCGTACCTCCCCACACACGCAAGCATGCTGCCAAACACGATGTTTGCAAGCAACTTGTACGAAATGTTTGCGTGTGTGGGGGCCGCTTTAGGAAGAACTATCCCGTTCCCTTGCAAGTTTTATGTGGCTTGCAGATAGTTACTAACTTGGACGCCGTGATTTTAACAACCTCTGGGTGTCCTTCTAAACTGGACCGGGTTTCGTGCGGCCATATGGAGGAAGCCGATGGCCGCATGTTACTACACGTCAAAGATATGGTGTTACACGGAGCTAAGTCAGTGTTGATCTGGAGCTCTGACACAGATGCTGTTGTTCTCGTTCTCCTTCTTCCACACCTTGGAGTCCTTAGGCCAAAGCGAACTATGGATACTTTTTGGCTGCGGCCCTCATCGTCACCACATAGCTGTACATACCATTGCACGGCTAAATACGGTGCCCTTATTGGCTTTCACATGTTTATAGGCAGTGACACAGTGTCGGTTTTTGCTTCGAAGGGAAAACGCACAGCCAGGAACGCGTTTAGAAACGAGAAGATAGTAGATGCGTTTAGAGCCATAGCATCTCTTGATGAAGTGGACAATACAGATTTTAGTCAACTACACAGACAGAGCTCAAGGAGTCAAGGGATGTTAGTGGAATTTAGGAATTGTATCATTTTCGTCGATATTGATAAGTTCCAGAGCCTGCAGTCTGATATAGGAATGATGCAATCCATCTATTGGCTATACCTCTTAAGCCTAGAGATTCCAGTTTTGAGAGAAGTATAACATAATCAATTGTTTCAAACGCCTAACTCAAGTCGTATCGAATATTCCAATAGCCAGGTCACCATGATCCGAGTGCCTTGTATAGTGCAGATAGGAACGAGAAGATGGCTGTTATGGTGGATTTTCCCTTCTGTAAACCGTGTTGATTGCTTCGAGAATATTTTGTTTAGAGAGGAAGGATGACAGACGCGTGTACATGATTTTTTCGAATAAGTGTTAGGATCTCGGTTGTTTGCTTGTTGAGGGGTATAACTTTGGCCACTTTTGAGTTTGGAGGGGAAGGTCCCTGTGCAAAACAAGGCATTTATGATAAATGCTAGTGTGTGAGAGATGATGCTGCCACTTTTGTAAGCAAAGATCCAGGAACATTGTCTAGGCCTGCTGAAGGTTTGTTATTCAGTATTTGATTTGATGATATCGGCTTCTTCAAAATGGGTGGTTGGATGTAGAAATAATGAGTAAATTTCCTGTTTATCCTCGATGGCACCAGATAATGTGTCCGAGGTCGGCTGTTTATATACCAGCCTTAAAAGAACTCGTTGAGATGATTTGATATTAATTTCGGGTCACGGTTTTGAATTCCGCTCATGTTGACCGGGAGTTGATTCATGGGACTAGGTGCCTTAGTTTGAGCATTGATAATCTGCCAAGTAGCCTTCGATATGTTATTTGTAGAAGATATAACATGATCATGATGGTATTGTTTGGCTCGTCTGATATTAAGTGCATGGGATTTTTTTAATGTACGATATTCATGTTGTTCACATTGTAGACACTTAACAAAATAAGCACACATTATTGAAAAATTATAAAGAATGGACGATTATATTACCTATTATACATTTTTCAACACAAAATTTATAATCCTTGACCAAAAAATACACGAAAATGACACCAAACATGCATATGTGAACAGAGATAATCAACAAAAACCTCCTACGTTGTCATTAAAAAAAAAAAAAAACTTTTACCAAAAATATGTTTGTCTGATGTAACGATGTTAGAACTAATTGATTAATGTCGGTTTAATGAATTTTGTATGTATACCTTCGTCAATAATAAGGTCAACAATGTCTGTTTGGTGCAGATATTCTTTATCTCTCCCTACAAAGTACAAAATCATCAAAATGTTATGATTTCTAAAAAATGTGCTTGTTCATATCATAGCAACCTCCAAATGATTTGATTGTTGATTCATGTGACTTGTGTTGTTTCTCAAGTACAAGAATATCTTCCATCGCCGATTGCTATGTCAGTTGATGCAGTGACTTGTGTTGTTTTTTAAGTATACAAGATCTTCCATCACCCTTTGGTATTCGAAATATTGATGTGACTAGTGTTGTTTCTTAACTAAAAGATGCGTGCACATGCGCAGATAACAATTTTACCAAAAAGTCAATCTGGTAATTTTGGTGAGTTGTGTTGTTTCTCTTCTAATCGATTCTGCGTCACAATTCGTTTAAAATGGAGAATGAAACAACAAGATATACGAGGTTCAATCGTCATGGATCAATCATCCACCAGTCTTCCAATTAATATTTATAATCATTAATTAGTTATTAACATCCAAAGTATATGTACAATAAAACTAGCTGATTTACTTAACTTGGGGAACTATTTAACAGCTCTTGGATATTCCATCCCAATTCCAAAGTATTCCCCTTTCCTCCCCCTTCCCGTGGCTGGTTCTGACCTCTGACCAGAATGGGACTTTCCACCCACATTGTTTTAGGCTAGAGTGACGCTTTACGATTTAGTGGTTGAAGTTTGGAGGGTGGGGAGGGTAGGATATTCGATCCATTGTATGTAAAGGACATTAGTATGTAATAATTAGTATGTATTAGTAGTAGTGTAGTATTAGTGTGCATTAGTATGTAGTATGTAATAATTAAGTTAAGTAGGTATTAAATGTAGGAGTCAAATCTAAATAAAGTATAAACAAATGGATCGAATGCCGCGCGCTTTGTTAGTTAGGTCGTACGGGCGGGTCGATGTTCCCAGCACAGGAGGGGCAACGGAATCAGATGTTTGTGTGAAAGTATGAGGAGAACAGAACGCGACAGGTAGTTCACTTTGTTTACGTCGTGCTCGTTCGATTCCAGTCTCAGCCCACGCGTTAAATAATGTATTACAGTTTACAACAAGTATGCTCTAAAGAACGAAGTACTAACATCGTATTCTCTTAATTAATAGTTTTCTTAAAATGTATTATGAAAAATGTTTAAACTTGTATGATCGCAGTAAAATAGTTTTAGTAATAAACACTTATAATTATGACTAACAAAACAAGACGAAAAACAAGACGATGATGATGACTACGTGAGAACTCCCTCTTTCCTCTCCCTAACCGTGGCTGGTTCTGACCAGCATGGAATTTTCGGTACTTGTTCATTGTAGGGAAGGGACCCCTGAAAAGGAAAGTAGGATAGTGGGGGGGGGGGCTCGAAGCCCCCCTAGCTGACCACGGCAAAGCACTTCATGCTCCCCTCCCTCCACTAACTTACATTCCTTTTGAGGGGAGAGGGGGGGGGGGGTGAACATACTTGATTTTATTCCATGCGTTCCCTAGGCATGAGTGGCGCATTATGATCTAACTGTTGTCGCGCCCTTAATCCAAATATAATTTTTTAATATGTGTATATTTCGCAAGGCATTTCAATCTGTACAAACACATTATTAAAATCCTGAAGTTTCAATACATCTGTCCTCCCGTCCTGGCCATTCGTAGAATAAACCCATAGCATGACCGCTATAATAGTATAAAAGACGAGAAAACAGATAAAGACCATCTTGCAAACATCAGCTTGAATTAGGGGTAAACTCCCTGAGACTAAAGGCGAGCTCTGGCAGTCATCGTCGGAGACCCTACCTTTTCCCTTGGGTGTGACCACCCGACGACGACGAAAATAACACAAAAGATGACGATGATCGTTGAACGATGATGAAGACAGTGACGACCATGACGTGAGAATGCCCTACCCCTATTTAAACCCCCTACCCGTGACAAGTTCTAAACTAGCAGGGGACTTTCAACCCCATATCCCCTAGGCTAGAGTGGCGCACTATGAACATACGGTTGACGATCCGAATAATCCAATCCTATAACAAGAGAAAATGTTGTTCCCAGAAGTGACACATGTGATGTGATGTAGGCCTCCAATGAATCGTACATCATACGCTAGCAGAATGTATCATATATGATGCCTTGCGCACTAGGGCCATCAAATTCCAACTCGACACCTTCTCGCGGTTTGGCCCGTAAATAGGGGAGTTTCAAACTAATGGCGAGCTCTGGGTCGTCGTCAGGGAACCCCTTCCCTTTGACTACCTCCCCGACACAGACGGAGACGACCACGACGTGGGGAACCCCTGCCCTCCCCGTATGCTTGTGGCTGGTTCTGACCAGCACATGCCTGTCCGCCCCTTGTCCCCCCGCGTCATCCCTTACGTCCCTCCCTTCGTCTCGATTAGCCAAGTTGCATAAATATGAGACGTAAAGCAATATCAAAAAAAAAACTTAATTTGATCTCTCCCATTCATATGAAGAAATTCTATCACATATAACAACGGCGACAATCTTTCTAAATTCTTCATTCAAAGTAAATTATTTAACAAAATATATTCACATCAAACGCATTTCCTTTATTTATTTACTTCCATTCAAATGAATAATTTTTCTATTTCCTATTACTATCACCACCACCATTTTACTTTTCATTTATAAACTTAGAACACAATATAATCAGGTGGCGCAATATGATCTAACCGATTAAAGCGCCCTAGCTTCACACGTCGTCATAGTTGGCGATGGCCGAAGCTATGAAGCCCAGTTCTTAAGAAGACTATAAAAATAATGAGGATTTTTGGACTCGTCAGAGGCTCGATCTACCGGCGTCATTTTAGACAACAGATTGAGTACTTTGAAAGTATATCTTAGTTTAACCAATATATACCGTTGTAACTGGCCCCAAAGCCCGAAGCGGCCCAAAATTTTAAGAAATGGGGCCCGGCTCGGCCCGGCCCGGCCAGAAAGAAGCCCCGTTTAGGCCAGGGGTTGATTTCGGCCCAGAACATGGCTCTGCTTATCGTAAAAGGCGATTCAAGAGAAAAAGTCCATCCCGCAAACATCAGCTGGTATAAAAGGAGTCGTCTTACAAGAAACTAGAGGCGAGCTCAGGCAATCGTCGTCGGGGACACCTCCCCTTTTCCCTTGTCGACCTCCCCGACGACTATGATACGAACGATGACGAAGACGATGACAACCGCGACGTGAGAACCCCCCCTTAATCCTCCCCCTACCTGTAACTGCAGGTTATGATCAGCATGGCCCCTTCTCCCCTTCTCCCCATATCCCCTTAGGCTATGAGTGGCGCATAATGACCCAACGATTGACGCGCCCTTAATCCAAAGCAACAAAAAAAGCACTGATAAGTTCTACAGTTCCATTTCCTTGACATATGGACAAATTTTTAAACAACTGATGCAAATCCGAAATAACAGGAATTTTCAAAGAAATCTCATGACGTATTCTCTTAAGTCTTAACTTAACCGAGTTAGTGACTGTCTCCTTAAATGCACTAATAATAATAATTTGGAACAGATAACAGCTGAAGGTCATTCACGAAAAACTGCAGTTCGGCCCTACTTAGGTCAGGACGCAGGTCAACAACTTGTGATAATGAGAAAACTGCACAAATATACAGTATAATGAAATATCAACATAGATACTGGTTGTAATCTTCCCTCACCAACATCTGTTCTCATTATATTTTTTTTAAAACTTTTAAATAAAGTGAAACCTGATACCAAGCCAAACTAATGCTTACACTGACTTATAAAATTCGTTTTCCTGCCTTTTGCCTCTCCCTTATAGAGGAGATGGTACGGTCCCGAGTTCGAATAGGCCACACACGTCTATAACTCACGGATATCTCTTCCAGAGAAAAGTTTGTTCCCAGATGTGACACATGTGATGTACCTTTAACCGTACATCTTAACCCAAAACAGGATCAATATTTTAAATATTCACCTCTTCGGAGAGTTCAAACTGATTTTAACTCTTTATCTAATAATTCCTTCAACACTCTTGATTTGTTTGATATAAGTGTTCGTAGATTTAAATGTATTGGTGACTGCCACACTGGCTATGTACTGACTCAGTAGGCTCGTGAGGAGGCTACGTTGTTGTTTATTTTATTGTTATATATTGAGTGTGTATATAAACTGACTGCAATTATGTAATGCTGATTTTTTTTTTTCTTTTCAGGTTTATTTATTTACACTTGTGGAATATCTGTATATCTGTTGTAAATAAAGGCATTATTATTATTATATTATATATTATTATTATTACCAAATTTGATGCCTTGCGCACGTAATTTAATCTCTACCAATCATAGCCTTCCTTCTATTAATGATAACGGTGACAAACTTTCCAAATTTCTCGTTCGAAGTTATTTATTTAACAACATTTAATTCACACCAAACACTCGTCTGGGTCCGCGCGGGGTAGAATTGGCCCAGAGCATGGCTCTGCTAATTATAGAGGACGATTCAAGAGAAAAAGTGCACCTTGCAAACATCAGCTAGTAAGAAGGAGTATAATATTACTCCCCGAATCTAAAGGCGAGCTATGGCAATCGTCGTCGGGGACCTTGCCCCTTCCCTTGACGACTCCTCGACAACGATGACGACCATGACAACACGAAGGATGACAAAGACAATGACGACGACGACGTGAGAACCCGGCCCTTTCCTCACCGTACCCGTGGCTGGTTATGACCAGCATGGGCCACTCCTCCCCATATCCCCTAGGTTAGAGTGGTGCATTATGACCTAACGGTTGACGCGCCATTATCCCTATTAGCCTTATCCCGTCTGGGCCGGGGTAGAATTGGCCCAGAGCATGGCTCTGCTAATCGTAAAAGGCGATTCAAGAGAAAAAGTCCACCTCGCAAACATCAGCTAGAAAGAGCGGAATATCTTACTCCCCGAAACTAGAGGCGAGCTCTGGCAATCGTCGTCGTGGACCTTGCCCCCTTCCCTTGACGACCCCCCGGCGACGATGACAATGACACAACGAACGATGACAAAGACAATGACGACCGCGACGTGAGAAACCCGCCGTCCTCCCCTTACCCGTGGCTGGTTCTGACCAGCATGGGCCTCTCCTCCCCCCCCCTTAGGCTAGAGTGGTGCATTATGACCTAACGGTTGACGCGTCCTAAATCCAAATAAACCAAAAAACCTTCCTTAAACCAACCCTTAAACCCTAACTTCAAACTTCAACTTTTGCTATTACTATCATTACCATCATTTTCATTTCGTTTATAAACAAAACAATATAATCATCAAACACACCATAAACTCACTTCATTAACTAACAATATCATAGGCGGCGTAATATAACCTAACCGTTGAAGAGCCCTAGTCTCTCACGTCGTCGTCACTAATCGGTCATATTCACCATAAATTTGGCCAATGTAACATGCGCTGTGTCCAACTATGCGCGGGCGGACTGGCCTAAATTTCAGTCCGTCTTGCAGTCTTCGCATCACAACAGCATGACAACACGAAGGATGACAAAGACAATGACGACGACGACGTGAGAACCCGGCCCTTTCCTCACCGTACCCGTGGCTGGTTATGACCAGCATGGGCCACTCCTCCCCATATCCCCTAGGTTAGAGTGGTGCATTATGACCTAACGGTTGACGCGCCATTATCCCTTATTAGCCTTATCCCCGTCTGGGCCCGGGGTAGAATTGGCCCAGAGCATGGCTCTGCTAATCGTAAAAGGCGATTCAAGAGAAAAAGTCCACCTCGCAAACATCAGCTAGAAAGAGCGGAATATCTTACTCCTCGAAAATAGAGGCGGGCTCTGGCAATCGTCGTCGGGGTCCTTGCCCCCTTCCATTGACGGCCCCTCGACAACGATGACGACAATGACACCACGAACGATGACGAAGACAATGACGACCGCGACGTGAGAACCCCTCCCCCTTTCCTCCCCTTACCCGTGGCTAGTTCTGATTAGCATGGGCTCCACTCCCCCTCCACCGGTCCACCCCCCCCCCCCTAGGTAAGAGTGGTGCATTATGACCTAACGGTTGACGCGTCCTTAATCCGAATAAACCAAAAAATCCTAAAAGTCCTCTGCAAAATGGAAGAATTAATTGCCATCCTCAAGGCCACCAAAAGTGAATTTTCCCCCGTCTCGGCCCGGGGTAGAATTGGCCCAGAGCATGGCTCTGCTAATCGTAAAAGGCGATTCAAGAGAAATAGTCCACCTCGCAAACATCACCTATAGTAAAATTGTAGTTTTGAAAAGTTTGGTAGGCCTTTAATCAGGCCATAAATAAAGACGCTAATCAATCAATCAATTAATCAAATCTAGAGGCGAGCTCTGGTGGTCGTCGTCGGGGAACTTTTCCGTTCCCAATGACTACCGCCCCGACGACGACGACAATAACATGAACGATGACACAGACGAAGACGACTACGACGTGGGGGAAACTCCAACCCCTGCCCTCCCCTTGCTTGTGTCTGGTTCTGACCATGCAGCACAAGCCTGTCCACCCCGCGTCTCCCCACGTCACCCCTAACGTTCCTCCCCTTTCGAAAAAACATATTTATAGTTATAAACTAACTAATAAACTACATTATAGCAGGAGGCGCAATATGACCTAACGGTTGACGCGCCCTTAAACTAATAAACATCAATTAAATGATTTCTTTAAACCCTGTCTCCCCGTCTGGACCCGGGGTAGAAGAGGCCCAGAGAATTCCTCCTCGGCTCATCGTAAAAGGCGACAAAGAGGCAGTCGGTGTGGACCCCACAAATAAGTTCTTGAGGTGACTGGAGACCACAAAGGGGGCTCTCATGCATACATTTTCATTTTCTCACACGCACCTTTTCTCCACAATCATATTTTATTTTTACTTCTTCACTTTCTCTACTCTTCACCATCAATGCTGGCCCCCATTGTGTTCTACGCGTCTACCGCCGTGTTTGCCGTGCGGTGCGACCCGTGCCGGTGGAAAAGGGGATCCTGGTTGTTGAGGAAAATGTTTCTTGCGAGAAACATGGACCAACACGCAACTTTGGCCACCTGCTTCATCATAGACGGGAGATTCAGGACTAGCCCACCTGGGTCAATCGGCTAGTGCAACTTTTTGTCACCATTATGTTGCACATTGGGCAGCCCGGACATAGATTGCGTAGGTTGTATGTACCAATCCTATTTAGAAAAACTAACTTCTAAGAGTTATATAATAGAGTTTTGCTGGATACCTGGACACGTGGGCATAAAGGGAAATGAACACGCTGATCGGGCTACTAAGGAAGCTTCCCAGCGTCGCGACATTGATTTCAATCTAGTTCCCGTTCCAGATGTCAAGAGTGGATTCAAGCAAAGATTGTTGGATTTGCGACAAGCTTCTTGGGATGTGTTGCAAAAATAACAAATTGCGTAGTGTGATGCCCACATTGACTAATAAAATTCGTCTACCTACGTCTCAACTCTCACGTAGAGAAGAGGTGGTATGGACCAGAATTAGAATAGGCCACACACGTCTAACTCAAGGATATCTTTTAACCAGAGAAAAGGTTATCCCCAGATGTTACACATGCGATGTACCTTTATTCGTACATCATATGCTACTAGAACTTACCAAATATGATGCCTTGAGCACGCAATTTGATCTCTCCCAATCTTATGAATATCTTCTATCACATGATAACGGCGACAAACTTTCTAAATTTCACATCCATAGTAATCTATTTAACAAAATTTAATTCACATTATACACTTTTCTTTATTTTCATTCACATACATAACTTTTATTTTGCTATTACTTTCATCCTCATCAATTTATTTTGTTACACTTAGAAAACAATCTTATCATCAAACATACCTGCATTAACTCTTCTGATTTACTTTAATTCACAGGCGGCGCAATATGACCTAACCGGTTGAAGCGCTCTAGTTTCTCACGTCGTCGTCGTTGCTTTTACTTTTATCATCATCATCAATTTATTTCGTTATTTATACACTTAGAAAACAATCTAATCATCAAACACACCATTAACTCATTTCATCAACTTTCATTATCACAGGCTAGTTTCTCACGTCGTCGTCGTTTAAACCCCATGAGACACAATATGAGCCGACTTTATGTTTTACGTGTTTCTTCTGTGGTTGGATCTGTCCAGTGTCCAGCATAGGTTTAACTTTATTGAGATAACTACATTTATGATGAAATAACATAATGAACAAAAAACAAAAAGAGAAGATGTTCGTAACTTCCTACCTGAGGTAGGGTTAACACACATGATTTCGAAGCTCTAGATTATGATAGCTAATTGGGGGGAAAAGTCCACCCCACATCCCCTATACTAGAAGAGTGGTGCATTATGACCTAACATTACTAACCACTAATAAACTGACTTATAAACTAACTAACCAAACTATGGTGGAGTTGCCTCCTGTTTTCCTACACCCCGTCTGGGCCCGGGGTAGAATTGCCCCAGAGCATGGCTCTGCTCTTCGTCATAGGCGATTCAAGAGAAAAAGTCCACCTCGCAAACATCAGCTGGAAAGAGCGGAGTATCTTACTGCCCGAAACTATGAGGCGAGCTCTGGCAATCGTCGTCGGGGACCTTGCCCCCTTCCCTTGACGACCCCCCGGCGACGATGACAATGACACAAGGAACGATGACAAAGACGATGATGACCGCGACGTGAGAAACCCCCCTTCCTTCCCTTACCCGTGGCTGGTTCTGACCGGCATGGGCCCCTCCTCCCCCCTCCCCCTTAGGCTAGTGGTGCATTATGACCTAACGGTTGACGCGTCCTTAATCCAAATAAACAAACAAACAAAATCGTTCGTCACGCATTAATTCGCTTTTCCATTCGTATAACTACAGACCTATGTATTCCGACAACTGCGACTAAATTAACATTTGAATTGTTTTGACATTTTAGGTATAATCGAGTTACGGTATTTACTATTAACTCTAGTCGAATATCAAAAGCCACCAAGCTATCCATCCGTCCATGCAACAGGATGTGATGACTCGTGTGGTGTATCCGAAACTAGGGCGAATTTATTGTATGTACGGGAGAATAATCGGCTATTCTGTTTGACTAAGCGGTTTGTGTTATGCAGTTGCATGGCTCGCTAGCCTGGTTATCTACCATAGTCACGCGCTCTATGCATACGAGATAAAAGATCAGCTAATGGTAGGTTTCACAATCTATTTACGACGTGTGTATTTGAGATGGCGAGCTATAATGTTTTATTTGTTTAGAGATTGAGAAATTAATTATGGTAAATTGGAAATTGTTGTTGAGCTGTACTTAATTGTATTGACATTTCGTGATAAGTATTTAGGATTAGTAGGAATTATAGGAAGTTTAAATGTTGTGATTTGTGAAGTATTTGTATGTTATGGACCCGTGGTGTACTACTGTACGAGTTTGCTCGAGGCTCCTACCCTAACCTAACCCCCTAACCTAACCGATTTCCCCGCAAAGTGCGGGACGTAGGAATGACCGGCCCAGAGCACGGATCTGTGATGAAAGTAGGGACATAAAATTAATATACTAGGCCAATAGCAGAATATAAATATCTTGACAAACTTTCTATATTTCTCATTCAAATAATTAGATATAAAAATAACAAAATTTAATTCGAATCAAACACATTTTTTTCTATAAATAAATATTTTTCCTTTTGCTATTACGATTGTCGTCATCATTTTCTTTAGAAAACAAAATAATCATCAAACACACGATAAACTCATTTCATTACCTTTTAACATCACAGGCGGCGCAATATCACCTAGCCGGTTGAAGCGCCCTTAATTGTTTCTCACGTCACTCGTGACATTATCGTTAAGTTTAAAGGTACCCAAAATTGTACCATAAAATTTATATGATCACCCTGGTATTTTTACACAAACAATCATTAATTGGGCCTCTAATTCAAAGGAATTTAATTAACCATATTTACTTTATACCTAATAGATTTCCCCCGTCTGGGCCCGGGGTACATTTAGCCCAGAGCATGGCTCTGCTAATCGTAAAAGGCGATTCAAGAGAAAAAGTCCACCTCGCAAACATCAGCTAGAAAGAGCGGAGTATCTTACTCCCCGAAACTAGAGGCGAGCTCTGGCAATCGTCGTCGGGGACCTTGTCCCCTTCCCTTGACGACCCCCCGGCGACGATGACAATGACACAACGAACGATGACAAAGACGATGACGATGACGACCGCGACGTGAGAAACCCCCTTCCCCCCTTCCCTGGCTGGTTCTACCGCATGGGCCCCTCCTCCTCCCCCCCCCCCCTTAGGCTAGAGTGGCGCGTTATGACCTAACGGTTGACGCGTCCTTAATCCAAATAAACCAAACCACTTTTTTTTTACTTTTCACATTGTCGTCGGCTGATCGGCAAAGACGAAAAAATAGGAAAACGCCCGTCGCGAGGACGCGCTTTAAATCTTAATAATGAATTGTTTTACTTTGTTTACAAGGTAACTATATAAATTGTAATATACCAGTAAGCATGATTAATAATTCAATTTTTTTATTTTATTATGGAGATACAAGTTATTTTAAATACAGCTCTGCATTACACCCAGGATATCATATCATATAATAAATATTGCAGCGAGAGCACGAGGCAGAAACATACGAGCTTTGTTTAACGCGGCTCCCGCTCTTTCCTGTTTGCCTGATAGCTAGCTAGCACATACGTGTCACAAGAGTAACAACGTAACACATGTGCGACCACGGACGGGAGCGGGCCGGGCCGGCCGGATTTTTCCTTGCTTGCTCGCTCAATGTCTTATTATTTATTTTCTTTCCTCCTCTTATCGTCAACGACTAGATAAATCAATTTTGACAAACCAGATTTGGTTTGTTCATGGGTTGGGTACACGTACCAAAACGTTCATGAATTTTGAAGTTAAATGTGGGATAGTGAGTGAGTTTTGTTGATGCAAAGTGAAAACGTGATTTACCTGATGCTGGGTGCAGCCGCGTCGTCTTTTTCCAGGGGGGGGGGGGGGCGAACTTTCCCGGGAAAAGTATATGCTTCCATACATAGTTACAAATCATATGCAACTAATGTCCTTGAGTCAGTGGTTTAAGAGGATGGGATACTCGCGAAATTAAAACCACGCGAAATTACAGTTTTTTTGTGATATCTCGAGAACGATGCAAAATATCTAAAAACTGATTGCAGACAGCCCTGTGGTTTTGGGAGAACTATAGCCTGTACGAAAACATATTGTAATGTGATGGTAATTAAGTTTTTATTTGATATATTTAATTAATCAAATGCATATTTTATACAAACCGCACCGATTATTATATTTGAATATTTTTTCTTGCATTATATTGCTCTAATAAAACCACAGGGCTGTCTGTAATCAGTTTTTAGATATTTTGCATCGTTCTCGAGATATCAAGAAAAAACTGTTATTTCGCGTGGTTTTAATTTCGCTACTATCCCTTCCTCTTAAAATATATTTCAGGGGGGGCTTGAACGAACGACAAACAATAGCACCGCAGGTAATTTTTTGAATAATACGTATTTTTGAAGATGTTTTACGTGTTGAAGAATGTTGAAGAATGTTTTTTTTTGCGTAAACGTAGATGAATAGAAGAATGTAATATTTATGCTTGTTGGTTTATGCTTTTATGGTTATTTCGTCATTTTTCTAGGGGGGGGGGGCAGGAAGATATACATTCCCCCCTCCTCGTAAGCTCAGGGGGTGGGGGTGGGGGTAAGCTACCACCCTTCCCCCCCAAGAGAAAAGTCCACCTCGCAAACATCAGCTAGTAAGAGGGGAGTAGATTACTCCCCGAAACTAGAGGCGAGCTCTGGCAATCGTCGTCGGGGACACCTCCCCCTTCCCTTGACGACCTCCCCGACAACGATGACAATGATACAACGAACAACAATGACGGTAAACGGTATATGTAGGCCTACATTAATTATATGAGGTAGAAAAGGAGTTGGGACTTGTGCATAAGCCCTAATACAATTATTATTATTTTTGTTATTGTTTTGTTATTATTATTATGACTTTATTTAATATTTATATTAAATTATCATAATGAAACTAAAGAAGTATATCTCAATTAAAAGTGACATAAGAAGCGAGCGATACTATACTGTATGTGTGTGTTTACTATGAGATGTGAACATTCTTGACGGTTTGAATTTGATTTAGTATTTATCGTACCCTGTTAGCCTATATTTAGTAGCCATGCTTTTGATTATCATCAATTAACAGCATTTTGGGAGAGAAGCGACAATGTACCTGTGATTGTACATATTTATAAGTGACAAACACGGAATGACATGCGTTCTTCAAGTAAGCACATAGCGCGCTCCTCCGACTATCACTGATCGGACAGTTGCATTTTTCGCCACCAGGTAGCAACCCCTTTGCTTGGAAACGCGATTTTGTTTACAAATTGTGCTGCAGTTTAGGGATGGGACGTTTAAACGTAAAGTGGACGGTTAGTTTATTAAATTCGCAAATCGTTTAGTAAAAAATACAATTTTTCAAAAAAAAAATTTTAAAAAAAAATTTAATTTTTTTTTTTTTTTCAAAAATTTTATTGCCCCGGGCGGCAGGGAATTATCGGTCCGAGCCTGGGGAGAACACTGTTTCTAGGTATAAGTACAACAGCTATTTATAGAGTATTATTGTATTAATCATTCTAATAGAATACACATACAATAGAATAATCAGTAGCCGGTTTGAAACTAGCCGCTCTTCAACTCTCCACAGTTTGTTTCACATTCGGGGGGGGGGGGGGGGGGGGGGTAAATAAGTTAACAAAACGGCCTCACAAAAAAAATTAGCCCCCGGCCTCCAAATCTCTTAATACGGCCCTGGGTTAGAGTGGTGCATTATGACCTAACGGTTGACGCGTCCTTAATCCAAATAAACCAAAAACTGTTTTCCCGCCATTTTTATATTTCATGCGTAACCCTATAAGCTCACTTTCATGACTGAAAACATTTTATCAATAACGAAAATGTGATATTTATGTATTCAGAAACTTGCTCTAAATGTGGTAGAATAATAAAACACTTTGTGAGTCTTCCCTATTGTCTGGCAAATAAACTTAAAAAATGCATGTATCTTTTATAACCTTTGAAAACAATATAATCATCAAACACACAAGAAGCTCGTTTCATTATACCTTACAATATCACAGGCGGCGCAACTTACCGGTTGAAGCGCCCTAGTTTCTCACGTCGTCGTTGAACCAGTCCTACACATACATCACGTCAATGTTCTTCTCCGTTCTGTAGTTCAGTCAGACCCTGAGATGGTTTGTTCATTAGTATCACAAACATTACCCTGATAGATAAATGATTATTGACCGAGGACGTTATGTTACCATGGAAACGCCGAGTTTAACTTCTCATCTACACTGAGAAAGTTAGACAGTCAGAAATTAGATTATCATACAGGATTGGTTGCAGCATCAGCTATTGTCTTCTACCCCTTGACTTTGAGTCGACACACCGTTAGGGGAAGTTAAGTATATCAAGATGGGAACAGTATGCAAGAATTTAAGGGGGATCCCTCAAAAATGTATTTCTTATCCCCACATAATTTATGCTATAACATAAGGTCCTAAAATAACAATTGAAAATTAAATCTTTTTTCCTGTGACTTTGTACGACCTAATCCTAACATTTCTTAAAGTTGTCCTGCTGAATTTCTTTAGTCGGCTTTATACTGCTTTAAAGAATTCCACAACGCGAGAAACTCCCATTTCCCTTACCCGTGGCTGGTTCTGACCAGCATAGGATTTTCCTACCCAATGGGCCTATAATAGGCTCACCCGTCTGGGCCCGGGGTAGAATTGGCCCAGAGCATGGCTCTGCTAATCGTAAAAGGAGATTCAAGAGAAAAAGTCCACCTCGCAAACATCAGCTAGTATGAAGGGTAGTATTTTACTCCCCCAAAATAGAGGCGAGCTCTGGCAATCGTCGTCGGGGACCTTGCCCCCTTCCCTTGACGACCCCTCGACGACGATGACGACAATGACACCACGAACGATGACGAAGACAATGACGACCGCGTCGTGAGAACCCCCTTTCCTCCCCTTACCCGTGGCTGGTTCTGACCAGCATGGGCCCCTCCTCCCATATCCCCTAGGTTAGAGTGGTGCATTATGACCTAACGGTTGACGCGTCCTTAATCCAAATAAACCAAAAAAAAACTTAACCCAATTAAACCAAGAAAAAGTCCTCCTCGGAAACATCAGCAAGTAAGAAACGTAGCATTTTACGCCCAGAAACTAGAGGCAAGCTCTGGCAATCGTCGTCAGGGACAACCCCCTTACCTCAACGACCTTCACGACGACGATGACAATATGACCTAAACCGATGACAAAGATGATGACGACCGGAATGGGGTAGCTCTCACGTCCCAACAATGAAAACCACGACGTGAGAACCAACCCTTTCCTCCTCCTACCCGTCCCCCGTCTGGGCCCGGGATAGAATTTGGCCCAAAGTGTGGCATTGCTAATCGTAAAAGGCGAGGACACAGTTAGAGTCCATCTCAAAACATTAGCTAGTATGTAAGAGAGTATTTTAATCCCCGAAAAAAGGCGAACTCTGGCAATCGTCGTCGGGGACCTTGCCCACTTTTCCTTTACGACCTCCCCGACAAGAACCCCCCCATTCATTCCCCTATACTCTTAGATGGTTCTGACCAGCATAAGCTCCTCCTCCTCCTCCCGATATCCCCTAAGCTAAAGTTTATCTATCCTTGAGATACAAGGTTACCATCGACGGACGCGTCGGGTATGGGTATGAGGCAGCTGCTAAGGGTTGTCGCGTGTAGTCGTAAAATAGACTATCCTAGAAGCTGAGGGTTTTCTACCTGCTGTATTCTCTTCCTGCTTTATTGTTCTATTTATTTATTGATATTTTTTTTGTTTACTTGCAAATATCTAATAACGTTGTTAGAATATTAAGCGTGCGTCTCGAATGTCATTTTTTTGGACGAAATTCTACGATAAAAACTGACTGAGTTACGGATAATGCTTCTATACTAGGAAAACGCTAAAGTCCCGCCGCGTTGATGGATGAGCTTTTTAAAGTTTTTAGTTTGCGTGGAATATCTTTACTTTTGCAAGTGCTTTGTTTTGTTGCCTACGCATTGTAGTGATTGTTGTCAAGTTTCTATTGTTTATTGTCAATTTTTATTATTTACCGTAAAAAACTTATATTAAAAGCTTTATTTCTATGAATTCTGGCTAACTTTTTCAACTTTTTCTTTTAAAAGGTAATACATCACCATAACCTTAATGTCCATGTATAATATGAACGTTGTAGCCCCACCCGTTTGGTCAGAATTGGACCAAATGGCACGAAAATATCGCACAAAAAATCAAAAAACTTATATTAAAAGCTTTTTTTTCTATAGATTCTGGCTACCTTTTTCAACTTTTCTTTCAAAATGTACTACATCACCTTAACTTTAATGTCCATGTATAATATGAATGTTTTAGCCTTACCCGTTTGGTCACAATTGGCCCAAATGGCACGAAAATATCGCACAAGAATCGACAAAAATCGTAAAAGTACGATATTCATGAGAAATATTTTTTCGATTGTACCCAAAAACAATACAGCTCTAATTTCAGAGATTTTGAAAGGTCCTGTCAAATTTTCATCAAGATCGGATATGCCGTTTGCCTGGGAGAGAGTTAACAAACAGACAAAAAAAAAACAAAAAAAAAAAAAAACAAAAAAAAAAAACACCGAGCTAAATTTTTTTGGGGGTCAGTGAAATTGAAGTCTTCGCTTCGCTCATCCAAATATATTTGTTAATATTATTTGGTAATATAATAATATTTATACATTTCAGTCAGTTTTGATCGTAGACACTAGGGAAAAAAACGCATTTCATAACTCAAGCTACACATTTGAACCACGTTATTAAATACATGCAATTATAAAAAAAAAATCGCTGAATAAATTATTTTCATCACAATAGATTTGAAATGTACGGAGGCAGGTAGAAAAAAACCATGTTCGCTCCCAAGTTCGATCACGCCAAAAAAGGTGGAAAGGGTAAAATGCAGACAATAGACGGGACGACCGATCCCGGTCTCGTCCGCCGATGGTCACTTTGTATCTCAAGGATATATACACTTTAGAGTGGTGCATAATGACCTAACGGTTGACGCGCCCTTAATCCAAATTTTAAAAAAAACGACGACGACATGACACCTCGAACTATGACGAAGACGATGACGACCGCGACGTGAGAACCCTCCTTTCATCTCCCTACCCGTGGCTGGTACTGACCAGCATATGACTTTATACTCTTCATATTCCTTAGGCTAGAGTGGTACATTCATTATGACCAAATGGTTGACACGCCGTTAATCTAAATAAACTTACAAAAACTCATCAATTTATCACTATCATCTTTTACATTTACCCATCTTTCAGATACTTTGAAAACAATACAAAAAAATACACGCAACGCAACTAGCTAAATTGATTCACAGGTGACACAATATGTTTTGCATACCCGGTTGAAGCGTCCTTGTTTCTCACGACGCCGTGAATTTTATGTTGTGTGTGTTGATGTTCTTTCCCCCGTCTGGGCCCGGGGTAGAATTGGCCCAGAGCATGGCTCTGCTAACCGTTCAAGGCGATTCAAGAGAACAAGTCCACCGCGCAATTATCAGCTATAGCAAGAAGCGAGTTGCTCCTAGAAACTAGAGGCGAGCTCTGGCAATCTTCTTCTTCTCTCCATTCACGACCTCCTCGACGACGAAGACAATTACACAACAAAAGATGATGACTGCGTTCAGCAATCTGTTCAGGGCCATCCAAGGGTAGGGGAGGTGGCCTCCCCTGAAAAGCATGGGATTTTCCTCCCCTCATCCCCCTAAGTAGAGTGGCGCATTATAAATTAACGGTTGACGCGCCCTTAAACTTAATGAATCCAAACAGACGATGATGACCACAAAGGGGGTCTTTACTCCCCATTACCCCTATAGGCACAATGACGCATTGTGACACATTGTTGACGCGCAATCAAACTTTTTTTTAAACAAATTATCGTACAGAAAAGTTGTTCATAAAGTGGAGTTTTACTCAACACAATGTTTAAACATAATTATTTATAACAGTCAGCAGATGGACGTTTTAAAATATAAATTTATCTCGGTGGGTAAACGGATCCTCCTGTCACTTAATCTGACAACCATGTTTTATGTAGTGTTCTCAATTAAAAAGCTCGTATTCCTTTTTTTAATTACATGTTTTTGCGTAATTAAGATGGTCAGTTTAAATTAAAGTAGCCTGTTTCTAAGAAATATTTGCAAGAAAACAAGTTACATAATTCAACAGTGAAAGATGAATGAACTATCGTGTTTGGTGTTGCAAAAAATAGAGACTGCTAAGACGAATCTTTTGATTATAAACGACAGCTGTTTCTTATCTGAATTCCTAGTCTGGTAGTGAATGTGTCTTATAAAATGGTTTTAGTATCTATGGAGGCAACAAGTTTCTTAGATCTTATGAAGTGAGCAGAAAGGATATGTACAGCACGGATCTGTTACCCCCCCCCCCCCCCCCCCCAGTCTGGGACTGGGGCTGAAAGGTATTACATATTATTATGCCATGCACGGGCAATTTATTCTCCCCCAATCATATGAAGAACTTCTAAAATACGGTAACGATGACAAACTTTCTAAAGTTCTCATTCAAAGTAATTTAGTTAACTAAATTTATTCAATTTAATTCATTATTCAAATAGAAATTTTTCTTTTACTCATTATAACTAAATTTTCTTTAATTTATTTTACAAACTTAGAAATCAATATAATGAGCCAACACACCATAAACTCATCAAATTAACTTTCAAAATCACAGACGGCAGACCGAACCGGTTGAAGCGCCCTAGTTTCTCACGTCGTCGTAGTATCCCAGTTTTTACTGACGTGTCTGACTCACGGTCACAAATATCTCCTAAAAAGAGTAAAGGTTGTTCCTAAATACGATCCCCCGTCTGGGCCCGGGGTAGAATTGGCCCAGGGCATTGCTCTGCTATTCGTTAAAAACGATTCAAGAGAAAAAGTCCACCTCGCAAACATCAGCTAATAAGGCCGGAGTATTACTCCCCGAAACTAGAGGAGAGCTCTGGCAATCGTCGTCGGGGACCTTGCCCCCTTCCCTTGACGACCTCCCCGACGACGATGACTATGACACAACGAACGTTGACAAAGACGATGACGACCGCGACGTGAGAAACCCCCCTTCCAACCCTTACCCGTGGCTGCGGTTCTGACCAGCATGGAACTTGACGCGCCCTTAATCCACATGAACCTTTTAAAAAAACTTGGCTTCGAACCCTATATTTGGGTTAGTTTATGCTACATACACGTGCGAAGTGTCCCTAATCGATGACGAAGAAAACATGGATGGCTATTTTCTTGGCTAATTTTAGAAATTAAAAGTCTGTCGAGAGATGTGTATAGCTTCCTTATCTGTTGTGACTTCTGAACTCTGGCGATAATACGAACACAGTCACACTCGCAGTCATTTCTTCTCGACAATGCATCTTTCTCATCCATTTCTCCGACCAATCCATACACATCCATATAGTCGATTTAGATACTTTGTGATGCCCACAGACTTATAGAATTCGTCCACCTACGTCTCGACTCTCACGTAGAGAAGAGGTAGGTTACACACGTCTTACTCACGGATATCTCTTAACCAGAGAAAAGGTTATTCCCAGATGCGACACATATAATGTACCTTAAACCGTACATCATATGCCACCAAAATGTACCAAATATGATGCCTTTCGCACGCAATTTGATATCTCCCAATCATATTAAGAACGTCTATCATATGATTACGGCCACAAACTTTCTAAATTTCTCATCCAAAGTAATCTATCTAACAAAATTTAATTCACATCATATATTTCTTTAATTTTTTATTTTTTAATTCACATGAATAATTTTCGTTTTGCTATTATTATCATCATCATTTAATTTTGTTATAAGATATACACTTAGAAAACAATCTAATCATCAAAAACACCATTAACTCATCATCTCATCAACTTTCAATATCACAGGCGGCGCAATATGACCTAACCGGTTGAAGCGCCCTAGTTTCTCGCCACGTCGTTGATGCACCGGCCTCTTTCGAGATATCTTTGCTAGCTATACCTCTTTCCCCCGTCCCCCGTCTGGGCCCGGGGTAGAATAGGTCCAGAGCATGGCTCTGCTAATCGTAAAAGGCGATTCAAGAGAAAAAGTCCACCTCGCAAACATCAGCTAGTAAGAGCGGAGTATCTTACTCCCCGAAACTAGAGGCGAGCTCTGGCAATCGTCGTCGGGGACCTTGCCCCCTTCCTTTGACGACCCCCCGACGACGATGACAATGACACAACGAACGATGACAAAGACGATGACGACCGCGACGTGAGAAACCCCCCTTCCTCCCCTTACCCGTGGCTGGTTCTGACCAGCATGGGCTCCTCCTCCCAACCCCCCTTAGGCTAGAGTGGTGCATTATGACCTAACGGTTGACGCGTTCTTAATCCAAATAAACCAAAAAAGCGCCCCAACTGGGAATCGAACCACGGATGTCCCGCATTCCAGACAGGCGTCTTAACCACTAGACCATCAGGACGGGTACATTTTGAGCTCTGAATTGTAGTTGCATTATACATCTAAATTTTAAGCATTTAAGTAAATATTTGAAATAGAATATATATAACTCATAGCTCTTTACCTGCCGACCCGTGGGCACAGTGATGATTGTAGTTCTGTCATTTACCAAAATCGACCTGCTGGGGAAGGGAATACTCTTAGAAAACAAGAGGCGAGCTCTGGCAATACCCCCTTCCCTCCCGCTACCCATGGCTGGGACCAGCATGGGCCTTTCCTCCCCATATCTTCTAGGCTAGAGCGGCGAATTCCGACCTTACAGTTAAGACAGATAGACAGATAGACCGCGTTTTTCTATTTTCCAAAATATGCTACCCAAGTCAAAATATAGTGAATGGCTTTGAAACCTGGCTATTTTAGAAAATCAAAAATATTTTTTTCAAAATTTTCTGATCCGGTACACGGCCAATATAGCCACCTCAAAATAATTTACAACTTCAATTCTCCAAGGAACACCATTCAACGTAGGGTGTTGTGTTTTTGTGACATTCATCTTCAACTGTTTTTCTATGGAAAGACAGAGAGAAAAAATATTTATTTTAACAACTGTCTTTCCAGCGAATTTTTTGGTTTTGGCGGTACAAATCGGTAAAAAATACCGCCAAACGAAAAAATTCGCAGAAAAGACAGTTGTTAAAATAAATATTTTTTCTCTCAGTCTTTCCATAGAAAAACAGTTGAAAATGAATGTCACAAAAACACAACACCCTACGTTGAATGGTGTGCCTTGGCGAATTGAAGTTGAAAATTATTTTGAGGTGGCTATATTGGCCGTGTACCGGATCAGAAAAATTTGAAAAAAATATTTTTGATTTTCTAAAATAGCCAGGTTTCAAAGCCATTCACTATATTTTGACTTGGTAGCATATTTTGGAAAATAGAAAAACGCGGTCGAATAGGGGGAATAGGGGACTAGGCCGCTTTGCGAACGCTTATTTGTAGATGACCTGGGAATCTTCTTCAGATCAATAAATTTATTAACAGCTCAAAGACACGTGCAAATGGGATTGAACAATATAAGTGAATGGGCTCGAAAGCGGGGGACACGATTCTCTCCCGAAAAAACTCAGTGCATTCACTTTTGCCGTCTTCAAGGAATCCAAAATGACCCACAACTATCGTTTAACAATGTAGAACTTCTATTCAAAACAAATGTCCGTCTTCTCGGCATGGTGTTTGACAAAAAGCTAAATTGGGAAAGACCACGTTGTTGAGTTACGCAAAAATGCATGTTGAAATCAACTTATTGAAAGTTCTCAGTAATACATCGTGGGGTGCAGATAGGACTTGCATGTTGAGAATCTACGGATCTCTAGTTTGCTCCAAGATGGACTATGGATGTTTCGTATACTCTTCAGCAAGTAACACAACCCTTAAACTTCTAGACACTGTCCACCATTGTGGTCTTCGTCTTGCTCTTGGTGCATTTCGAACAAGCCCGGTAGTCAGCTTGTATGCCGAGTCAGGTGTGTCCTCCTTGGCAGAACGGAGAAACCTCTTGATGGGTACGTATGTTATGAAAATTTAAGCTATGCCTAACCATCTAGCAAATCGGAATGTTTTTAACACGACATATGTCAGACACTTTGATAACAAACCCAAGGCATCTCTTCCAACGGGATAAGATGTAAACTTTGTTTAATCTTATAGAATTTCATCTGCCAAAAGTTTTTAATTTTGTATTTAGCAATAACCCGCCCTGGTTTACACCAGAGCCGATTATTATATTTGAACTTTGGTCGTTTTGAAAAACCTCTACTTGCGATAGTGTATTCAAAATTAACTTTAGAGAGATTTGCCATGAACATCAAAGCTTTACTTTGGTATTCACAGATGGCTCCAAAATTGACAACAAGGTTGGAAGTGCTTTTTATTGCTCCACCTTAACTGAACGTTTCAGGCTAAGCGACGTGTGTTCAGTTTTCACTGCAGAGTTATTCGCCATCCGTGAAGCTCTTAAATACATTCTACGTTGTCGTTGTGGAGAATACCTTTTGTGTTCAGATAGTTTAAGTTCACTTCAAGCTATAGAACTTATGTATTCAAGTCATCATTTGGTACAAGACATCCAATTCTATTTAGAAAAACTAACCTCTAATGGTTATATAATAGAGTTTTGCTGGATACCTGGACACGTGGGCATAGAGGGAAATGAACACGCTGATAGGGCTGCTAAGGAAGCTTCCCAGCGTCGCGACGTTGATTTCAATCTAGTTCCCGTTCCAGATGTCAAGAGTAGATTCAAGCAAAGATTGTTGGATTTGCGACAAGCATCTTGGGATGTGTTGCAAAATAACAAATTGCGTAGTGTGATGCCCACATTGACTAACAAAATTCGTCCACCTACGTCTCGACTCTCACGTAGAGAAGAGGTGGTATTGTCTAGACTTCGTATAGGGCACACACGCCTAACACACGGATATCTCTTAACCATAGAAAAGGTTATTCCCATATGTGACACATGTGATGTACCTTTAACCGTACATCATATGCTAGCAGAATGTACCAAATATGATGCCTTGCGCATGCAATTTGATCTCTCCCAATCATATGAAGAACTTCTATCATATGATACGGCGACAAACTTTCCAAATTTCTCATCCAAAGTTATCTTTAACAAACTTTAATTAACTTCATACACATTTCTTTAATTACTTTAATTTTATTCCCATACATAACTTTTGTTTTGCTATTACTTTCGTCATCATTATTTCTTTTGTTACTTATACACTTAGAAAACTCTTAAATAATAATAATAATAATAAACATCATAATAATAAATAATAATAATAATAATAATAATAATAATAATAATAATAATAATAATAATAATAATAATAATAATATAATAATAATAATTGTATTTGTAATTATAATAATAATACAATAATATCAAACACACCATTAACTCATCTAGTCAATTGTCATAAACACAGGCGGCGCAATATGACCTAACCGGTTGAAGCGCCCTAGTTTCTCACGTCGTCGTCGCGAACGCTTCTTTTAGTCATGTTTATGGATGAGCTTTTTGAGTTTTTAGTTTGCGTGGGATTTTTTTTACTTTTGCAAATATAACCTATGAACGCATTGTAGGTGATTGTTTTTTTTATTGACTTGTTAATTGTTATTATATACCTCAAAAAACTTATATTAAAACCTTTATTTATATGGATTCTGGCTTACTTGATCAACTTTTTCTTACAAAAACCAATTCACTACCATGTAAAACATGAACGTTGTAGCCCCACCCTTTTGGTCCGAATCGGCCCAAATGTCACGAAAATATCGCACTTAAAATCGAAAAAAATCGTAAAAGTACGATATTCATGAGAAATATTTCTTCGATTATACCCAAAAACGTGACAGGTCTAAGTTGAGAGATTTCGAAGGTCTCCTCCGAATTTCATCAAGATCGCATATGCCGTTTGCCCGGTTTGCCCGGTTGTTGAAGATGTATAATAATATGGCTACATTCTATGCCAACGATGAGAAACATAACATGGTTGCAACAGACAATACGGTTCTACTTCTCCCTGTTGATTGTTTGAGATGATAGGGCACGACCTACTTGAGCGTCCTCAGGCTAGGGTGCCCCTGTACCCTCTACCCTCCCCACCACACGAAGAGTTATTCCATTATTCATGATTGGGATATTAGAACATCCCTCGAGCATTACTAGCCCACTGTCTTATTTATTTATATTTTATTTAGGGATTCGAGAAAAGGTTAGTGTGTCCCATGAGATGAGAGATGTGATGAAATGAGAAGCTGATTCGTGCATCATCGAAACAAAAATAACGTTCTTATAGATGTGAGCACTGAAAGAGTGTCCTGCATAATTTTTTTTGAGACATTTAGAATTTGATCCTGAAACCAGAGGCGAGCTCTGGCAGTTGTCGTGACCATGACGAGCACGACCAGCATGGGACTAACCTCCCCACATCCCCTAGGCTGGAGTAGCGCATTATGACCTAACAGTTGACGCGCCCTTAATCCAAGGAAAATAACACACAGAAAAGTAGGGGATTAATCCACACAACAGAAGAAGGCCAGTGATGGACAGTTGTGCTACCCGGCTGAGTAATCGGGCACTCAATCATATGAAGAACTTCTATCAACGACGACAAAATTGCTCAGTTTCTAATTCAAAGTAATTTATTTAACAAATTTTCATTCACATCAAACACATTTCGTTTTTAATTCAAATACTTTATTTCTTTTTTAATTGCTATTTCTATTATATCTACCATTTTCTTCCTCGCCCTACCCGTGGCTGGTTCTGACCAGCATGGGCCCCTCCTCCCCCCCCCCCCTTAGACTAGAGTGGTGCATTATGACCTAACGGTTGACGCGTCCTTAATCCAAATAAACCAAAAAAAATCTTTTGTTTTGTAAATTTAGAACACAATAAAAACTTCAAACACAACATAAAGTACTCATTCCATTAATTTACAATATCACATTCGACGCAATATGACCTAACCGGTTAAAGCGTCCCAGTTTCTCACGTAATAAATAAATAAATAAATAAATAAATAAATAAATAAATAAATAAATAAATAAATAAATAAATAAATAAATAAATAAATAAATAAATAAATAAATAAATAAATAAATAAATAAATAGCTACCCCGTCTGGGCCCGGGTAGAATTGGCCCAGAGCATGGCTCTGCTAATCGTACAAGGCGATTCAAGAGAAAAAGTCCACCTCGCAAACATCAGCTAGTAAGAGCGGAGTATATTACTCCCCAAACTAGAGGCGATCTCTGGCAATCGTCGTCGGGGACCTTGCCCCCTTCCCTTGACGACCCCCCGGCGACGATGACAATGACACAACGAACGATGACAAAGACGATGACGACCGCGACGTGAGAAACCCCCCTTCCTCCCCTTCCCCGTGGCTGGTTCTGACCAGCATGGGTTCCTCCTCCCCACCCCCCTTAGGCTAGAGTGGTGCATTATGACCTAACGGTTGACGCGTCCTTAATCCAAATAAACAAAAAAAAAAATAAATAAATAAATAAATAAATAAATAAATAAATAAATAAATAAATAAATAAATAAATAAATAAGTAAATTAATTAATTAATTAATTAATCAAAGTTCATACAAAGTCCATTTTTGGTCCCGGGGGAGAATCCCAGAGTATGAAATAAAACTCCACTACGAGCCTGAAAACCTGAAAGACAGGGTAATCTTCATAAATATGAAAAGTAAGCAAAAATATTTATATTTCAAAAAGTTAACAAATCAAATCTATGAAAGCAAAAATCAGGAAGAAGAAGAAGAAGAAGAAGAAGAAGAAGAAGAAGAAGAAGAAGAAGAAGAAGAAGAAGAAGAAGAAGAAGAAGAAGAAGAAGAAGAAGAAGAAGAAGAAGAAGAAGAAGAAGAAGAAGAAGAAGAAGAAGAAGAAGAAGAAGAAGAAGAAGAAGAAGAACTTGACGAAGACGAAGCAGACTGCATACTTCGTTGTTTAATTTAATATTCTCGTTAAGAGGGTTTTGAATACCAACCTGACAAAGTTAGAGGATTCCGTCGGCATTGTTTTAACAAAACAATGAAATTCCTTCAGGCTTGGTGGCTTCGACTGTAAAACAAAGGACGCCGAGGATAACTTTGATATCTTGCTCGAGCGAGGCGGTATTTAGCTGGGGGGATTACGTGCTCCATAACTTTTGATGGTTGCAAGACGTCTTCAGAATGCATTACTCTGCCATAGAGTTGTCTATAACTTTGCCTGAGCTGAGACGCGATGAATCGCATAGCTTTATAGGAGATTTATGAGGCAGTTAAAACCTTGGCGTCTTGTATAAATACGCGATTAAAGTTATTGTTTTAAAAGTTATTGATACCTAGTTACAAAGTCGTGCTGATTGTGGAAATTATTACATTGAAATATTTATCAGAATTTATCTAATAATAAAAATTCTACTCTAAATACTGCTAACCCGTCTGGGCCCGGGGTAAGAAGGGTAGTATTTTACTCCCCGAAACTAGAGGAGCGCTCTGGCAATCGTCTTCGGGGACACCTCCCCCTTCCCTTGACGACCCCTCGACAACGATGACGACCGCGACGTGAGAAACCCCCCTTCCTCCCCGTACCCGTGGCTGCTGGTTCTCACCAGCATGGGCCCCTCCTCCCCCTAACCCCCAGGTTAGCGAGGCGCATTAGGTTGACCTAACGGTTGACGCGCCCTGTATCAAAATAAACCAACAAATAATAAATTAACCATATAAACTAATATACACCTCCACAATATGTTACTTGTTCCATTGTTCTATTATAGTGTTGCTAAAGTTGCTTCTCCAATCTAGATTTTTGCCAACGGCACGTGGATGGTAAGTTGCACGGAGGGGCCATGCGAAGTCTGACCCTCTCGTAACGACCTACACCCTTCACAGCACCCAACTCTCGCATGGTATTTTTATTGGCATACATCGTGCAACTCTGTACAAGTTATTGAGCCGTTAGTAGCGACAAGGAGGTCTACTACATCAAGATACGCGGGTGCGTGCGTTGTGTTAGAGTCTGCCTCACCTAAGATTAGCTAACCGTACGATACCGCCATTCGTCAGTCAAGTCTGGGCCCGCGGTACAATAATTTGGCTCAGATCATGGCTCTTGGCGAGAAATTAGAAAAAGTCCATCTTGTACAATAATCAGCTATACAGTCCCCCGTTTGGGCCCGGGGTAGAATAGGCCCAGAGCATGGCTCTGCTAATCGTACAAGGCGATTCAAGAGAAAAAGTCCACCTCGCAAACATCAGCTATTAAGAGTGGAGTATATAATTACTCCCCGAAACTAGAGGCGAGCTTTGGCAATCGTCGTTGAGGACCTTGCCCCCTTCCCTTGACGACCCCTTGACGACGATGACGACAATGACACAACGAACGATGACGAAGACAATGACGACCGCGACGTGAGAAACCCCCTTTCCTCCCGTGGCTGGTCCTGACCAGCATGGGCCCCTCCCCCCCCCCCCAGGCTAGAGTAGTGCATTATGACCTAACGGTTGACGCGTCCTTAATGCAAATAAACCAAAAAGCTCTGGCAATCGTCGTCGGGGACCTTTCTTCCATCCCTTGACGATCTCCCCGGTGACGACGAAAAAAAAATCAAAAAACAAAACGAACGATATCAAAGACGATGACGACAGCGACGTGAGAACCCACCTTTCCTTCCCCTACCCGTGGCTGGTTCTGACCTGAATGGGAACCTGGTTCCGACCAGCATGGGACTTTCCTCCCTACCTCTCCTGTGCTAGAGAGACGCATCATGACCTAACGGTTGACACGCCCCCAAACTCAAAATCCGACTCACTCGGCAATGACAACACGCACGATGACAAAGACTACGACGATCATGACGTGAGAAGCCTCCTTCCCAAAGTGGCTCATTATGAGCTAATGATTGACGCGCCTTTAAACTAATTTACCATAAACCTCATTTTTACCTTAGCAAAGGCAGACTCTACATATTCCCGCACCCCACCCTAAAGACCATTGGGTCCCTCGCGTGCAGTGAACATCCGCACACCCTTTAATTACACTACTTTTACGACAAAGAAAAAAATACTAGCCATGAACTTCAAACTCTGCAACTCAATTACACAGCCGTTACGTTGCGCTTCGAATATGGAATATTTTAATTTCTGAACTCATCCACTCGGCACTTAATCCTGATTAAAAAGTAGGCGCCCTTAATCCATATAAACGTTAAACCTTTGTTCGGTGAAAATAGTTTCGTATTTATATTCATTTTAAAAATCACTATTTCATTGATTGATTGATAATTGATTGGATATTGCTTTACATCTCATATTACACGATTAAATGACAGTGGTTCACGATGACATAACCTTGCAGTTGGCGAGCCGTTAAACAAATAGGGTCTCGTCTAGACCTACGGCAGAATTGCAAATGGCTCTGCTAATCGTAAAAGGGAAGGAATGGAGGGAGGGGGGAAATGGGAAAAGGACCTTCATTTTCTTTTCTTATATAATATGTAAGAAAAGTTTTGTATATTATACATGAGTACATACACATAGAAAACAATATAATAATCAAACACACCACTAACTTATTTCATTAACTTTCAAAATCACTGGCAACGAAATATGACAACCAATTGAAGTGTACTAGTTTCTCACGTCGCCATAGATTGGAAAAACTGTAAGGGGTATTACAAAGAACATAATGAAAGAAGCGTGTTCACAATCCCCAAAAATACTACTTTCGGGAAGTAGAGGCGAGCTCTGGCCGGCATCGTGAGAAACGTCCCCCTTTCCCTCCCACAAATCACGATACAGGTTCTGACTGACATCAGACTTTCCTTTTTGGTTCCTTAAACTTAATGAACCAAATCCTCTTAATCCCCTAGGCTAGAGTGGCGCAATATGACCTAACGGTTGACGCGCCTTCAATATAAATAACTTAAAACCGAATGAACTACTCACGCCGGCAGGACGTGCATGATAATGTCCCGCATTCGAATTGCCCACACACATCTGAACCTGACAAGAGGAAATCTACTAACGTTTTCATTCGAATATAATGTGTTTGCTTCTATTAGCACTATCATCACGGCCCCCGTCTGGCCCCGGGGTAGAATTTGCCCAGCGTATAGCTCTGCTAATCGTAAAAGGCGATTCAAAAGACAAAGTCCACCTCGCAGACATCAGCTAGTATGAAGGGTAGTATTTTACTCCCCGTAAAAAGAGGCGAGCTCTAACAATCGTCGTTGGGGACCTTGCCCCCTTCCCTTGACGACCCCTCGACGACGATGACGACAATGACACCACGAACGATGACAAAGACAATGACGACCGCGACGTGAGAACCCCCTTTCCTCCCTTTACCCATGGCTGGTTCTGACCAGCATGGGCCCCTCCCCCCCCCCCTGGTTACAGTAGTGCATTATTATGGTGCGCTGACTCTTTGTCTACGGACATTTGGTATAATCAGTCATTTGGTCTAAACAGTTTTTTCGTCTAAAGCGACAAATGGTATAACTGGACATTCGGTCTAGTATTTTTTGGTCTATAGTTCTTTCGTCTAGTATGTATTGAGGTATAAAAACATTTGGTCTAATCTCCTAAATAAAAAGGTCTAAATTTTTATTTTTCTAATGTTGTTATTCTTGTAATCTTCGTAATTTTGTACATTATTTTCAATTTGATGCTGGTTGGTTAGATAGCGCTTGTTAACTGGTCGCCTGAATGTGTTATTTCCACATGCAAGCTGTGTCATTATGACTGCTTTTTCCCTCTGATCTTTCTTGAGATGTTCTATGAAATTCCAAATTGATGCGTGATGTGTAAATATAAGCTTCTGGAATCTACTATGCCAACCCTCGACAGCATATTTGTGCGCTGTTTGCCACTTACAACTAGATCGTGAACGTTCCACGTTTGTGGAGGAAATCTCGGTCCAACAGCACGTCGTCTTCCTCTAGCTATAGGCCTGCCATTCACGTAGTTTGTTTCTACATAGCTATACCTAGTTCTATTACATCATCATTCAATGCATTCATTAATTCGTTGAAGACGTCGGTAACATCTCCCAATGGAACAAATGGTAAGCCTCATATTATCCTGACAGTCGCCAATTGGCAATTTCTCGATTTTCTGAACAGGGTATTTTTAATGCACACATTTGAACAGCATGTCTCCAAATCGACTGCCCATAATGAAGGAGACAACCACGGCAGCAAGTTTGAGGGTAACATGTCTTGACTGCATGCATTGATAGCTGCAATTTCAAAGTCCGTATGAACGTCCTGTGAATAGGGAAGTGGTAGCAAAAACCATTTAGACGAAATGACGTTTTAGTCGAAATGTCGGATTAGACCAAAGGAGGCTAGACAAAAATCACTTAGACGAAATGACGTTTAGGTCGAAATATCTGATTACACCAAAGGAGGTTAGGCGAAAAGTCTGTAGACGAAATGTCTAAAAATTAGACGAAATGTCTTTAGACTAAAAAATTAGACAAAGTGTCCTGGTACCGTGCATTATGACCTAACGGTTGACGCGTCCTTAAACCCAAATAAAACAAAAAAATCCCCCTCCCCCTAGGTTAGAGTGGTGCATTATGACCTAACGGTTGACGCGTCCTTAACCCAAATAAACCAAAAAACTATCATCACTCTCTTTTCATTTTCTTTAATTCGTAAAATATCAAACACAAAACAAACTGAATTTATTATATTTGGAGAACAAGAGTAAAATAACCTAAACCGGTAGAAGCTAGTTTCTCAAGACGCTGTAATTTGTCATTGACATCGCATCCCCGAGGTATAGTCGGGTTCACTATGTATTTTCGTGGGATTTTTTTGGAGATTAGCAAAGTGCCATATTTTTGGAAAGCTTGAAACGTCAGGAATTCAAAAATCCATGTTTACATTTGCTCAGATGTTCATTTAGCCGCCATTTTGGATAATCAAAATGGCCGCCCGAAAATATTAATTTAACTATATCTCGGCTTCCAAGTGACATAGGAAGTTCATATAAAATGCTCTTACTATGTTTTAACACCAAAAATATTAAAATCAAAGTTAAAATTTGTAAATATGCAGCACGGCTGCCATTTTGAATTTAAACTATAGCTGACCCTAAAATACAAATTTCACTATAATTAAGCTTCCAATTGACATAGAGAGTTCATGTTATAGATGCCTCTATGGTCGTTTTTTTGAACTTTAAAAATTGGCGACCAGAAATAAAACTTGCTTGATAGCTCGACATGTAATTGTCTAAGAACGTTGGTGAAAAAGGCTCTTAATTTGAGTTAATATCATAAATAACCATAAATCCCTACTAAAAATTGCTTACATGCCCATATCGCCGCCATTTTGGATTTTAAAATGACCACCGTCAAACGAGAATTTCATGATATCTCGGCTTCCAAGTGACAAAGAAGGTTAATGTTAGATTCTTCTTCTATGTTATAACATCAGGAAGATGAAATTTATATTTAAATTTGCAGACAAGTCAATTGTGTTGCCATGGCCGCCATTTTGGATTTTAAAATGGCGTCCGATACGAAAGAATAACGTAAATCTCTTTGTACGTTTTAAAATCTGGAATATATTAATCTACGCCTGCATCTACATAGATTACTCTGAAGCTGGCACTTTGAATTAAAAAAATGGCCTCCCTTTATCATCAAAATTTTAAAGAACAAGCATATGTTTCAACATCAAGAAAAGGAATCTTGAAGTTTACATATTTTGCACAGTTCATTTAAAGTGATGATTTCATTTTGTCGGACTACTGGAATTTACAAATGATTGGATTAATATAAAATACTAGTAGTAGTAGTAGTAGCTAATTTTTAGTAGTTTAGTGGTAGTTGAATTTATTTGTAGCACAAAAGTAAGGAGAATGAAATGTAAGGTACTGATCGCAGTATTTTTACAGTCATACTTTTCAGAAGTTAAAAGCTATGAATTATATTTTAAGTATATGTGAAATTATGAAATTATTTGCATTGAGAAAACATTATCTTCTTTATCTTCATTACACTAGACCTCATCTTCATCACTGTCACTGTCAGCAATAACAATGCTGCCGTCATCGTCATTTTCGCATTCGGTGTCCCACAATCAAAGTTCTGTACATGGTAAGTTATTCTTTCTCTACATGAACATCTTGCGTGGAGCAATTGGTTTTGCATTGGCATCTGACCAACTCGATGATAGCCTGTGGTGCTGAAGAACATTTGTAGTAACTGATGGCAGCATCTCCATCTGTATCCTTACAGTAACTGAATTTTGAGGGGTCAATAAGCTGTTGCTGCATGACTGTGGCTTGACACCATACCTGGCTTTGTATCTGCACGCGCTTGATGTGTTCTTCGAGTGCAAAAAATGTAGGTGGTAACTTGTTGCTTTCTCATTCTGCGAGTTGTTTGCAGAACAGATGTCAACTTAGATCAGGTATGCTTCTGATGTAGAGACTTTTCGGACAGTACATTGAGCAAACAAAGTTTCCCAGTTCGTCTTTCACCTCCTACTGAAGATCACCTTCCATGGACGGTTCAGTACAGTTGAAACCATTTGGTGTAACCTATTCCTGAGAACTTCCCAACGTTGTCCGCTTCAGTGAACGCGTGGAATATAGGTATAAAGCTTGCGCTTTGTCCGTGCCTAAAGCTCTCCTGATTGGTTCTATGTCCACCATACCGGATACCATCGAGTGTAGCGTTTTTTGCACAGCTTGTCATAGTTTGCGAGAGCCAGAACCAAAATATCTGTATCAGGAGTGAAGAATATCAGTTCGTTGATATCAAATTCGTAATCCTGTCGTTGAAACTTTGTGCAAGATTTCTTACTGTTTTGAGTATACCTACTTTTCCCGTCATTTTCTGGAGAAGAACCATTCCGTCAACAACGGTGATTCTCGGATTTGTTGATGAAAAGGGTCGTTGCACACTGGTTCCTGGAGTTTCTGTCTGCCCATTGCTTTCGTCAGTATTTGCCAACTTCTGAAGATATTGTATCAGCTTAGATTTGTCATTACGTGGAAACATTGACCCATCTGGAGCAAAAAGTGCTCTCGTAGTTAATTTAAACTCAAAGTTACCAACAGCATTCTTTTGGTCAATATATCTCTGTTGGATCAGCTCAAAACCATCAGGTGATCATATAGATTTTTGGTATATCGCAGTCGCAGGTCAACTGTCTAGTTACAAAGCTTTATCAATTGCTGTTTTGCTTCCAGACATGTACATCTTGTTCTTTTTTTGACTGGGGCCCACAGGCTGACATCTCCATTGATGCGTTCAGGGACGTAGCTTTAATAAAGTTTCTAACCAGTTTCATCAGCATTCAAGATATTCTGAACACACTCTTGTGGTACACATGCATTTGTGATGAACTTGTACAACATGTCCCTTTCAACAGCAATAGGACAGACGTTGCTGCAAGTCGGTAATTGGGCCACTGTCTGCTCTTCGTAAACGATCCAATTTCTCTAAGCCCTATTCACATCATGTAGCACCAACCTAAATGATTTGTGCAAATGAAAAGATAATTTAATTTATTCTTATGTAAAAACTGCATGTTAAATCATCTATCAAAAACAAATAAAAGCTAAAATTCAAGTTATTCCTACTATCGGACGCCATTTTAAAATCCAAAATGGCGGCCATAGCAACACAATTGACTTGTCTGCAAATTTAAATATAAGTTTCATCTTCCTGATGTTATATCATAGAAGATGAATCTAACATTTACCTTCTATGTCACTTGGAAGCCGAGATATCATGAAATTCTCGTTTGACGGTGGTCATTTTAAAATCCAAAATGGCGGCGATATGGGCATGTAAGCAATTTTTAGTAGGTATTTATGGTTATTTATGATATTAACTCAAATTAAGAGCCTTTTTCACCAACGTTCTTAGACAATTACATGTCGAGCTATCAAGCAAGTTTTATTTCTGGTCGGCCATTTTTAAAGTCCAAAAAAACGACCATAGAGGCATCTTTGCAAATGTAAACATTTAATAATATATTGCTGGGGTGAGTACATTGTAGTAACAACTAACATGAACTCTCTATGTCAATTGGAAGCTTAATTATAGTGAAATTTGTATTTTAGGGTCAGCCATAGTTTAAATTCAAAATGGCAGCCGTGCTGCATATTTACAAATTTTAACTTTGATTTTAATATTCTTGGTGTTAAAACATAGTAAGAGCATTTTATATGAACTTTCTATGTCATTGGAAGCCGAGATATAGTTAAATTAATATTTTCGGCGGCCATTTTGATTAGCCAAAATGGCGGCCATACGAACATCTGAGCAAATGTAAACATGGATTTTTGAATTCCTGACGTTTCAAGCTTTCCAAAAATATGGCACTTTGCTAATCTCCAAAAAAATCCTACGAAAGTCGTTTTTACGACATAGTGAACCTGACTAGTAGGAGAATTGGCATAAAGCATATCTCTGCTAATAGTAAAAGGAGAGAACGCAAATTAACTGGTAAGAGGGGATTATATTAGTCCCTGAAACAAGAGGCGAGGTCTGGCAATCGTCGTCGGGGATACCTACCCTTCGACTTGACAACCACCCCGACGACGACGACAATGACACCACGAACGATGATAAAGTCGATGACGACTGCGACGTGAGACTCTCTCTTTCCTCCCCCTATACCCGTGGCTGGTTCTGACCAGCATGGGCATCTCCTCCCCGTAACCCCCAGGCTAGAGTAGCGTATTATGACCTAACGGCTGCCGCGCCCTTAATTCAAATAAACCAAAATAGAGGCAACCTCTGGCAATCGTTGTCGGGGACATTTCCTCTTTTCCTTGACGACCTACCCCTCAACGAACGATATCGATGGCAAAGACTGAGGGAACTCCCCGTTTATTCCCCCTCCCCGTGGCTGGTTCTGATCAGCATGGGCCCTTCCTCCACACATCCCCTACGCTAGAGTTGCGCATGATGATCTAACGGTTGACGCGCCCTAATTCAGCATAAAGGATATCGGGAGGCGTATTTGGTTCGCATGTCGTCTGTAATTACATCTGTTCAGCACCTGTCTGCCCTCCCTAGTCCCTAGTGTGGCTTATGATGACCTAACGGTTAACGCGCCCTTTAAACTAAATAAACAAAAAAACAAAAAAGCTATAGTTTTTATATAGGTTCATTTTATAAGTAGCACAATTCATATAAATTTACAAAATCGGTGACATTTCCAAGATAATTTTGAAATGTTTACATATTTATTTTTAAAATAGACTAAGTACAACTCAATATAAGAATTATCTTGACATATAAATGCAATAATCACGAGAGAGCGAGATTCAGTAAAGGGGAAATACGAAAAGGACGCTTTACAACAAAGGTCAACAACACTTCCTCCGTGGTCATGCTGATTCCATCTGTTATAGTTAATAATGCGTCATTCTTACTCTCCTTGTTAAATTCTCGAAAATTGGTATTTCCGGACAAATGCGGGCAGGGTAAAAGCAATTCACCCATCTTCGGGGAAACCACATTTGATGACCGGAAAGAGTTTAGTTTGGTGGTTTTTAAGAGAATGCAGGATAAGAGTGAATTTGTGGTGAGATTATGGGTCGTGGACGGACGCAAAGGCACGCGACGCCAGCCAGAGGGAAGTTACTAGTTTAATTATTGACTATTTTTATATGTTTATTAGTTAATAATTATAATCATCTTGACTATCTCAACTATGGCACATCTTGATTGTATGTGATACCCCAACAAATAATTAAATAGGTATAAAAGTAATCAAAAATAAAAATATGTACTATAGGATTAATTTGAAAGAAAATATAAAATCAATCAATTCTAAATAAAAACTTACCATTAAAATACAATTGGGACTTTAATAAAACAATAACAAGTATTTAAATTATTTTTCATTACTTTCAGACGGACCCCCGTCTGGGCCCGGGGTAGAATTGGCCCTGAGCATGGCTCTGCTAATCGTAAAAGGCGATCCAACCAAATACAAAAATTTGTAAAAAAAAAAAACGGCAGCCAAGCTCTCCTTCAAAAGTCTTCGGCTGTGAATGCTGTGAAATATAGAAGTTGAGCCAAGCTTTTTATTCTTTCTCCCTAGTTACGCTTTGAAAATAAGTAAGATCATTTTGCCTGTTGACGAGCGCCAAGCCAACGATTTTTGTGGTAAAAAAGTAAAATTTTTAAACTCGAAATCATAAAAAAAATTCTTAGCCATGAACCAAATTCAATGGCCAAGCCATTTTTTTTATAATTTCAAGTTTAAAAATTTAACTTTTTTACCACAAAAATCGTTGGCTTGGCGCTCGTCAACAGGCGAAATGATCTTACTTATTTTCAAAGCGAAACTAGGGAGAAAGAATAAAAAGCTTGGCTCAACTTCTATATCTCACAGCATTCACAGCCGAAGACTTTTGAAGGAGAGCTTGGCTGCCGTTTTTTTTTTTTTTTTTTTTTTACAAATTTTTGTATTTGGTTGGATATTACATCTTTTTGTTGTTCGTTTGCTATAGGTGTGAATGATGGACTTTGAATGATTAAATTTGTTAAGTTCAAAGTTGTTTTTTGACATTTTTGGGCCCACGGTCCCCCCAAAGATACCCCTTGTGTTTTAAGCACTAGATATTTATAATGGTTAAGAGCATGTTTAATTTCAAGCTTGTACAAATTACTACGCCTGAGTAATTACGCGTTTTGATTTTGATTTTGATTTTCCCCGGTCCCAATTGCCCGGTTTTGGTTATATGAGGTACATCTGAGTGTGGCCCAAGTTTCAAATTCTAAGATGAACCGTTTTCTCAGTATAGCGTATTATTCATAAGAGTACGGAATTACCTACTTTTGATAATTTTGATTTTTCCGGTACCCGTTACCCAATTTTGCTTTCCATATTCAAAAGTGATAAAGAATGAGAGATATCAAAATGTATTCCACGTTTGAAACATCTCAGTTGTAGCGTTTTCTTTGAATGATTCATTTCTTAAAGTTCAGATATGTTTTTTGTCATTTTTGGGCCCATGGTCATCCACAAATTTAGCCCCTTGTGTTTTGGACGCAAGATATTTATAATGGTTTATAGCATGTTTAATTTCAAGTTTGTACAAATTACCACGCTTTGGTAATTACGCGTTTTGATTATCATCCAAATTTTGATTTTCTCCGGTCCCTGTTACCCGATTTTGGTTTTGAAAGCAAAAGTCACTGCGTCTGAAGTACGATTTTGGTTTTGAAAGCAAAAGTCACTGCGTCTGAAGTACATCTAAGTGTGGTCCAAGTTTCATAGTTCTAAGATTGACCGTTTTCTCTGTAGGCTAAATTATTTCTTTGCGGAGAACATAGCCAGCAGCACCAGCAGCAATCCAGCCAGCCGAAAGGAATTTGACGATGTTGAGAGCTGGAGTTCGTGTCGCCTAAGCAGTCGCATGCGCTTATCTGCCGGGCGACGACCCTCGCCCTAGTTTCAAGAGAAAAAGTTCACCTCGCAAACATCAGCTAGTATGAAGGGTAGTATTTTACTCCCCGTTAAAGAGGCGAGCTCTGGCAATCGTCGTCGGGGACCTTGCCCCCATCCCTTGACGACCCCTCGACGACGATGACGACAATGACACCACGAACGATGACGAAGACAATGACGACCGCGACATGAGAACTCCCTTTCCTCCCCTTACCCGTGGCTAATTCTGACCAGCATGGGGCCCTCCCCATTATCCTCTAGGCTAGAGTGGCGCATTATGGCATATTCATATCCATCCAAATACTATTTCAAATATTTACTTAACTGTAGTTCATTGTTGTGTCTGCATCTATGTAATTGGATGAGCGTAGCGAGCGAAGCGAAAATCCCATTTCACTACACCGGAGATAAAAAAAAATCCCGATTTTTCTTTTTTTGTATTTTTGTCTGTTTGCTAACACGATTTCGGCTAAGCCGATACTCCAATTGCGATGAAATTTTCTGGAGGCCTTCGAAATCTCTGAACTTAGAACTGTCACGTTTTTTAGGGCAATCGAAAAATGATACCCCGTCTGGGCCCGGGGTAGAATAGGCCCAGAGCATGGCTCTGCTAATCGTAAAAGGCGATTCAAGAGAAAAAATCCACTTTGCAAACATCAGCTAGTAAGAGCGGAGTATCTTACTCCCCAAACTAGAGGCGAGCTCTGGCAATCGTCGTTAGGGACCTTGCCCCTTTCCCTTGACGACCCCCCGGCGACGATGACAATGACTCGACGAACGATGACAAAGACGATGACGACCGCGACGTGAGAAACCCCCTTCCTCCCCTTACCTGTGGCTGGTTCTGACCAGCATGGGCTCCTCCTCCCCACCGCCCTTAGGCTAGAGTGGTGCATTATGACCTAACGGTTGTCGCGTCCTTAATAAAAAAAAAAAACTCATGAAAATCTCAATTTTACGATTTTATATTTTTAAAACATTTCTTAGACTTATAACACCTACATGCTTTATCCGATTGTAATGATTTTTTCACAGATCCCTAATTTTATGATTTAATATATTAGTGTGAAATTTGAGCGCAATCGAAAAATAATTTCTCGTGAAAATCGCAATTGTACGCTTTATCGTTTAAAAAAACATACGCTCATCCAACAACTCACCGAAAAAGCGTTTGCGAAGCTTCCTAGTTAGATTTATTCAGTTATCTTCCTTTGTAAATCAGTTTTTTAACTGAATAGGATAGACGCTAAATAAAAAAATATTAAATACAAAATAAACGGTTGACGTGCCCTTAATCCAAATAAACCATCTCCAGTATGAGTCTGTAGCTCTGTTCTCACGTCGCGGTCGTCATCGCGGTCGACAAAGACGATGAAGACTACGTGAGAACTTCCCCTTTCCTCCCCCTACCCAAGACTAATTCTGACCAGCATGGGGCCCTCCTCCCCTTATCTCCTAGGATAGAAGTGGCTCATTATGACCCAACAGTTGACGCGCCTTTAATTGAAATATACCGAAACCAGATCCTTAGGCAGTGTCGCATATATTACCGAACAGTTTTTACATCTCTAAACCAAATTAACTACACTACGATGACGACCATGACGTGAGAACTAAGAACCCGTACCCCCTTTACTTTCCCCCTCCCTCTATAGCTACCCGTAGATGGTTTTAACCAGGATGGGGCATTCGTTACCACTTCCCCTAGACTTTATGACCTAACGTTTGATGCGCCCATAATCCAAATAGGCCCTAAACAAAACATAACGATAAACGCAAACAAAACTCTCACAAATCACACTCTAAAACAATGTTCTTAATTACCGGTATCGAGAATCGAACCCGTGAGCTCACAAGCTAACTACCTCTGGGTGATTCTTGAAAAAGAATCATGCGTATTCTAAACTTTGAGTTTAGTATTCATATAACGGCATGACCTTCCTTTTCACAACATTGAGCCACAACCAAGGTTATTATTTATTCCCCAGTACATGTTTTGAATTAGAATCATTATTTATTTAATTGAAACATAGATTGAAACAAAAGAACATTCTTTCTTCTGTTTAACTCAGATCAATGTGTTAGTCGCCTGGAGTAATAATATACGGGATTGTAAGCTTATGAATAAGTTATATAGTGTTATACACCCAACCCAATCCAACTATCATCAGCATCATTTTATTTTCCCCCCGTCTGGGCCCGTGGTAGAATTGGCCCAGAGCATGGCTCTGCTAATCGTACAAGGCGATTCAAGAGAAAAAGTCCACCTCGCAAACATGAGCTAGTAACAGGGGAGTATAGAACGCCCCGAAACTAGAGGCGAGCCCTGGCAATCGTCGTCGGGGACACCTCCCCCATTTCTTGACGACTTCCCCGACGACGATGACAATGACACAACGAATGATGACAAAGACGATGACGACGTCCTCGCCTTACCCGTGGCTGGTTCTGACCAGCATGGGCCCCTCTTCCCCATATCCCCTAGGCTAGAGTGGTGCATTATGACCTAACGGTTGACGCGTCCTGAATAAAAATAAAAATAAATATATTATTTTCTAATATATTCACTTAGAAAATAGAAAACAATATACCGCCACAATAACACACAACACACTAACTCATCTAATGAACTTTCAATGTCACAGGCGGCGCCATATGACCTAATTGGTTGAAGCGCACTAATTTATCACGAAAAATAATACGGAGAAAAATTGTTTTAACTAGGAAAACGCTTAAGTCTCGCCGCGTTGTTGGATGAGCGTAATTGGTGAATTGAGCTGCCATTTGTTTTGCGGATTTTCTGTTGTTCTGTGAAAAAATCAGAATTTTGTGAAATTTTTTTAAATTAAATCAAATTAAAAAAAAATTAACTTTTTTTTTTTTAATAAATCGTAATTTTAAAAAAGGAAAAAAATCGTAATATTGAAATTTTCATAAGAAATAATTATTCGATTACGCACAAATTTTACACGAATATAATAATTCATAAAATTAAGGTTCTGTGAAAAAATCATTACAATCGGATAAAGCATGTAGGAGTTATAAGTCGAAGAAATTTTTTAAAAATCGAAAAAAATCGTAAAATTGCGATTTTCATGAGAAATAATTTTTCGATTGCGCTCAAAAACGTGGCAGTTCTTAGTTCAGAGATTTCGAAGGTCTCCATAAAATTTCATCGCAATCGGAGTATCGGTTTAGCCGGAATCGTGTTAACAGACAGACAAAAATACAGAAAGAAAGAAAAAAAAAAAAAAAAAAAAAAAAAAAAAAAAAAACATTCCGGATTTTTTTTCTCCAGTGTAGTGAAATGGAATCTTCGCTTCGCTCGCTACGCTCGCTACGCTCATCCAACAATTAATTATCTCGCTGTCGCGATAATGGTGTTCAAATGAAAGGTGTGGTAAATTACAAGATACTTTAACGTTGGATTTGATTCGTAAAAAAAGTCGTCGTCGGGGACCTCTCTTCTTTCTTTTGATGACCTCCCTGACGTCGACGACCAAGACACGACGAAAGATGACAAAAACAATGACGACCGCGACTTGAGAACCCCACCTTTCCCCCCTCTACCCGTGGCTGGTTCTGACCAGCATAGGATTTTCCTCCTCATATCCACAGGCTACAGTTGCGTATTATCCGTCTGGGCCCGGGTTAGAATAGCCCAGAGCATGGCTCTGCTAATCGTAAAAGGCGATTCAAGAGAAAAAGTCCACCTCGCAAACATCAGCTAGAAAGAGCGGGGGTATCTTACTCCCCGAAATAGAGGGAGCTTGGAACGTCGTGGGGGCCCTTTGCCCCTTCCCCTTGACGCCCCCCCGGGACGAGACAATGACCAACGAACGTGAAAAAACGATGACGACCGCGAGTGAAAAAAACCCCCCTCCTCCCTCTTACTCAGGGCTGGTTTCTAAACCAGCAGGGGCCCCTCCTCCACCCCCCCCCCCTAGGCTAGAGTGGTGCATTATGCCCTAACGGTTAGCGCCCTTTAACCCAAATAAACCAAAAAAAAACCTAACGGTTAACGCGCCCTACCCAAAAAAAATTTTTAAAAAGAATTTTTTTTACCCCCTGTTGGTCAATTTTTTAAAAAAAAAATGAACAAGAGGTTAATCGTGGTTTTGCTCCTACCATATAGGCTACAGTGGTGCATTATGACCTAACGGTTGTCGCGCCCTTAATCCAAATAAATCAAATAAACAAAAATACATTTTAAACACATTAAAACAACATCGTTGCACGTGTTTAGCGAAAGCATAGAGACGGCCTTGGTTTAGCTCGCTTCTCTCGTCAGTGAACTGCTCTGCTTTCCTACTAGCCTGATACAAAAGCGAGATCGTCTCTTTGGTGGAATATGTGTGTTTCGTTTCTTATATCTCTTCTTCCTTACTTTACTACCTTGTTCTATCTTATCTACCCCTACAGTTTGTTTGAGTGAGCAATAGAGCCGACTAAATACTAAAAAATATAGAATACTGTTTAATGAAGAATAAAAATTGTGGATACCGCTTCCCCCTTTCCGCCCCACAAAGGCACAGCGATCGTCTAGCTAGTAAGCGAGAAAGAGTGATTGAAGCTAAGTCATTTTTATGCTTCTTTATACACCTACCTACCTACTTTCCTTCATTAAGTGTTCGTCAATGTATATTTTCATCAAACACACCATAAACTCATTTCAATAATTTTCAATATCACATGCAGCGCCGGTTGAAGCGCCCTAGTTTCTCACGTCGTCATATTAATCGTGTATGCTTTGGGATAATACATAAGCAATGGAACTACTAAATAACTCCGATCCCGACCAACAACTTTCAAAAAACAAAAACTGTTGATCTCCGCTCATAACTTAACCCATAAACTTGCCTGTGGCTAGATCTGTTCGCCCACGATGTGAGAAACCCCCTTCCCTCCCCTACCCGTGGCTGGTTCTGACCAGCATGAGCCACTCCTCCCCATATCCCCTAGGCTAGAGTGGCGCATCGTGACCTAACGGTTGGCGAGCCCTAAATCCAAATTAACTCAAACAAGAAGATAAAAATTATTCTGCCCGAAGCGGGATTCGAACCCGGAATCTTCTGAATCGGAAGCAGGGATTCGAACCCTACTTTTTAATCGCTTTTCATGATCAGTATGGAAAATAACCTACATGCTGTGTTGGCCGAGCGTAACGAGCAAGGCTCTTGATTCGGAAGGTCCCGTCTTCAAATTCTGTCGAGACCGGTAATCCTGACTGAAGGTTTTCTTCAATCGTAAATATTGTAAGGGAACAGTCCTCGGAAAACCCTTCACAATCATTGTCCTATCCGCAATATACCTAGTTCACCTTTAGGGGCTTATTGCACCCTATAACAGGTTCAATTCCCACGAGCCATGGTAAATATACTAGGAAAACGCCGAAAGTCGCTGTTGGATGAGCTAATTGGTGCATTGAGCCGCCTTGTCTTATGTTCATTAAACGAAATAAAAAAAAACGAAATATTTTAATTTTTTGTCAGAAATAATTCTTCGATTAACCTCAATTTCGGCATGAATCTATTGATTAATAAAGTGAAGGTTCTATTAAAAATTTTATTACGATGGGATTAACGTGTAGGTGGTAGAAAGTGAAAAAGTCTAAAATTAATAAAAAACATCGAAAAATTGCAATTTTTATGAGAAATAATCTTGGATTGTGCTTAAATTTGACACATGTTTAGAGTTTCATATAAGAAAGGTCCCAACAAATTTCATTTCGATCGGATTATGCATGTAGGTGTATTAAGTCGAAGAATTAAAAAAAAAAACGAAAAAAATCGTAAAATTGCGATTTTCATGAGAAAAAATTTTTTTCGTTTGCGCTCAAAAACGTGGCAGTTCTAAGTTCAAAGATTTCGAAGGCCTCCAGAAAATGTCATCGCAATTGGAGTAGGGGTTTTTGGGCGGCATAAAAATACAAACAGAAAAAAAAGAAAAAAAAAAAAAAACATTCCGGTTTTTTTTTTTTCCAGTGTAGTAAAATGGAATCTTCGCTTCGCTCGCTACGCTCATCAAATATGAATGCACTCCCTAAGTACTTGCGAAAACGTATACAAATGAATCCTTAAGCTTCCCTATACAGCTTTACCTTTATCCCCTTCCATCTATTCCAAAGACCTTGTTATAGAAACGCCCTCCAGTCTGTATTTACTGACAGATTAAGACAAGACTTGACAGATGCCCCGGAGGATTTCAAAGTTCTAATCTTAGCGCAGGTGTCGGGAATAGGGATTACTTAGGTAGGCAACGTCTTAACATTTCGTCGGGAAAGTGAGGGGTAAGAGGATTATGGGATGAAAGGGAAGGGAGATTTAAAAGACATATGCCCTTCAATTTGTAAGGATTTATACTTTTTTAATGTCCAATCAACGAAATAAATGCTTTGAGAGTTGCTCCTTTCATCAATAGGATTAATTTTTCTGATGTCTAAATTTTTTTCAGTCTTTGTAAAGAGATTTGTTTGAGTTTTAATGAGGGACTCATGGTTTACTTCCTCACTTTTATCTATGGGGCTAGTGTCACCAAACCTTACGATTTCTAACAATTTGAATGAACGTCGAGAGCAGAGCAGAACTACCAGAGCATGGCACTGGAGTTTAATAGTAAAAAGAGAAAAACTAGGAAAAGTCCATCTCGCAAACATCATCTAGAAGAGGAGTATGTTTCTCCCCGAAACTATAGGCGAGCTCTGGCTTTCGTCGTCGGGGAACCATTCCCCCTTCCCTTGAAGCGCCCTAGTTTCTCACGTCGTCAACCTTGACGACATCACCGACGACGACGACCATGACATCATGAACTAATTATACCAAAGACGATGACGACCACGACGTGAAAAACCTCCCCTTTCCTCCACATATCCTAGCGCATAATGACCTATCGGTTGACGTGCCAATCCATACAAATTTGCTTTAAAACTTTAGTTGTATAATGTTTAGACAGTAGGCCTAATTTAAAAAGTAGAAAACAGATGTCTCTGGTTCTATCCCCAGTGGAGGCACATATTTTAATAAAGTCTAAATGCTGTTCAGTTAATTTTTCTACACTAATACACCCCCCGTCTGGGCCCGGGGTAGAATAGGCCCAGAGCATGGCTCTGCTAATCATACAAGGCGAGGAAAGAGATGAAGACCATCTCGCGAGCATCAGCTGGTAAGGCAAGGGGAGAATTTTACTTCCTGAAATTAGAGGCGAGCTCTGGCGGTCGTCGTAGGGGACCCCCCTCTTCCCATACGACCTTATCGACGATGACGATAATGACAACACGAACGATGACCAAAACGATGACGACCCGAGGCGACGTGAGTGTGTGTGGCTCGTTGGTCTTGTGGTTATCGTATCTGCTTCCAATGCCAGAATGACCAGGGTTCGATTCCCGACAAATTAATCAAAAAACCGTCAAAGTCGGAAGTTTTTTAACTTCTGATTTGGGCTTAAGGGAATCCCTAGACCCAAATATGATTTCTAAAGAATGCACTAAAGACGTCTGAAAAGTAAGTAGAATGTAAGAGGGGCTTAATAAAAGAGAGGATAATTTTTTGAAATTTTTTTGACGGGACATAACCTCAGAATCAACAGTTTTATTCAAATTACTGGAATCAGTTCATCAAATTCAAAATTGAATTTTTAGCAGCGGTTTTTGTATATTATTTCTACACTCCTTTATCTACAACCTAAATATAAGTATTAATGGTTTTATATGGTTTCAGGCGTTGCACGATTTTTTTCTGTTAAACGGTACAAAATTTGAAATTGTACCGGCAAGCGAAAAAAATTGTGCAACGCAACAAACCAAATAAATCCAAAAATCCTTTTATTTAGGTTGTAGATAAAGGAGTGTAGAAATAATATACAAAAAACTGCTGCTAAAAATTCAATTTTGAATTTGAGCAACTGATTCCAGTAATTTGAATACAATTGTTGATTCTGAGGTTATGTCCCGTCGAAAAAATTTCAAAAAAATAATCCGCTCTTTTATTAAAGCCCTCTTACATTCTTCTTACTTTTCAGACGTCTTTACTGCATTCTTAAGAAATCATATTTGGGTCTAGGGATTCCCCTTTAAGTCCATCAGTTCTTGTCTTAGGAGTTTGTAAACGGTGACTTTTGGAGTCGTCCTAGCAACGATGCACATAATAAATTCAGAGTTGTTCTGAATCGGCCTTGTTGATTCTGGCGATGATCCGCGGGTGTTCGCACTGTCCACACCACTGATTGCTATATATTTCTTATTAAAAATATCGATCTTTGGTTGGTTATCACTCACTCGTCGATTGCGTCGGTGCCTGCAGGGTTGGCTTGGTCGCTTTGATTTAAAATCCCCCACTGAAAATCAGTTATATAACTGAGTGTGGAGACTCTAAATACAATTTATTTATTGCTATTTATTTATTTATTTATTTATTTATTTATTTAGAACCCACCCGCTCCCTTCCCGTGGATGGTTGCATGAGCATGAGCATGGGATTTTCCTCCCCTTATCCGTTTGGCTAGAATGGCGCATTATGACACGAGATTTTTGTAATATTTGGTCTGCGTTTGCTAAAAAGAAAATTATAACTAATTGACGAGCTTGTCTGATTAATAATGTTTATTATAGAAGGAAAAAAGAAAGAAAGAAAGAAAGATCCCCGTCTGGGCCTGGGGTAGAATTGGCCCAGAGCATGGCTCTGCTAATCGTAAAAGGCGATTCAAGAGAAAAAGTCCACCTCGCAAACATCAGCTTGTAAGAGGGGAGTATATATTACTCCCGAAACTAGAGGCGAGCTCTGGCAATCGTCGTCGGGGACACCTCACCCTTCCCTTGACGACCTCCCCGACGACGATGACAATGACACGACGAACGATGACAAAGACGATGACGACCGCGACGTGAGAAACCCCCCTTCCTTCCCTTACCCGTGGCTGGTTCTGACCAGCATGGACCCCTCCTACCCCCCCCCCCCTTAGGCTAGAGTGGTGCATTATGACCTAACGGTTGACGCGTCCTTAATCCAAATAAACAAAAGAAAGAAAGAAAGAAACGGTTGACGCGCCCTTTATCCAAATAAACCAAAACTAAACTAAAAAATACACACAGGGTTATACATGTGTTTAGTTGCAGGCTTATATTGTAAATCTTTTTTCTTTTGTTATAACTACTAGGAAAACGCTTAAGTCTCGCCGCGTTGATGGATGAGCTTTTTAAAGTTTTTAGTTTGCGTGGGATATCTTTACTTTTGCAAGTGCTTTGTTTTGCTGCCTACGCATTGCAGGTGATTGTTGTCAAGTTTCTATTGTTTCTTGTTAATTGGTATTATTTACCGTAAAAAACATATATAAAAAGATTTATTTCTATGAATTCTGTCTAGCTTTTTCAACTTTTTCTTTCAAAAGGTACTACATCACCATAACCTTAATGTCCATGTATAATATGAACGTTGTAGCCCCACCCGTTTGGTCAGAATTGGCCCAAATGGCACGAAAATATCGTACAAAATATAAAAAAACTTATATTAAAAGCTTTATTTCTATATATTCTGGCTAACTTTTTCAACTTTTTCTTTCAGAAAGCAATACATCACCATAACTTTAATGTCCATGTGAAATATGAACGTTGTAGCCACACCCGTTTGGTCAGAATCGGCCCAAATGTCACGAAAATATCGCACTAAAAATCGAAAAAAATCGTAAAAGTACGATATTCATGAGAAATATTTATTCGATTGTACCCAAAAACGTAGCAAGTCTAAGTTCAGAGATTTCGAAGGTCCCCTCAAATTTTCATCAAGATCGGATATGCCGTTTGCCCGGTAGAGAGCAAACAAACAGACGGAAAAAACAAACAAACAAAAAAAAAAAAAAAAAAAAACACCCGAGCTAAATTTTTTGGGGGGTCGGTGAAATTGAAGTCTTCGCTTCGCTCATCCAATCATCACCATCATTTCCTTTCCTTTCATTAACTTATCTTAAGAAAACACGATCATTATCAAACACACCATAAATAAACTCATTTCATTAACTTTCAATATCACATGCGGCGCAATATGATCTAATCGGTTGAAGCGCCCTAGTTTCTCACGTCGTCGTCAGTTCTCTGTGAGTGTGATACCATGCACATATTATTTGTTAGCCACCTTAGTAAATAAACATATGCGATAGTTTACATTCTGTCAATAAAGAAAAAAACTAACGTAACTGTTAGACCGTCCTCCGAGCAGACGCCAGCCTGTGAGTTTGGCAGAGTGCCCTTATGGCGAACAAACACTTTTCAGCGACGATTTATTTGAAAGCGACTTTCCATTGGTATTGGAAATTAATCAAGTCTGCCCGATGTTCTGCCATGCATGCGGGCCGTCAGAAGAGTGAGGGATATATCCGTTTTGCTCCACATTTATTACGTTTGTGATAGGGGCAATGTTAATATAGGTGTCACTGCTAGAAAGATATTGAAATAGCGACATACTCTACTTTATTAAATGGGTTTTATTGATTGGTTATTTGTGTTTGATTGTCCAGGAACAGACGGCACGTCTACTGCTAGAAGTGGCTGATTGCTTTGACGCGTATTTCTAACGGTTGACGTGCCCTTGAACCAAATAGACCAAAATCACTATCGTTGGCTATATAAATTAAATGTGATGTCAAGTAAAAATTGGAAACATCAGAGGCATATAATATTTTTGGTTTTGCTGGATTTTTTTTCTTGTATCATTTTTAATTTGCGTTCGTGTATTCATATTAGCTGTCAAATTTATCTTTATAAATCCTTTATATTTCGTATTCAATTCATTATTTTTACCACTGTGGTATATTTCAAAATGTTGAACAAAGATGTGATTTAGTATGGGATGATATTGTTTTTTTTGCATTGTGATGATGACAAGTACAAATATTTACGATATAACATTAATTTTTATGTTGTTTTCGAAAATATTAATTTTGCATTGTGTTTTAATAATTCCCCTTTTAGATATTTGATATATTACAAGTTTTACGACACTTTACCAATACCCAATATCGGTTATACCGGAGTTTATATGTATTCGATGCCAGTTTGTCACACAAGGCGGAGTATTTATGTTGCGAATGCCGTTTCTCTTTTATATCCACGGGCGCGAATGTTTTTAACTTCCGAATCCCATTACACACATTCTGTTATGAATAATACGCATTATCCGGACATTCAATCGTCAATAGGCCTACTCATACATGTTCATATAAACATTTTCTCAAACCGATGTAAGGTTGTCTTCACAACCTGCTCGTAACACTTCCAAAATCCATTACATTATTTTTAAAAGGCCCGACACTATGGTGAAAATCATTAAATAACTGCCAAAATTGCTCTTTGTGATTTTTTTATTCTTTAATAAGTTTTTTTTTTAAATCCTATTTTCGATCTACTTTTAAGAAAATGGCCTAAATACATTTAAAGTTTCGTGGATGCGTCGATTTTTTTATGCCCATTATATAAATGGTAATAGGTACCGGTAAAGTTAAAAACATAATTCCAAAAAGTGCAGAATAGTAGTCAAGATAGCCGAGGTAGCTAGCGGGCATGAAAGAAGGTAGCTATAGGTAGTTACTAGTTACTAATAATTTCCGCAATTACTATACTCAGCGCTTAACTTAATTGTCAATTTCCCGGAGAAGTTGAAATTCACTCATTCTAAGCTAGGCACGAGTAAAACTTTTTTCAACCGATTTTGTTCAAATTACAATGTTAGTTAAATATTATTAAATAACAAAACTCATACCCAATCGTTTTTTTATTATTTTGAAAATTGTTATCAATTTTATTTTTTGGAATAGAAAAAAAATCAATTCAAATGTTTTTTTATATATATACAAAAAGTAGGCTTATAGGCCTACTTATTTTTGTTCATTATAACAAGACACAAGTGAATATAAGTTGGGTTAAAAAAAATGAAATTTAATATCTCCTGTCTCAGTAGACCTTAGGCAAAAGTATTACATTTTCGCTAAATTCCGTACAAAAAAATTTTCTAGATAAAAAAACTTACACCATTTAAAATTAATAGCAATACATTGGATAAAAATTTCAGATTGATTGCTTCATATTATTGTAGATTCTTTTTTCATTTTCACCCATAGTGTCTCCTGTGGGTTTTTAATTAAATATTTCTGATAAATGAAACGGCAAATGAAAGAGTTTCGAGCAGGATGTGTCGACAGCATATAGCATCGGTTTGAGTATCACACTATATTCACTTTTCAGCCTCTCTAAGGAAGCTTCCCCCCGTCTGGGCCCGGGGTAGAATTGGCCCGGAGCATGACTCTGTTAATCGTAAAGCGATTAAGAGAAAAGTCCACCTTGCAACATCAGCTAGTATTGATAGGGTAACTTATATTACTCCCCTAAACGAGAGCGAGCTCAGACATCGTCGTTGGGACCTTCCCATTTAACTTGCATACGAACTCCCCGTCGACGATGACAATGCACAAAACGATGACAAGACGAGACAACCGCACGTGAAAAACCCCTTCCTCCCTTACCCTGGCTGTAAGACAGATGGGCCCCCCTCCCCCCCCTTATGCTAGAGTGGGCATTATGACCAAACGTTGACGCGTCCTTAATCCAAATAAACAAACAAATCATGTTCTGACCAGCATGGCTCCACCTCCCCATATCCCCTATAGGCTAGAGTGGCGCAATATAACCAAACGGTTGACGCGCCCTTAATCCAAATAAACCAAACCTTTTGCTTTAACTATTACCACCATCATTTTCTATCCTTTTATAAACTTAGAAAATAATATAACCATCAAACAAACCTACACCTATTTCACTACCCTTCCCCCCGACTGGGCCCGGGGTAGAATTGACCCAGAGCATGGCTCTGCTAATCGTAAAAGGCGATTAAAGAGAAAAAGTCCACCTCGCAAACATCAGCTATAGTATAAGCGGGGAGTATGTTTCTCCCCGAAACTAGAGGCGAGCTCTGGCATTCGTCGTCGGGGACTTGCCCCCTTCCCTTGACGGACCCCCGGCGACGATGACAATGACACAACGAACGATGACGAAGATAATGACGATCGCGACGTGAGAAACCCCCTTCCTCCCCTTACCCGTGGCTGGGTCTGACCAGCATGGGCCCCTCTTCCCCATATCCCCTATAGGCTAGAGTGGCGCAATATAACCAAACGGTTGACGCGCCCTTAATCCAAATAAACCAAACCTTTTGCTTTAACTATTACCACCATCATTTTCTATCCTTTTATAAACTTAGAAAATAATATAACCATCAAACAAACCTACACTTATTTCACTACCCTTCAATATCACAGGCAGCGCAATATGACCTCAACCGGTTGAAGAGTACTATAAGCTAGTTTCTCACGTCATCGTCGCATTACCAAGTAAGGGGCCATAAGAAAATTCATTTAGAAATAGTTGAAACTATGTCGATCGTTGATGTTAGGCCTTCTCATACATTGAGATCTATGTAGAGTGACGCTGTCGGCGGGAAGACCCTCCCCCCATGTTACTCCCCCTACCCATGACTGGTTCTGACCAGAGTGGGACTTTCCTCCCCATATCCCCCAGGCTGGAGTGGCGCATTATGAAATAACGGTTGATGAGTCATTTATCCATATAAACTCAACTAAACTAAGAAATGGGACACCCTATAACGTGAGTAAGAGCAATTATTGATTGTCGGTGTGGGATATCCCCAAGGATGACTAGGAATCAGAACTTTCTCTTTGTTGACGTCTATGTGATGACAACCGGTGTATTTTTAGTGAGTAGTGGAATAACACTGGGACTGCCGCCATATTGGCTACAGTTTTTGGCCCCCATCTGGGCCCCGGATAGAATTTGGCCCAGAGCATGGCTCTGCTAATCGTACAAAGCGATTTAAAAAAACGTCCACCTCGTAAACATCAGCTGGTAAGAAGGGTTGTATACTACTCCCCGAAACTACAAGGCGAGCTCTGGCAATCGTCGTCGAGGACACCACCCCATTACCTTGACGACCTCCCCGAAGACAATGACAATGGCACCTCGAAGGATGACAAAGCCGATGACCGCGACGTGAGAACACCTTCTTTCCTCCCCGTACCCGTAGCTGGTTTTGACCAGCATGGGCCTCTCTTCCCTATATCCCCTAGGCTATAGAGTGGCGCATTATGACCGAACTAAAAATCAGCTAGTAAGAAGGGGAGGGGGTATATTACTCCCCGAAATAAGAGGCGAGCTCTGGCAATCGTCGCTTTCCCTTGACGATCTCCCCGACGATGACGACAATGACGATGACGACCGCAACGTGAGAACCCTATTTTCCTCCACCTACCCGTGACCATGGTTCGGACCAGCAATAGCTTCTCCTCCCCATATCCCCAAACTAGTGTGACGATTTAAACTAAGGGTTTGACGCCCCCTTAAATTTAATGAATAAAAATTTTTTTTGGTTACAATCAGAAGTGACCAAAAACGAAGTGCCATGCTAAAAAACAAAAAATCCAAAAAATGACGACCGCGCGTGAAAATCCCCCCTTCCCCCCCTTCCCGTGGGGTTTGACCAGCATGGGTTTTTCCCCCCAACCCCCTGGGCTAGAGGGGTGCATATAAACCTAACGGTTGGCGCGTCCTTAATTCAAAAAAAAAACAAACCAACTCGCGGTTTCACTCGGCAGTTACAAAATTATCTATCCCGGGAATAGTCAACTGTGATCCAAATACTGTTTTGCTTTTTCCTGATTTTGGAAAATTTATTTGTTTCAGGGGGATCGTTTTCCCCCGTGGGCTAGAAAGGCATTATCCCGAGGGGTTTGACGGTCCTTTTTTTTTTTTACAAATAAAAAAAAAAATTAAGTTCATGTTCATCTAAATTTTTAGGGTAGTTTTATTTATTCCCTTTTAAAACTGAATAAAAAATGATTTAAATTTAAATTTGGCCCCGATAAGTGGCCCGGTCTGAAAGAAGGGAGTATATTACCCCCTGAAACAAAAGGCGACCCTTTTGCAATGTGTGGGGGACCCCTCCCTTACCTACTTATACCTCCATGCCCCCCCCTGTTTGTGGCGGTTTCGCCCACCCTAGGCCGTCACCACACGTTCCCCGTCACCCCTTACGTTCCTCCCCTTTTAAAAAAATATATCACAATTATCTAACTAAAAAACCCCGTTATATAGCAGGTGGCGCAATATGACCTAAGGGTTGACGCCCCCTTAAACCTAATATCCCCAAAAAAATTTTCCCTCCCCCCCCCTAGCTTTTTTTTGATGCATGGGGGGATGCTTATGATTAACGGTTGACGCACTTAATCCACACAAACATAAAAAACTGAAGCCCCGGGTACCCCTTATAAAAGTGTTGACGATTAAAGAGTACTGGTTTGTTTTGTGGGGTGGGGGGGGGGGGGGCTAGAGGCAATTAACGAGAAAGATAACTATGATTAGCTAAGTACACATGGGAATCTCCCAAATTCCAACAACAACCGTCCTTGCTACAATATTTTCTTTTGTACGTTAAGCGATTTCCGTAGCAAAATCGCAAAATTCGACCTGTGCCTCTGGGGACTTCACTTGGAGATGAGAGGTAGTCCCAAATTGAATTGGCCCCCCAAAATGTGCAATTTGATGTACCTTTAACCGTATATTCATATATTAGTAGAATGCCTTGCGCACCCAAATTTGATCTCTCCCAATCATATGAGAAACTTCTACTTAATTTAATTCACATAAACACATTTAATTTTTTATTTGAACAAATCATTTTTCTTATGCTATTACAATTATCTCTTATCATTTTTTTTTTTTTTTTAAAATGAAAAATCGTTTATCATAAAACCCCACACGAAAAACTCATTAAACTACTTAACTCATTTATAGTGAGAGTGTAAAGGGAAGGAACACTTAAAATATTGCAAATCCGGATACCAGCGTGAAATTTTGCATGGGGGAAAAAAAATTCGATTAAAAATCCGCCGGGAGGCAAGCGATATCTCACCCCCAACCCCCTAATCATCCCCAAAAATTAGAATAATTTCATAGCTCAACCCAAAAAAGAATTTTTATTAAAATTTAGTTTTAAAATTATTTTTTAATGTGTTTAAACCCAAAATCAGCCTATTCTCATTCCAAACCACTTTTTTTCAAACCCCATCCCTCTTTGTTTATAATATTTTTACCTTGATTCCAGATTTACCAGGGAGGCACCTGGGAAATTTATCAGCAGAAATAGGGCATGATGGTTCTAAAACCTGAAAATAATAACCCCCGGGGAGGCAGCGATATTCCCCCCCTTTTGTTCTCTACCACCCTTAATTTTGGGAAAAAAACGTAAGGTAGTTTTTAAAATTTCAATATTTCAATTGCTGTTTAAAAAATTATAGTCGAGTGCTATATCCAGTAACAAATATTCATACAAAACAAAAAAATTTTTTTCACCCCCAACCCTAAAATCCATATTTTAGTGAAAAAAACACTGTTTAGAAATTTACCAACATAAAATTTTTGGGCATGGGGGAAAAAAAATATAAAAAATTACTTTTCCCTTTGGGAAAGCAAAAAAAATATTTTACCCTAGTCCCCCTTTATACCCCTTTAAATTTGGGATTTGGTACTAGTCGTATTCTATACATTGAAATTTTAAAATTATCCAATAATTGGATGAGCGTAGCGAGGTAGCGAGCGAAGCGAAGATTCCTTTTCACTATACGGGAGAAAAAAACCCGGGAAATGTTTTTTTTTTTTTTTTCTTTCCTTCTTTCTTTTTTTTTTGTATTTTTGGGTTTGTCAGCACGTTTCCCGGCTAAACCGATATCCGTTTGCGATGAAATTTTATGGGGGCCTTCGAAATCTCAAACTTAGAACTGCCCGTTTTTGAGCGAATCAAAAATTATTTTCAGAAAATCGCAATTTTACGTTTTTTATCGTTTTTTTAAAAATTTTTTTTACTTTTAAACCCTACATGAAATCCGATTTCAATTTTTTCACAGAACCTTTAAATTTTATGAATTAAGATACCCGGGGTAAAATTTTGGGCCCAAAATCGAAAAATTTTTTTTCTGAAAATAAATTTTGTGGGTTTTTTTTTTTTTAAAAACAATTTTTACTTATAACACCTAAAGCTTTTTTTTATTGTAATATTTTTTTCACAAAACCCTTTAAATTTTTTGAATTATATATTCGTGTAAAAATTGAGCGCATCGAATAATTTTTTTTTATAAAACGCAATTTTTCTTTTTTTAAAATTTTTTAAAATTCATAGTTAAAAAAAAAATAAAAAAATAAAAGTTTTTTTTTAAATTTAATTTAATTTAATTTAAAAAAAATCTTTTAAATTAGTACTAAATTTTTTTACAGAACATTTAAAACAGAAAATCCGCATAACACTGGAGCTCAAAGCACCAATTCCCCATCCAAACGCGGGGGGACTTAAGCGTTTTCCCAGATTATGCTAAGATGTTTCCCCAACAACCTAAATTTTTCGTGATTTTTTTTTCCCCCCCCCCAATAGTGATTTTTTTTTATAACACTTAATTAGCAGAAATTTGGGATGGTGATAGATAAAAATATGAGAATTCTATTCCCTTTGGGGAAACAAACAATATTTTACCCCCAGTGGGCCCTAATCATCCCTTTAAAATTTGGGTTTGGTACTAGGTCGTATTTATCATTGTAATTATTAAAATTATCCAATAATATTATGTCAAGATTTTTTCCCTCCAATCAACCCAATTTTTCTGATTTTTTCTACCCCCACCCAAAAAGTGATTTTTTTCCCTCAAAACCTTTTTAGCATGAAATTTGGGTGGGATAGATAAAAAAAATGAGAAATTTTCTATTCCGTTGGGAGACAAACGTATTTACCCCCAGGCCCTCTATCATCCAAAATTTGGAAATTTTTGGGACTAGGTGAAATTTTTAAATATCCAATAAAATTATGCTCAAGCATGTTTCCATCCAATCAACCTAATTTTCGTGATTTTTTTCCCCCCCCCTAAAAGTGATTTTTTTTATCAAAACTTATTTGCATGAAATTTGGATGGTGGGGAGAAATAAGAAAAATAATATAAGAAATTTCTATTCCGTTCGGAAGAAAGATATTTCACCCAAGTACCCCCTTAAAAAATTTGGAAAGAGGTTCAATATTCGTTTTTTTTTTATGGGTGGTTATTGGAAAAAAGTTTCAAATTAAAAATCTAATTAAAATTCAATGTTTGTTAATTTTAAAAAAATACAATAAAAAGAGTTTTGCGTGGTATCTTTGATTTCATGGTACAGGTGGTTTTTTATGCAGTTTCTTTTTTCAATGCAGTTTCTAAAAAAATACGGTTTTTTTTTGTCTGAAGTGACAGGTAATATCAAACCCCAAAACCGTAACAAATTGTATAAAATACCACTTGTACCCTGAATCATAGATACCATACCTACATAGATACTTGTTCATGCTTTTTTTGTATTTCTTAAATAAACCAAAAATTTGAATTTTAATTAGATTTTTAAAAGAAAACTTTCTTCCAGATAGCCACAAATGAAAAAAAAAAAGAACATTGAAACTCTTTTCCCCTTTTAAAGGGGTGTTTGGGGTGAAATATCGTTTATTCCCCAAAGGAATATAATCTTTTAAATTTTATCTACCACCATCCCAAAATTTATGTAATAAGTGTTGGTGAAAAAATCACTATTAGGGGGGTGGGGGTAAAAAAAATCACAGAAAATTGGTTTTATTGGGTGGAAAAAGCTTTAGATAATATTTTGGAATTTTAATAATTTCAAAGTAAGAATACGACCTAGTACCAAAACCAATTTTAAGGGATGATAGAGGGACTAGGGGGGAAAATATCGTTTGCCTCCCCAAAGGGGAAAAGTAAAATTTTTATATTTTTTTTCTATCACCATGAAAAATTTATGCTAAAAAGTGTTTATGAAAAAATCACTAAGGGGGGGGGTAGAAAAAAAACGAGAAATTAGGTTTATTGGATGGAACATGGTTGAGCATAAATTTTGGATAAATTTTTAAAAATTTCAATGTATAGAATACGACTGTACCCAATCCAATTTTTTAAGGGGGGATGAGGGCATAGGGGGAAAAAATTTTTTGCTTCCCCCAAGGAAAAGTAATTCTTATATTTTTTTCCACCCCTGCCAAATTTCTGTTGGAATTACTATACAGTGTTTTGTCACTAAAAGTATGATTATTAGGGTTTTGGGGGAAAAAAAGTTTTTTTTGTATAATGATTTTGTGACCTTTTTTAACACATCGCTATTTTAATCAGCAAATTTAAATATTCAAAAGTTTTAAATACACCTTACGTTTTTCCCAAAGTTAAGGGTGGTAGAGAACAAAAGGGTGGAATATCGCTTGCCTCCCGGCGGATTATTATTTTCAGGTTATTATGAACCATCATGCCAAATTTCATGCTGATAACTCCTTAGGTGCCTCACTGTAAATGCTGGAAATCAAGGTAAAAATATTATAAACAATTAGGGATGGGGGTTGAAAAAATGTGGTTTAGGAAATGAGAATAAAGCCGATTGGGTTAAAACACATTAAAACATAATTTTAATAACTAATTTGAATAAAAATTCTTTTTTGGGTTAGAGCTATGAATTATTCTAATTTTAGGGGATGACTTAGGGGGTGTTGGGGGTAAGATATCGCTTGCCTCCCGGCGGATTTTTAGTTCTGATATTTTATCTACCCCCATGCAAAATTTGGCGCTGGTATCCGGATTTGCAATATTTTTCCGCTAACAGCTCTCACTATTAATAACTTTCAATATCACAGGCGGCGCATTATGAACTTTACGGCTAAAGCGCCTTAGTTTCTCATATCGTCATCAACTTGTCGCATGGTCCTATTAGAACTTATTTATTCAATAAATCACTTTTACTATTTGAATAAAATAAGGTTTGAAGTTTTGACTCTATGTAAAAGGCGATTCAAGAGAAAAAGTCCACCTCGCAAACATCAGCTATAGTAAGAGCGGAGTATATTACTCCCCAAAACTAGAGGCGAGATCTGTCAATCGTCGTCAGGGACACTTCCCCTTTGCTTTGACAACTTCCCCGACTAACGAAGATGACAATTGACATAACGAACGATGACGACCGCGACGTGAGAACTCCCCTTTACTCCCCCTACCCGTGGCTGGTTCTGACCAGCGGCAGTATGGGACCCTCCTCCCTCCACCCCCCTCCTAGGTTAGAGCGGTGCATTATGACTTAACAATTAACGCGTCCTTAATCCAATGAAACCAACAAAATCATTTCTTAGTGCAGATAAATATAAAATTAAGTACATTATTCGTTTGTGTCAGCAGGAGTGCCCAAAATATAGGTATCTCTGATTGGATATTATTGAACAAGGAAAATGACAGGAAGAATCATTTTGAGTTGTCTCATTTGTTCATTATCCATAAAAATTTGAAATTTAATCGGGAAATTGTTCAAATCGTTTAAGAAGATGATTGTTCAATAGACCATATTAACTTGTTTTATGTAATATTGTGTTCGATAGACCATCTAATTACGACATTGTTTTTTAACAAACAAGCACAGATAGGAACCATCAGTTTCTCGATTTGGTTAGTCGGGAAACACTCCCGTATATGTGTAATGTTATTATTTACTACAATTCAGAAATTAAAACAGTCCACCCCAACTGGGATTAGGTTAAGTTAAGTTAAGTTAAGGGTGGTTAAGACGCTCACCTGGAATTTGAGAGACCCGTGGTTCGAATCCCGGTTGGGGCGGACTTGTTTAATTTCTGAATTTTAGTAAATAATAGGAACCATCAGGCTGGTCTATTGAACAAACCTACCTCTCGTTTACTGTATAGCAACGGATGTTCACTTCAAGCTATATAAAACTCAACAAGACATCCGATTCTATTTAGAAAAACTAGACTCTTAAGGGTTATATAATAGAGTTTTGCTAGATATACCTGGACACGAGGGCATAGAGGGAAATGAACACGCTGATCGGGTTGCTAAGGACCCACACTGCCCACACTGACTAATAAAATACGTCCTACGTCTCGACTCTCACGTAGAGAAGAGGTGGTACTGTCCAGAATTTGAATAGGCAACACACGTCTAACTCACGGATATCTCTTAACCAGAGAAAAGGTTATTCCCACATGTGACACATGTGATGTACCTTTAACCGTATATTATATGCTAGCAAAATGTACCAAATATGATGCCTTGCGCACGCAATTTGATATCTCCCATTCATATTCTATCATATGATAACGGCGTCAAACTTTCTAAATTTCTCATCCATAGTAATCAATTTAACAAATAAATTTAATTCACATCATATACACATTTTTTTCCCATTCACATACATAACTTTTATAAGCTATTACTTTCATCATCATCATTTTATTTTGTTATTTATACACTTAGAAAACAATCTAATTATCAAACACACCATTAACTCATCTCATCAACTTTCATTATCACAGGCGGCGCAATATGACCTAACCGGTTGAAGCGCCCTAGTTTCTCACGTCGTCGTCTGATGTTGCCTTGCACACGAAATTTGATCTCTATAATCATTGAAGTACTTCTATCATACTATGCATGATAACGGCGACAAAATTTCAAAATTTCTCATTCTAAGTAATTTATTTAACCCCCTTTCCTCCCCTTACCCGTGGCTGGTTCTGACCAGCATGGGCTCCTCCTCCCCTCCCCCCTCCAGGTTAGAGTGGTGCATTAGGACCTAACGGTTGACGCGTCCTTAATCCAAATACCCCCCCCCAAAAAAAAAAAAAACGAACCCGGTCTCCTCCATTCTGCTGCTTTTAAAAGGCAGCAGAATCTTTGCAATACTGTTCCAAGCTATTCAGATCTAGAATGCACCAAAAATCCAGATGTTAAGAAGTTGACCGTCCCGGTAGCTTAGGGGTAAAGCACTCGACCGGCAACCGGGAGACCGGGGTTCGATACCCCGCTGGGATGAATTTTTTAATTTATGTATTGATTTTTATAAAATTCTGAATGTTATCAAATATTAACATTTTCACCTACGGGAATGTTTCCAGACTAACCAAATCGAGAAAAAGTACCACTATCATCACCATCTTTTTTAACCTTTAAACCGGTTGAAGCGCCCTAGGTTCTCACGTCGATTGTGAAACGCCAAATAAATAAGTCCATATACGTCGTTACGGATCAATGAACGAAAACGAACGCGAAAAACGTAGTTGAAAACTAAAATGCATTGAATGCAGTTTTAAGGGTAGTTTTTAAACGAGTTCCATTCAGAAGGGTTGAAGAGTGGTTAAACCGGAAAATACGCGTAAAAAAATCTGTTATAAGTACAGCCTATGCAATGTGAGTTATTAGTGTGTGCAACTTCTTGTCATGATGCGATATTATGAATGCTGGCAGAGTGGTTCAAAATTTTACTTTGCCTTCGTCATTAAGTTAGTACTTAGTTTGATGCACGACCTTCAAAGTAAATTTAAAAAGCGGGAGAATTCTGTGTACGTTTGAAAGAGAAATTAATGAAGTTGGAGTTTTGAATGTGCTTGAGAAGGGGTCGTTTGTAGATCCGGTTTTACTTTTTAATCACGGATCAAGCCACGATAAAATTATAAAAGAGCAAAGTCATGAAGGTTTTTCCGTTCAACTCAAATGACTAAGCAGTTCAAGAGATGAATGGATGAATGGAGATGCCAAAAGTGATGATGATGAAAAATTATTCATATAATGAAAATAAAAGTCCTCTCCCCTCACCCCCCGCCACCCCCCCTCCACACTCTCTCAGTCTTTTTAAAATTTAGAAAACAATGTAATCATCAAACTCACCATAATATGACAGGCGGTGCTAAATGATATAACCGGTTGAAGCGCCGTATAGTTTCTCACGTCGTCGTCAATTACGTTTGCCTCCGCTAACTCGTGGCTGGTACTGACCAGCATGGGCCCATCCTCCCCATTTCCCTTAGGCTAGATTGGTGCATTATGACGCGCCCTTAATCCAAATAAACAAAAAAAGTTTGTTTGTTGATTATTTTTGTATATTTCGTCACTTTGTTTTGGTACCATTTTCATTTGTATTTGACGTCCGCCGTGCTATAGCAAAGAAGCAGAAACAAATTGTTTTTAGTTCTCCAAATTACGTAGCCCCCGTCTGTTCCCGGGATAAAATTTGGCCCAGAGCATGTCCGTGCTAATCGCCAAAGGCGAGGAAAGAGGAAAAGTCCATATCGCAAACATCAGCTAGTACGTATAGGGGAGTATTTACTCCCCGAAACTAGAGGCGAGCTCTGGCAGTCGTCGTCGAGGACATCTACCCCTTCCCTTGACCACTACTCTGACGAGTGACGGCAACGACGACGAACATAACAACACGAACGACAACAAAGACGATGACGATGACGACCGAAACGTGAGAAGCCCCTTTCCTCCCTCTACCCGTGGCTGGTTCTGACCAGCATGGGCCCCCCTCCCCCCTCCCCTTAGGCTAGAGTGGTGCATTATGACCTAACGGTTGACGCGTCCTTAATCCAAATAAAAAAAATATATTGTAACCCCGTCTGGGCCCGGGGTAGAATTGGCCCAGAGCATGGCTCTGCTAATCGTAAAGGGCGATTCAAGAGAAAAAGTCCACCTCGCAAACATCAGCTAGTATGAAGGGTAGTATTTTACTCCCCGCAAATAGAGGTGAGCTCTGGCAATCGTCGTTGGAGACCTTGTCCCCTTCCCTTGACGACCCCTCGACGACGATGACGACAATGACACCACAAACGATGACGAGGACAATGACGACCGCGACGTGAGACCCTCTTTTCTCCCCTTACCCTTGGCTGGTTCTGACCAGTATGCCTCCGCCCCTGGGCTAGAGTGGCGCATTATGACCTAACGGTTGACTCACCCTTAATACAAAGAAACCAAAATAATAACAGCAAGTGACCCACCAAAGCTATAACGATAAATATCACAGGTCTTGCTGCCACTTGAGAATAAACCAGACGTCCTCGACAGATTTGCAGGACATTTGTTCAATCTGTACTAGGCCCTAGCAAGATCGAGGGGGGCCGATCCGTCGGTATTTAGCAAGACAAAGTACGTGTGAGGTGAAATGACCAGAGCGATAAGAGATGAAGATAGAGAGACACAAGCTTTGCAAAGAAGCACTTTGAGAAGATTTATACGGTGCTATAATTTCTTGCCGGCTCAGCGATAAGCTATCGGGAATCTGATTTGGAAAGTCGAAAGTTCGATTGCTTTCGTTGAAAATACTTGCCGAACTTTCTGGTAAGTTTCCGCTTTGTTTTTTTAGACTGTCGCGCCGAATTGGCTTGTTCAAACTCTTTACAATGTTAAAATAAATCAATTTGTTTTTGTAGGGAACCTGTTTAGAGGGAATTTCTACCCATCAATAGGTCTAAACTCTAAAGGTAGACCAGATGAAGTGCTTTGGCCTAATTCTCTTCGTCGATGATTTCTCCCACTTACTTAGACGGTCTCTCAGACGACGACGACGACGACGACGACGACTAAGATAATGATGATGACGATCACGACGTGAGAACCACCCCATCTCCTCCCTCTATATATACCCATGGCTGAATCTGACAAATCGTCCTCCCCACATTCCCTAGGCTAGGGTGGCGCTTTATGAGTTTAATACCCAAGGCCAAGGGTTAACGCGCCCTTAATCCAAATAAATTCAAACTCAAAATCTAAATTTCTTATTCAGAGTAATTTATTTAAACCAAATTTTTTCATCAAACACATTTCAATTTTTATTCAAATAAATATATACATTTATTTTCCTATTATCATCTCAATCATTTTCTTTTCTTTTATAAACTTAGAAAGCAACTTAATCACAAAACACATCATAAACTACCTCCCGACAACGATAACAATGACACAACGAACGATGACAAAGACGATGACGACCGCGACGTGAGAACCACCCATTCCTATACCTATACGTTATACTGGTTCCGACCATCACCGACAGTGTTGGCTCGGGCGCTAAGCGCTCGACTCTGATTCGGGAGGTCCGGGTTCGAATCCCGTCGAGACTGGCAATCCTGACTGATGGTTTTTTCCGAGGTTTTCCTCAGTCGTTAAGGCGAATGCAAGGGATTGAGTCCTCTTAAACAGCCCTCGGACATCCCTTCACAATTTCCTTTCCGCACATACCTAGTTCACCTGAAGAGGGGCTAATTGCACCCTATAACAGGTTTCCCACGATAATTAAAAAAAAAATCCGACCAGCATGGGCCCTCCTGCCAATATCCCCTACTCTAGCGAGGTGCTTTATGACCTAACTGTTGACGCGCCCTTAATTTAAATAAACTAAGCTAAACTAAACTAAAAACCATGAACTTATAAAGTAACACAGGCGGCGCAATATGGCCTAACAACTGAAGCGCCCTAGTTTCTGAAGTGTTTTCTTTTCCCATATTGTATGAGCTTGCATGGGCCCGGGGTAGAATATTAGACCAGAGCATGGCTCTGCTAATCGTAAAAGGCGATTTAAGAGAAAAAGTCCACTTCGCAAACATCAGCTAGTAAGAAGGGAAATATATTACTCCTCGAATCTAGAGGCGAGCTCTGGTGGTCGTCATGGACGAAGACAACGACAATGACGACAATGTCAACACTTCGTCTGGGCCCGGGGTAGAATTGGCCAAGAGCATGGCTCTGCTAATCGTAAAAGGCGATTCAAGAGATAAAGTCCACCTCGCTTACATCAGCTAGTATGAAAGGTAGTCTTTTACTCCCCGCACATCGAGGCGCGCTCTGGCAATCGTCGTCGGGGACCTGCTGCCCTCTTCCTTTGACGACCCCTCGACGACGATGCCGACAATGCACCACGAACGATGACGAAGACAATGACGACCGCGACGTGAGAACCCCCTAATTCCTCCCCTTACCCGTGGCTGGTTCTGACCAGCATGCCCCCCTCCCCTAGGTTAGAGTGGTGCATTATGACCTAACGGCGACATCGGCCCAGCTCCCGCTATGACCACTTACTTGTAGATGGTTCTGACCAGCACAGGCCTGTCCACCCCACGTCCCCCTTACGTTTCTCCGTTTAGAAAAAAATATATTTACTTAGAAAGTGTAATAAACTACATTATCGCAGGTGGCGCAATATGACCTAACGGTTGACGCGCCCTTAAATCTATAATGAACTTCAAAAACATTTTGATTACGTTTTACAAATATGAATGTAACATGGGAATCTCCTACCATTTCTCATAATAGTTGCAAGCATCTAGCTGTCAGTTGTGTATACCCTATACTTATTGTAGCAGGAAAGCTCAATAGGCATAGGCCTAGGCCTATATATCTTTATACCAATTTATGTAACAAAATTTAATTCACATCATACACATTTCTACAACTAATTTAATTATTACCCTTCTAATAAATAACTTTGTTTTGATATTACTTTCATCATCATTTTCTTTTCTTATATATAACTATATTGAGAAAACATCATCAAAAACACCATTTCATCTCATCAACTTTCAATATCACAGGCGGCACAATAATATGACCTAACGGTTGAAGCGCCCTAGTTTCTCATGTCGTCGTCATAATAAATGCGTTGTTGCCAACTGCTTGGCGCTTGCGTCAAATGGTGAAACGGGTTGAGAAGGAGGGCCGTAATGAGGTATGCAAGGCATCATTAATTCATTTTTCATTTTTGTTTCAATTGACAAAACGAAACTTAAGTCTAAATGTTTAAAAAAAAAAAAAAAAAAAATAGAGGCGAGCTCTGGCAATCGTCGTCGGGGACCTTGCCCTCTTCCTTTGACGACCCCCTCGACGACGATGCCGACAATGGCACCACGAACGACGACGAAGACAATGACGACCGCGACGTGAGAACCCCCTAATTCCTCCCCTTACCCGTGGCTGGTTCTGACCAGCATGCCGCTCCTCCCCGCTCCCCTAGGTTAGAGTGGTGCATTATGACCTAACGGCGACCTCGGCCAAGCTCCGCTATGACCACTTACTTGTAGAAGGTTCTGACCAGCACAGGCCTGCCCACCCCACGTCCCCCTTACGTTTCTCCGTTTAGAAAAAAAGATATATTTATTAGTAAGTATAATAAACTACATTATCACAGGAGGCGCAATATGCCCTAGCGGTTGACGCGCCCAATGAACTTCAAAAACATTTTGAATACGTTTTACAAATATGAAAGTAACATGGGAATCTCCTACCATTTCTCATAATAGTTGAAAACATCTAGCTGTCAGTTGGTAGCCTATCCCCTATAACTTACTTTATTGTAGCAGAAAAGCTCAATTGGCATAGGCCTAGGCCTACATTACTTAATACAAATGTATGTTACAAAATTTAATTCACATCATAAACATTTATGTAACTAATTTTTTTATTTCCCTTCAAATAAATAACTTTTTTTTGATATAACTTTCATCATTATTATATTTTCTTATATGTAACTATACTGGAAAACATCATCAAAAACACCATTAACTCATCTCATCAACTTTCATATCACAGGTGGCACAATAATATGACCTAACCGGTTGAAGCGCCCTAGTTTCTCATGTCGTCGTCATAAATAAATGCGTTGTTGCCAACTGCTTGGCGCTTGCGTCAAATGGTGAAACGGGTTGAGAAGGAGGGCGGTAATGAGGTATGCAAGGCATCATTAATTCATTTTTCTTTTTTGTTTCAATTGACAAAACGAAATTTAAGTCTAAATGTTTTAAAAAAAAAAAAAAAAAAAAAAATAGGGCGAGCTCTGGCAATCGTCGTCGGGGACCTTGCCCTTCCTTTACGCCCCTCGACGACGATGCCGACAATGACACCACGAACGATGACGAAGACAATGACGACCGTGACGTGAGAACCCCCTAATTCCTCCTCTTACCCGTGGCTGGTTCTGACCAGCATAGGCCCCACTCCCCCTCCCCGACCCAAAGGTTAGAGTGGTGCATTATGACCTAACGGCGACCTCGGCCAAGCTCCCGCTATAAACCACTTACTTGTAGTTGGTTCTGACCAGCACAGGCCTGTCCACCCCACTTCCCCCTTACGTTTCTCCGTTTAGAAAAAAAGATATATTTACTTAGTAACTGTATATAAACTACATTATCACAGGAGGCGCAATATGACCTAACGGTTGACGCGCCCTTAAATCTAATGAACTTCAACAACATTTTGATTACGTTCTACAAAATTATGAATGTAGCATGGGAATCTCCTACCATTTCTCATAATAGTTGCAAACATCTAGCTGTCAGTTGTGTAGCCTATACCCTATAACTTACTTATTGTAGCAGAAAAGCTCAATTGGCATAGGCCTAGGCCTATATTACTTTATACCAATTTATGTAACAAATTTAAATTCACATCATACACATTTCTATAAAATTATTTATGTATTACCCTTCAAATAATAAACTTTGTTTTGATATTACTTTCATCATCATTTTCTTTTCTTATATATAACTATATTGAGAAAACATCATCAAACACACCATTAACTCATCTCATCAACTTTCAATATCACAGGCGGCACATTATGACCTAACCGGTTGAAGCGCCCTAGTTTCTCATGTCGTCGTCATAATATATGCTTTGTTGCCAACAGCTTGCGTCAAATGGTGAAACGGGTTGAGAAGGAGGGCGGTAAGGAGGTATGCACTGCAGCATTAATTCATTTTTCATTTTTGTTCCAATTGACAAAACGAAACTTTAAGTCTAAATGTTTTTGTCAATAATCAATAATCAATTTCAAAACCAGCGGTTCGAATAGTTTAACTCATCAATCATTGTTAAAAAACGCTTTTCGAAAACGTTCGTGCGTAAAATAAACTTAAACTTTGATTAAATTTTACAACGGTTCCAAGATAAATAGTCACATCTAGGCTGTATTAAACCATAGTTACTCTTATTGTTGCTAGTTAAATTATAACTGCGAATGGTATGGACATAGTAATTATGATAGTCAGCATCATTTTCCTTTCTTATCTTAGAAAACAATATATCACAGGCGGTGCAATATGACTAAACCAGTTGAAGCGCCCTAGTTACTCACGTCGTTGTCGTCTTCTGGGATAGATATTTCACTCACGTTAATTTTTCCCCTCTATCTCCCCCCCGGGCAAAATTTGCAGGTGGAGGGTATTTCCCCCGTGTCCTGCTCCGAGGTTCCTTCGCGCACTGCCGGGGCGGCCGACATTATCCCCCCCCCCCATTTTTCTCCCCTACCCATGGCTGGTCCTGACCAACATCTCACGGTTGAAGCGCCCGACAATAAAATAACAAAACAACACATTCGAACCTCTTACCTCCTTTGCAGGGGTCCATGTCAATGTCGCCGGAGACGAGATTTGGAAACTGCTGATCTTGTATTTCGGCGATCGTCCATCGCTTCGTCCGTTGATTGTGTCTTTGTGTGACGTTCCTCTCGCCGCCCGACGAAGCCCGAACGACAGAGACTGCCGAAAGGAACAGAGCCGCGAGGGCAAAGAACACACGCGGACACAGCATATTGGTACACGCTCGCCGCGCAGATTCGAACACAACTGGATTTAATACCACATAGAGGGAGGAACTAGGGGAGAACTAGTCACTCAGGGTGTACGAATTCTGGCGAAAACTTTCACTAATAACTCTCTGACATTAGTTCTTTCAAAACTTATTATTTTGACACCAATTCAATTATTCGATATTGAACAATATCACATTTTTTATTTTTTTTTAATTATAATAAATACTTTAAATTTACAGGTAAAATGCAATTAGGTAGCAATTTTTTGTAAATTTTTAATGTAGGTAGCTAAAAAGTTTAAAAGTGTTATAAAAGTAATTATCGATTAAAACTACAGGGCCTACATTAATTATGTGTTGATTTCACAATAAAAATTAATGAAAATAACACTAATTTCAATAATTATTAAAAGTAGGCCTATTTGGTATGATTTAAAATGTCACTTGAGCGCACAACGAGAAATTAAGTTGTTTTCTTCGAATTGAAATCACCAACACGAAACAAACTAAAACCTGTTTCTAAACAAAGAGTATAAACACGAACACATGTCGTAGTGTTTTGAGCTCTGCGCTCGCGACCGTACACTCTCCCCTGACGTCGGAACACTGACTGACTGACTCACTTCTCTTCCCTAGCCTGCCGCCGCGCGGTGACTTTCGACCCCGACCCACTGCGCACCGCTTGTGCGCATGTGTGACGAGATTCGCATCGTCGTACTCTGGACCCTTAAAACTGACAAACCGGACGAGAGTTGGAAGGGTAACCACTGGGAATATAATCTAAAAATGAAAAAAAAAAATGTCTAAGACGACTATAACAAAACGAACGATGTCAAAGACGCTAACGCACAGCCTGGCTCTGCTAATCGTAAAAGGCGAGGAAAGAAAAAAGTCCATCTCGCAAACATCTGCTATTATGTGGGGGAGTATGTATACTAGGAAAACGCTTAAGTCCCGCCGCGTTGTTGGATGAGCGTAATTGGTGCATTGAGCTGCCATGTGTTATGCGGATTTACTGTTGTTCTGTGAAAAAATCATTACTAAGTTGAAGATATTTTTAAAATTAAATTAAATTTAATAAAAAATTTAATTTAATTTAATAAAAAATTAACTTAAATTTTAATTTTTTTTAATGATTCGTAATTTTAAAAAAGGAAAAAATCGTAAAATTGCGATTTTCGTAAAAAATATTTTTTTGATAACGCTCAAATTTTACACGAATATATCAATTCATAAAATTAAGGTTCTGTGAAAAAATCATTACAATCGGACAAAGCATGCAGGTGTTGTAAGTCGGAGAAATTTTAAAAAAATCAAAAAAAAAAACATAAAATTGCGATTTTCATGAGAAATATTTTTTCGATTGCGCTCAAAAACGTGGCAGTTCTAAGTTCAGAGATTTGGACGGCCTCCATAAAATTTCATCGCAATCGGAGTATCGGTTAGCCGGAATCGTGCTAACAAACAGACAAAAATACAAAAAAAAAAAAGAAAAAAAAACATTCCGGATTTTTTTCTCCAGTGTAGTGAAATGGAATCTTCGCTTCGCTCGCTACGCTCGCTACGCTCATCCAATTAAAATAATCGGTTTTTCGGTTTCAATGCCACGTATATTTTCGTTGGGCCGACTTTATATGTATATATAACTCCTCGAAATTAGACGCGAGCTCTTTCGGCGTCGTCGAGGACCTTGCACCCTACCCTTGATGACCTCCCCGAAAACGACGACGACCATAACAACACGAACGATGGCAAATACGATGACAATCGCGACGTGAAAATCCCCCATTCCTCCCCTTACCGTGGCTGGTTCTGACCAGCATGGGCCCTTCCTCACAATATCCCCTAGGCTAGAGTGGAGCATTATCATCTTACGGTTGACGCGCCAAATATACTCAAAACGCGAAACCGGATCTTTCTCCCAGAATGAACCATAAATAACCCCTAATTATTACCTCATTGCAATTTCGTAAAACATCGTTTTTTATGTACTTTTCCATGTTATCGTTTTATACGAATTATGTTAAATCGACTTTTGAATAGTAACTTACTACAAAGGTACTTGAAAGTACAAGAAGATTATCGTGTATTGTGACCAACTTAAATCACTACCTTGTACGAAAACCAATCTGGCTAAAATTACAGAGCACGGAACAAAGAAATGAGAGGTACAAGTTTAACAAGTCACGTAAGTACTCATGAATAAACATTCGACCAGGCCCAATTACGACGCATTTTTGTAAGTGCCTATATCCACAACCATACATCAATATTTCTTGTTACCCTTCGAATTTAATATAATAATACTAAACCTAATTCAAAAACAGAAAAATAAATTAAATATTGGACATTTATAAAATTACAGTTCCCCGTCAGGGCCCGGGGTAGAATTTGGCCCAGAGCATGTCTCTGCTAATCGTGAAAGGCGAGGAAAGAGATAAAGTTCATCTCGCAAACATCAGCTAGTATGTAAGGGAGTATTTTACTCCCAGAAACTAAAGGCGAGCTCTGGAAATCGTCGTTGGGGACCTTACCCCCTTCTCCCCGACGACGACGACGATGATGACGACGACAATGACACTTCGAACGATGACAAAGACGATAACGACTGTGACTAGATAACCCCGTTTCCTCCCCCTACCCGTGGCTGGTTCTGACTAGCATGACCCCTACTCCCTTTATCCCCTCTAGGTTGTAGAGTGGCGCATTATGACTTAACGGGTGACGCGCTCTTAAACTTAATGAATACAAAAATTGTTTTACTTCAATAATTGATTTTCCATTTGTTACATCCCCCGTCTGGGCCCGGGGTAGAATTGGCCCAAAGCATGGCTTTGAAAATCGTAAAAGGCGATTCAAAAGAAAAAATCCACCTCGCAAACATCAGCTAGTATGAAGGTAGTAGAATAAGAAACACACACTCAAAAACAATTAACCAAGGTAACTTACACAAAACCCCGAAAAATAGAGACGAACTCTGGCAATCGTCGTCGGGGACCTTGTCCCCTTCCCTTGACGCCCCCTCGACGACGATGTTGACAATGACACCAGGAGCGATGACGAGGAAAATGACGACCACGAGCGGGAGGAACCCCCTTCTTCCCCTACCCCTGGCTGGTTGGGCCCGGGGTAGAATTGGCCCAGAGCATGGCTCTGAAAATCGTAAAAAGGCGATTCAAGAGAAAAAGTCCACCTCACAAACATCAGCTAGAAAGAGCGGAGTATCTTACTCCCCGAACCTAGAGACGAGCTCTGGTAATCGTCGTCGGGGACCTTGCCCCCTTCCCTTGACGACCCCCCGGCGACGATGACAATGTTACAACGAACGATGACAAAGACGATGACGACCGCGACGTGAGAAACCCCCTTCCTCCCCTTACCCGTGGCTGGTTCTGACCAGCATAGGCCCCTACCTCCCTCCCCCCCCCCCCTTCCCCCCTTAGGCTAGAATGGTGCATTATGACCTAACGGTTGACGCGTCCTTAATCCAAATAAAAAAAAACGATGACAATGTTACAACGAACGATGACAAAGACGATGACGACCGACGTGAGAAACCCCCCTTCCTCCCCTTACCCATGGCTGGTTCTGACCAGCATGGGCCCCTCCTCCTCCCCCCCCCCCCCATTAGGCTAGAATGGTGCATTATGACCTAACGGTTGACGCGTCCTTAATACAAAAATCTCTCTCTGACCAGCATGGGCCCCTCTTCCCCCACCCCCCTAGGTTAGAGTGGTGCATTATGACCTAACGGTTGACGCGTCCTTAATCCAAATAAACCAAATTTGTCACATTAGTACAAGGTGACAACACAACAAAACAAAACAATACAACTAAAAACAACAATAAAGAATTTTCAAAACATTTATTCATACAGTTGACATGGTAATTAAAACGCGTATGACAAAATAATGTAGTTCCAATATAAGTACATTTCATAAATTACAACTAAACTTAAAAATAAAAAGCAGTATCAGTAGCCCACGAAATAAATAGGATTTAAAGACAGGTTAATTTTTATGAAAATACAAGGATATACTAATGCTATTATGTATATTATAACATATTGTGCAAATACTAAATAGGTGTATAACATTAATAATTAATAATTGCATGCGTATTAGATTACTATATGTAAGAAGCTTCGCAGTCATGACCTTTCCTTGCTTGTGGCTGGTTCTGACCAGCACAGGCCTACATACCCCGCAATCCCCCGCGTCACCCTTGCGTTCCTCCCTTTGAACGGTTGACGCGCCCTTACACCTAACTAATAAACTTCAACTTCATTTGGAGATAGGATAGAATAGTCACAAATATACTTCAAAATTGTTCTTTAAATGCAAATAATATTAAGTCACATGGCTTAGTTTGTAACTGTACATGTCTCGGGCACACAAAACAGAAAACACATTTTAATTTGTATTCAAGTAAATAACTTTTATTTTTCTGTCACTTCATCTTCATAATATTCTTTTCAAGTAAACAATATAATCATCAAACACACCGTTATCACTTTTTATAACTTACAATATCTCGGGCAGCGCAATATAAACTACCGGTTGTAGCGCCCAAGTTTCTCACGTTGTTTTTTATGCGTTTTTTTTTGTGTGTTTTTCTCTATTTTTGGCCTCCGTCTGGGTCCGGGGTAGAATTTGGCCCAGAGCATGGATCTGCTATTCGTAAAAGGCGAGGAAAGAAAAGTCGATCTCGCAAACACCAGCTAGTTTGTAAGGGAGTATTTTGTTTTCCGAAACTAGAAGCGAGCTCTGGCAATCGACCTTGGGTACCTTGCCACCTTCCCTTGACGACCTCCCGACGACGACGACAATGACACAACGAACGATGATAAAGACGATGACGACCGTGACGTGAAAAGGGGAAAGGAAGGGAAGGGAAGGGGTGAGGAAAGGGGGGTTCCTTTCCTCACCCTACCCGTGGCTGGTTCTGCCCAGCATGGGCCCTTCCTCCCCATATACCCTAGGCTAGAGTGGCGCTTATCACCTAACGGTTGACGCGCGGTTGAAGCGCCCTAGTTTCTCACGTCGTCGTCGTCGTCGTCGTCGTCCTTTAACTTAATGAATCCAACAGCTACTAATGGTGAAATAGCGAGAAACCTAGCAATTTGATTGGCTTGTGGTGTGTTGAACATACTGCGACTCTGCTTGTTTGGAGCTCTCCGCAAAAACAATGTCCAACCAAATCACGAAGGAATCTCGCCGTGTGTCTTTATCTTTTCCCATCTCACAGGCAACATCTCTTGCAGTACGTCCGTTTTTGTCCCGTAAGTTGATATAATCAACAATGGCTTTAGCATCACAGCCGAAAGAATTTTCAACGATAATCTGCGCTACATTCAGCTCGTGTCGCATAGCGGTCAAGTGAAAGCAAGTATTACCTTCGTTGTCAACAACTCGTACATTTGCGCCTTTCAATACGAGGTACTGTACAATGTCTGAATACCCCCAAGAACATGCTAGATGAAGGGCAGTTTTTCCAGTCTTATCAGGTGCATTTATAATGCTCTGAAAGGACTCTTCGTCTTGTAGAATGTTGACAATGGATTCAACTACCGACATATTACCTCGCGTACAAATCAGGTGTAAGCACGTCCTTCCGTCATCATCAGATATTTTTATGTCGGCGCCGTGTGCTATGAGAAACGCAATGACATCTGTAAACCCCCAGTAAGAAGCAAGATGGAGAGCAGTCTTACCGTCTTCGTCCTTGGCGTCGATATCGGAGGTGATCGATTCTTTGTCGGGAACGAGAGCTCGAAGAGTCGATAGCTTGTTCTTCCACGAGGCTAGGTGGAAACAAGTACGGCCCCTCAAGTTGGGCGCCCAAATGTCACCACCACGTGTAGCTAACAAACTCACGATCTCAGTGTGCCCAGCCCAAGTAGCAAGATGTAATGGTGATCTACCTGATTTATCCTGCGAGTTGATGAGATTACTACAAGAATCTATAAGGACCTTGACAGCGTTTAAGTAACCATATTGAGAGGCCAGGTGAAGCAAAGTCCTGCCCGTATCATCACGAATCCAAACATCGGCACCGTTTTTAAGGAGAAGGGTCATTATGCTTGGGCTGTTTGCTAGCACGGCTAAACTCATGGCCGATTCTCCTGAACTGTTCAATTTGTTGATCAGCTGAGATGAGTATCTCTTTTCTTTGCAACTCTCGACGGCTATGCGGGCAACGTCAATGTGTGCGTTGTTGCAAGCGTGGTGAAGACTGCTCTGACCATGATTGTCGGCCCTCCACACGTCGGCATTATGAGAGAGGAGCAGCTTAACAATTTCAAGAAAACCTGATCTAGATGCGATATGTAACGCGGATTCTCCTCTTGAATTCTTTGTGTGGATGTATTTTTGGAAAAGATTAAACACGCCGAAGAAATTGGTTATTTTTTCGGGAGTCTCAAGAAGAGCGCAGACGACGGATATGTGTCCACTTTCCACGGATGCATGCAACACGTTGTTACCTTCATTCAAAGCTCTTCTATCTGCACCACGTGAAATGAGAAGCTTCACGATTTCAGCGTGGCCATACCTACAAGCTGTATGAAGAATAGTTGATCTTCCATCTATCTGGAATTCAACCGGTAGTCCACATTCAAGTAACAACATGAATAAGTTCACAAAGCCATTAATAACCACACATTTTGCAATATTATTAAACAATTGCTTTGGCAGAATCAATCCTTCTCTCTTGGCCCCACTTGCTAGAAGGTATTCCATCACATCCCAGGACGTGGATTTAAGGGCGTATTCAAGCGGAGTCAAGTGAAAAACCGAGTCTCGAATATTAAGGCAAGCTCCGTGGTTCATCAAAATCTCTACGATGTGGCACTGACGAGGACCAATTATAAGCCTTGCGTCATGAGCATAATCGTCCATCACCACAAAGCTGTAGCTCGAGCGTCGCAGGGTGGCCGCTAGATGGAGCGCCGTGCGGCCGGCACGGTCAGTCGAGTCAACGGAGACCTCACCAGTACTCAGCAATGCCTCTGCTCTCTGTGTGTCATTGTGGATTACAGCTGTGTGGAGTTTAAAGTCTTTCGACAAAACGCTATCAAACATAAAGCGTACAACTTCAAAGTGATCTTTGTAAATTTGTTCCAAAACGAACTCCGGATTTGACTTGTAATGTTTTGCAATGATTTTTCCAGCGAAATATGCTGCAACCAAGGAGTGAGTAAAACGAGGCAAACCATCAATGACACCAGTGATGAAAACAGATTGTTCCGGGTATTTTTTAACCTGTTCTAAAAATGTCCGAGTACTCATTTCAATATCATGAAATTTAGATTGAAATATTTTCTGAGTGTTCGTTTTGTTCATGAAATTCATCAACCCAGCATGTTGATGATTCTGAATGTACATTTCTTTCGTTAGATCTTTGCTTGATGTAGTCAATACTTTCAAATGGGTTTCAGATTTCTTCTCGACAAACTGTTGAAACATATTGATGACGTCAAGCTTCTCCGGGAGTTTGTCACTCGTTGGATCGATGACGTAATCACGAAACACTTCGGCTATCATCGCCGTCTGGATTGTTATCCCGATCGTCTTCGTCTCAGAATCCCGACCAGGTAGTACCCAGAAGGCGTTGACTGCATTCCGAGTATTCTCTACGAACTCTCGAAGCTGATGAGCACTCAATGACGATTGAGGAGTCCAGAAGTTATGCAGAAAGTTAATCTGATCTTTCTCTTGAAACTTTACGACTGTGAAGACAAGAGTCGATAGACTATTCTCCAGAGCAGTCCTCGCCGTATCGTGACAAGTCACCACCGTCTTCTTGATCTTCGTCTCTAACAATCTCTTCAACAATACACAACATTTCTCCTCGTACTTTTGTACGAACCGATAGCAAACATCAACAAGGACGATAATATTGCCCGTGTGATTCAAAACCACACGCAGTAGCTCCTTCTCTAGTGGTGAATTTATCCTAGCGGCTGACATCAAAACCTCTTCTGCAGATAGATCAAAGTATTCTTCAGTATCTTTATCAATTCTTATGTGAATAATCCACATGGAAGGATTCTTCTCTTTAGCTTTCTGGGCTAGATATGGTAAAGGATCACACATTGCGGTGTTTGAATCAGGTGCGATAATAATAACTCTCTCATGTTCATTATCATCTAAGATCGTCTCTAATTGAACTGTAGTGGTATCTATACCTCCCATGTACCTCTTGATACTTTGCATGTTATCTGTTTGTGACATTTTCCACTGGAGTTTACCATCTTTCACGTGGAACCAATGGACATTGGACCGAGTTCGACACAACTCCTTGAATTGGTCAAGAGCTTTAGACTCGTCCATCACCAAGAAATCTCATCTCATTGATCTCAGAATCGTCTGAATAACCAACATTTTCATGGTGAGATATCATGCGTTCTACTTCCTTAATGGTCGTACCGGTCAAGGCAAAGACATCTCGTACAGCCTCCAAGTTGAGAACGTCTAATCTCAGGGAGGTTTGTCTTTGAAGTCGATGAGGAAGGCAATATTGCAAGAAATCAGGAATCTTATTACCGATCGATATCTCTTCTTTAGACATCAAAGTGTCATCCATCAAAATCTCTAGCGGAAGTTGAGAGATTTGATCGCAAAGCAAAGTCTTTAACAACACTTTGTACCCTTGGAATATGATTTCTTTATTCAAAATCGTATCTAGTGATTTCTCACTAAACTCGGAAATGTCAGACATGTTTTAGGATTTATGTTTGTCTCCTTTTCTCTGTCACCCGCAGAGTGACTTGAGTTTAGGTCAACGTCTCACTGTATCTTTGTTCTTATTCTTACTTATGAAGATTCCCATATGCATATTATGTTTGTGTGAGCAGAATTTATAAATGTTATGCCTTGCGAACGCAATTTGAAGAACAACTGTAATAAAAACGGCAACGAACTTTCTAAATTTCTCATTCGAAGTAATTTCATAAACAAAATTCAATTCACATAAACTACAGTTAATTTTTCATTCAAATATATAATTTCTCTTTTACCTCACTATCATCTCTTTATGTTATTTTCTTTTCTAAACAGTACAAAACGATATAAAAATTAAACACGACAATTCAATTTATTTCATAATAATATCATAGGTGGCGCAATATGACCTGACCGGTTGAAGCGCCCAAGTTCCTCACGTCGTCGTTCAATAAGGTCTTCTTTCGGGCATGGCAAACTGGTAGTCACTATCTAGAAGTTTCTGCAAAAGGCCAATATCAAAATTAAATCACAACAAAAAACGAATACTAAATCGTTATCAGACTAGACTCTTTCATCAGACACACCATTAACTCATTTTATTTACTTACAATATCACAAGCGGCGCAATATGACCTAACCGGTTGAAGCGCCCAAGTTCCTCACGTCGTCGTTCAATAAGGTCTTCTTTCGGGCATGGCAAACTGGCAGTCACTATCTAGAAGTTTCTGCAAAAGGCCAATATCAAAATTAAATCACAACAAAAAACGAATACTAAATCGTTATCAGGCTAGACTCTTTCATCAAACACACCATTAACTCATTTTATTTACTTACAATATCACAGGCGGCGCAATATGACCTAACCGGTTGAAGCGCCCAAGTTCCTCACGTCGTCGTTTGTGTGTATATCTTTACATTTTTTTGTGGTATAGCATTAGCATGTATAGGATAATAGCTCCATAAGCCTGATGGGAATTTTGAGTCCCACCGCTCCTGAGCACAGGCCTATAGCTATCACACTTTCAAAGAAAACAATAATATTATAGTACGAGGCGAAAATATTATCTACTTATTGACCCTTTGTACAATTTTTTTAATAACTATTTTAGTGTAAAACAAATTGTTGTATTTTCGAAATAATATAATTAACATATAAATTTGAAAAATTAGTAACCTTGCCTTTTTGTACCCGATTTTCATTTTGTTTCCCGTCTGGGCCCTGGTAGAATTGGCCCAGAGCATGGCTCTGCTAATCGTAAGAGGTGATTCAAGAGAAAAAATCCACCTCGCAAACACCAGCTATAAGAAGGATAGTATTTTACTCCCCGAAACTAGAGGCGAGTACTAACGTTTCAGGCTAAGCGATGTGCGTTCAGATTTTACTGCAGAGTTATTCGCCATACAATGCCGTTGTGGAGAATACCTTTTGTGTTCAGATAGCTTGAGTTTACTTCAAGCTATAAAACTCATATATTCAAGTCATCATTTGGTACAAAACATCCAATTCTATTTAGAAAAAATAAACTTTAAGGGTTCTACAATACAGTTTTGCTGGATACCTGGACACGTGGGCATAGAGGGAAATGAACACGCTGATTGGGCTGCTAAGGAAGTTTTCCAGCGTCACGACGTTGATTTAAATCTAATTAGTAGGCCTACCCGTTCCAGATGTCAAGAGTGGATTCAAGCAAAGATTGTTGGATTTGCGACAAGCATCTTGGGATGTGGTGCAAAATACCAAATTGCGTAGTGTGCCCACACTGACTAATAAAATTCGTCGTCCTACGTCTACTACGCCTACGTACTCCCTGAAACTAGAGGCGAGCTCTGGCGGTCTTCGTCGGGAACACCTTCTCCTTTCCTTGACGGTCAACCCAAAAACGACGACCATGACAACGACGAAAGATGACAAGGACAATGATGACCACCAGCCATGGCTGGTTCTGACAGCATGTGATGTGACTAGAGTGGCGCATTATGAACCAACGGTTGACGCGCCCTTAATCTAAATAAACTTAACTAAAACATTTCATTCATATACATATTTTTCTTTAGTTTTAACTATCATCTCTATCATTTTCTTTTTATTCTATTATAAAACTTAGAAAGCAATACAAAAAACAAGCATTTAAGTAACGCAATATGACCTACCCGGTGAAGCGCCATAGTTTCTCATTTACAATCTTTTAAACCACATTTTACATTTCACACCCAACATGTTCACATTTCCTATAGAAGTTTGAACGTTCATGCCAGAAGTTCTCTTCAGAGAATTTTAAGTTTAACTGTAAAGATTCAATTTTTGTTTCTATGTAGGCCTACGTTGATTGAGATATTATTATACTCACTCACATCGTCGCCTGATTGCGATAAACTGTCGTCAAACGTGCATTTCGCTGTTTGAGTATAGGTTTTCTATACGGGTGAGATAAAAGAATATAATAGACATGTCAAATCGTAGATAAGATAACTTGTTGGCACTCATATACCTACTTAGCGCTGATTGCCAGAATCCTTTTGCATTGAAAAAAATAATAGTATGCCTACATGACTAGATGTATATATATTTCTGTGAATTTATTATCGTGTGATAGATGATGGGTTCGTCTGGGCCCAGGATACAACTGGCCCGGAGCATGGCTCTGCTAATCGTACAAGGCGATTCAAGAGAAAAAGTCCATCTCGCTTACATCAGCTATAGTAAGAAGGGAAGTTTTCACTCTCCGAAACTAGAGGCTAGCTCTGGCAGTCGTCGCCAGGGATATTTCCCTCTTCCCTTAACGACCTCCCCGATGACGACGACGACTATGACAACACGAACGATGACAAAGACGATGATGACCGCGATATGAGAACTCCCCTTTCCTCCCCCTATATCCGTGGCTGTTTCTGACCAGCATGGGCCCCATCTCCCCATATCCCCTAAAGGCTAGGGTGTTGCATTATGACCTAACGGTTGACGCGCCCTTAATAAAAAAACCAAGGGCCCCAGTCTGGGCTCGGGGTAGAATTGGTCCAAAGTCTGGCTCTGCTAATCGTAAAAGGCGAGGAAAGATATAAAGACCAACACGCAAAAATAAGCTTATATTATGTAGTGAAGTATCTAGGTGCCCGTTAGGGCGCCGCAGCCAAGCCGCGGTGCGCTACACACTCAAGCACCTTATACACCAAGCAGAGTTGGGGTGATTTCGAGGGTTTACCCAGCCGTCATGTAACGTGATGTGAACTTGAAAACTATCACAATGGAGGGGATTTAGGTACCTGACAACACATGCCAAATTTTATTGGGGTACGATTATTCCTTCTTGGTGAAAAAATGGCTTGAAACATGCTCAAAATCACTTTAAGGATGTTAGCTACTGCCTACTACTGCCTACTACTGCCTACTACTGCTAACATCTAATACGTCGGCCCGCGATTCTGACCAGACGGGTGGGGATACAATGTTCATATTTTACATGGACATTAAGGTTATAGAAATATAGTCTCTTTTGAAAAAAAAAAGTTGAAAAAGTTTGTTGGAAGGCTTCCAAATAAAGGTTTTAAAATAAGCCTTAAACACTTGGCATACAATCAACAAGTAACCATAGTTACTTGACACTTGTTGACGGTACAAGCAGAGTTAGGCGGGAAAGTGCGATACGTAAACAAATGGCGAACATTAAAAATTTTTCTTCTTTGTGTGGAACGAGAAAATGTGTCATTATACTCTCATAAAACAAATCAGGAACCGTCCCTGGCCTAGGCCCAGATGTAGAAAATTATTTATAATACAACAGTGTAGGTCTAAAGTTCCATTAGGCTAAAGGACTAGATAAATAAATACTTACATTACATGTTTGACAAGCCTAGCCAACCCTAGACCAGCACAACCAATTGTTCTGACAAACTTCCCGCACAAATAACTAGTTTTGATTACTAAAAGCCTAATTCAGATAACCAATAGTATGATTGTCCACCTAGGATTTACAAAAATGTTCGGAAATAATACACATATTCTTTTCTTTTTAGCCATATTTATAGTCATGATCAAAGTCAGCTTGCTGCTACACACAATGTCAAAGCGAGGTGTCGAATATTAGCGTGCTCATCTGTTTGTTTACATAATTGCAACAATCAAATCATTTCATGCAACTCGTCTTTCGATTGGCCCGCGTTTATGAAGGCACTGCCATCTAGAATAAATATAGAACGTTTTCGAGCTCTTTGGTACGCAAATCTTTTTAAAGTGTCTGGATTTCGTGAACCGTACCCCACGTGAATAACAGCAATACTCTTTCAACTCACAACCCATGACGTTTTCTACGATACCGTTCAAGAATACCAATTTCTTCGAAAACGAAAACGACTTCGTTTTCAAATTGCGTTTTCAACTCATCTCCCACGAACTCAAGAATTGGGGTCCGTTATACCATGGTTATATCACCTATACCCAGGATGTACATGAATCCGGGTCTAGATATTTTACATCCTATTGTCTATTGTTATTGCTAATACCATAGAAATTAAATCAACTTTGATAAAATTATTATATTTCAACAAATAATTTTACAATGGAACTTGAAAAAGTAATGAGATCACACACATAACAAAAACTTGTAGAAATACAGCCAAACCTTACACACTCAAAAGAAATGAGATCTTAAAAAAGGGCCAAGCTCATCTACCCTTCCACATAAACGTACAGTGTCCCATAACAGCATCCTCGAAAAGCTTGGCAAAATAGAATTTGCGATTATTAATTTAACGTAATAGTTTATCCAAGTTCTTTTTTTCTAATTAATTTAAACGTAATAACATGCAAATTCTATTTTGCCAAGCTTTTCGAGGATGCTGTTATGGGACACTGTACGTTTATGTGGAAGGGTAGATGAGCTTGGCCCTTTTTTAAGATCTCATTTCTTTTGAGTGTGTAAGGTTTGGCTGTATTTCTACAAGTTTTTGTTATGTGTGTTATTATTACTCCTTGAAACTAGAGTCGAGCTCTGGCAGTCGTCGTCTGTACCTCTCCCCCTTCTCTTGACGGCCTCCCTAACGACGTAGCATCGAACCGTCTCTTCAAAATGACGACCGCGACGTGAGAACTTCTCATTCCTCCCCTACTCTTGGCTGGTTCTGACTAGCATGGGATTTTCCTCCCCATATCCCCTCTAGGCTAAAGTGACGCATTATGAGTGACCGAAAGGTTTACGCGCCCTTAACCCAGATAAACTTTTGAAATACTTGGTAAGGACCCTATAGTCAGGGCCCGTGATAGAATTGGCCCATTCGGTCTGCCAATCGCAAAAGGCGATTCAAGAGAAAAAGTCCACCTCGCAAACATCAGCTAGTAAGAAAGGGAGTATATTACTCCCAAAACTAGAGGCGAGCTCTGGCAATCGTCGTCGGGGAACTTGCCCCCTTCCCTTGACGACCCCTCGACGACGATGACGACAATGACACCACGAACGATGACGAAGACAATGACGACCGCGACGTGAGAACCCCCTTTCCTTCCCTTATCCGTGGCTGGTTCTGACCAGCATGGGCCTCCCCCCCCCCCTTCTTAGGTTAGAGTGGTGCATTATGACCTAAAACGGTTAAACGTTCTTAATCCAAATAAGCAAAAAAAAAATAGAACGAAACTAGAGGCGAGCCTTGGCATTCGTCGTCGGGGACCTATCTTCCTCTCTTCCCTTGACGACCTTCCCGACGACGAAGTTCCCTGTCTGGGTCCGGGGTAGAATTGACCCAGAGCATGGCTCTGCTGATCGTAAAAGGCGATTCAAGAGAAAAAATCCACCTCGCAAACATCAGCTAGTAAAAGCGGAGTATAACTTATTACTTCCCGAAACTAGAGGCGAGCTCTGGCAATCGTCGTCGGGGTCACCTCCCCCTTCCCTTGACGACCGCTCCGACGACGATGACAATGACACCACGAACGATGACAAAGACTATGACGACCGCGACGTGAGAAACCCCCTCTTCCTCCCCTTACCCGTGGCTGGTTCTGACCAGCCTCCCCACATCACCTCCTCATATCCCTTTGGCTAGAGTGGTGAATTATGACCTAACGGTTGACGCGTCCTTAATCCAAATAAACAAACGAAAAAAAAACACGACGAAGACAAACAACACTAATGATGACAAAGACGATGACGACCGCGACGTGATTGAGATTGAAACCTTGCAATCTTTTCACGAATTTCGTACTGGCTATGTTTTCCATAGTATTGTCACAGATGACAGACTACACTGCATTAGGGTTATATGCATTTCAAAACAATTTTAAATTATTTTTAAATTCAATCCAGAAATTACAAAATCTTTCCCTACCGGGGGATTGAACCCAGGTCTCCCACATTTCGGGTATAGGGCGTAGACAACTAGGCTAGGAATACGCTAAAGTCGTTGTTAGACGAGTGAGCTAGTCATGTGTTACCCGGGAACATTTGTATTTAAGTTTTAATAAATGATACGGTTTTTAAGTTTAGTTGGTATAAGGGCGCGTCAACTGTAAGGCCATAATGCGCCCCACTCTAGCCTAATCTAGGCTAGGAAGGCCTTAGGTAGGGGGAAGAAAGGAAATGTTTCCGGGTTCGTTCACTCACTCGTCTAACATCGACTTTGGCGTTTTCTTAGTAAACTTCATACCGCGGACCACATCCCAACTCAATTTTTGGTTGGTTTTGCATGCAAAACATTAATTTTATTATGAGGGCGTTCTGGGAGGGAGTAGAGGCCAGAGGGCCCAAGAATGTAACGCATTATTTAACCCTCAGCCAATATGCTGATGACTCCAGCCAACTATTAACCCTACCTAAATCTAAACCAGAAACTGACCTTCCCCCCCTAATGAACGAACAAGTAAGCAGAATGTCGTCCTATTGCCACAACAATCAGCTCTCCATATCACGTTTAAAAACGATGTATCTGTATTTTCACACTTCTAATAATACTCCTCTATTCAGTCCCCTTGTACGTCTAGAATCCAACATCATTCCCCGCTCCAACTCTGTAAAAGTCCTAGGCCTCACACTTTCAGAAAACCTTGACTGGTCCACCCACTGCGATCATGTAGCCAACAAAATCCTATCGGGATGTTACTTAATTAGAAAAATGAAACAAATTGTCCACCCTCACGTACTTCTACTGGTATATTTTGCACATATTAACTCTCATCTATCATATGGACTGCTATTTTGGGGAGCTTCCCCTCATGCTAACAGGATATTCGTTCTCCAAAAGAGGGCCATAAGAATTATAGCTGGAGTCTCGAGGCGCCATTCATGTAGAGATCTCTTTAAAAAAACTTGGTGTTCTTACATTAGCATGCACCCTTATTCAGTCAGCTGCGATATTTGTTCGCTCCAATAGTCCCCTCTTTCCCCTCAATGCATCGGTGCACTCCCACAACACTAGAGCCAGCCTCCACATTCACCGTCCTCCCCCCAATCTATCTCTTTTCTCGAAAGGCCCGGAATATCTAGCCTCCCCCCTCTATAACAAGCTCCCGAACCCAATCAAATCCTGCCCCACAATGCATTCTTTTAAACATAACCTTAAATTGTTCCTTATTACCAAAAGTTTTATTACCATCAAGAATACCTTAGTGAATAAATAAACTAAGCGTATAAATAATAAGCATACCCTACTTTTTATTTGCTCATTTAGAAATTTATTCCATAGTAGGCTTACCCAGTAATACATTGTATGACAATCTGTTTGTATATTTGTACATAATTACGTAGTTTAGTTTAGTTTAGTATAATAAGTATAATCAATATATTAGACACTATGCCTACTCTAGTATATGCATAGTTTGACCTTTGACGATGCCTATATGTGTGCTATGTACAGATCTAACGGCTAATAAATACTCTACTCTACTCTACTCCAATTCTGTCGTTTTTTTTGTTTTATGATATGCGGAAATCCTGGTTATTGTATTGAATTACTTCACTTTTACTGAAACCCTAAATAATTAAATTTTTAAAACATATTTGAACCAAATTTGGACCTCACCTCGTTCGCCTCAGAACGACCGAAAAAGTTCCCGCTCGTCGTTTTCTTGGCGTGTGGGGTAAACAGTTTTTTTTCAAGCGCAGTTTGCACGCCGGTTCACAATCCTCGAAAATGGCGTCTGTTGCTAATGGTCGAGTGTGCGAATCTCCCGGTTGTAATTTAACTGGTAAATTGCAGTGTCCAACATGTTTAAAATTAGGTATTCAAGATTCGTACTTCTGTTCTCAGGTACAGTAATGGTTCTAAGTGGACATCTTGTATAGGCCTAATATTTGTTGTTGTTGCCGAAATTTTCAGCCTCCTCCGGTCCTAACCTAAACATGACCATGTGAATGTGCCTATGGAGATAATTTAGTTTACAATTTCTGTGCGCAGGATTGCTTCAAAAGTAACTGGGACTCACACAAGGTGCTCCACAAACTAGCAAGTAAGTTTTGTAGTTATAGTAATCCTAGGATTGACTATCCGGCTAAGTCTACGTAGGACGTAACCTAGGACTTACTTGAACACTAGCCCCCTAGGCCTAATGCCTAGGCCTAGGGGCTTTTCTTGACGTTATTCTGTTCTACGTAGGCCTAGGGTCATGTCTTCTTTTCCTCACTTGACCTAGCTAGGGCCTAGGCTAGATTGCAGTTTTCGGCTGGGGCCTAGTCCTATTACGTCTTGATACTTGACATTCTGTCACACAATTTATCACAGTTTGTTTTCAATACATGCCATTATCTGTAACTATTGTGCCCTTGAAATTCTTGTTGCAACAGTATTTCCTCATGATCGGGAGCGCGCTAGGTATAGGCCTAGGCCTTCCCGTTAAGTCACCGACGATTGATGATTTTAAATTAATAATAAGAATTATCCACAATTGGGTAGGCCCCTAGGCCTAGACCTAGCCTAGTAGCCTAGGCCTAGTAGTGCTACAAGTAGCTAGCCTATTTGATGGAAACGTTCTTTTACTAATCCTAGGCCTAGGCCTAAGCCTAGCCTAGTAGGCTATATATAATGCAAGTAGGGTTGCCAGAGATGTCAATTATAAAAAAATTGGGACGGGATTGCAGGGTGGGGGAGGGGGGGTCTAATTTTGTTTTCAAATTTTAAGAACACATTTCACTTTTTTGATCATGATTAGGGATGCTAGGTAGGCCTCATTCAGAGTTCAGACTAACTTATACTTCACATAGGCCTATTTTGAAGCAGTTACGTTATCGCTTAGTTAGGGTAGAATCCGGTTGTTTTAAGAAATTTACAAGTGTGCGTTTTGTAGTTGTTACATTTGTTTTATGAAATTAACCATTCCCATGGTGCTTTGCATCTAACTCTCCTCCATGGCTTATTGAAAACTCTTTATTACCTGTACGGTACTTTGCAATAGCCTATGCTTTTGATGTGCTGTCGAAACTCTTTCTTATCCTGATCCAATCATATGTGTTTTCTCAGTTTGCACAGTAAACACACGTGCGTTTAAGTTTCTTTGTCCCTGATGAATGTGCACTCTCACTCTCCGATTTACTTCCGTCGTCCAAGTCCGACATAACAACCTGTCTAGTCCAGAGACTGGATAGGCCTACTACTAATTTCACTTGTCCCACGTTTCTTCCCGTGCAAGGATGGTTCAGGTGACTCAGTCAGGGTTGTGTAGTGCCGTGATTGGTTGTTACGCGTTGGTGTGACTGATGCGAGTAGGAGTCGTAGGGGTGCAGTTGGTGGAAGAGGGGTAGTGAATTGCAGTCGACAACAACGTTATTGTCTTCGTCGCGAGTGGCCGGAAGTTTTTACTAAGTGGCGAGCCGAGAGACCATTAGGCCCATGCTGATTTTATAGTCTAGTTGATACATTTAAAAAAAAAAACGGAACAGCAATAGCATATGTCCCGATACAAAACAAATCGGGACGCGGGACACAGCACTTAAAATCGGGATGGTCCCGATCGACCTCTGGCAACCCTAAATGCAAGGCAGACTTAGGCAAGTTCCTAGAGGCCTAGTAACTTAGCATGTCTACAACTTACCAATACCGGTAGGTTTGAGCCTAGCCTATCTGATTTGCCATGTAGGCCTAGGTCTAGGCCTATATTTATGAAACATTACAGTTGTAAGGGATGATAGCAGCCTTGGATGTAGGTACCTAGGCTGTAGGTAGGCCTATATGCTAAAGGCCTAGACCTACATTTCTTTAGGGCCTATAGGCCTACCCTAACCTCCTTATAATCACAACATATAACATATTGTGTGGCTCGTTGGTCTTGTGGTTAGCGTATCTGCTTCCAATGCAGAAGGTCCAGGGTTCGATTCCCGCTAAAGTCAGAAGTTTTTTAACTTCTGATTTGGACTTAAGTCCATCAGTTCTTGTCTTAGGAGTTTGTAAACGGTGACTTTGGAGCCGTCCTAGCAACGAAGCACATAATAAATTTCAGAGTTGTTCTGAATCGGCCTTGTTGATTCTGGCGTAGATCCGCGGGTGTTTCGCACTGTCCATACCACTGATTGCTATATTTCCTATTAAAAATGTTGATCTTTGGTTGGTTATCGCTCACTCGTCGATTGCGTCGGGGCCTGCAGGGTTGGCTTGGTCGCTTTGATTTAAAGTCCCCCACTGAAAATCAGTATATAACTGAGTGGGCAGACTCTAAATAAAATTTATTTATTTATTATTAAATGTGGGCTATGGGCAAGGTCCCTTTTCCCCTTCCTTTGACAACCTCCCCAATGACAACAACCAAGACAATAAGAACGATGACAACGACGATGACGACTGCGACGTAAAAACCCCCATTTCACTCTAAGCTAGGCCTACTACTTCTAAACTTTAATACGGGCCTTCTTATTGATTTTACATCAATTGTCATATTAAGTGCATAATTAATACTGAAATGAGTGCTACACCGTGTTTGTCTGCAGAGGGTATTCAGGGTAAAGGCGATCCAGAAAGAGACGAGTACGAGCCGTGGCCCAACTTCAGGTTCACGGGCAAGCTCCGTCCGTATCGCCAGACTCCCACGCGGGTGGTTCCTCCGCGTATACCAAGACCAGATTATGCCGACCATCCGACCGGAGTGCCGTTATCTGAGCAAGCTGTTCGCAGCAGTGCGCAGATACGAGCCTTGGATGACGACGAGCTAGAAGGTGAGAGTTGTTGGTTGTTTCTCATTCTCCACTCCTTACTTACTATTAGGCCTACATAATAGGCTATATTTATTTATATTGATCTGTAGTCTTTGCTAGTGTGTGTGTGACTAAATGCAACCTTTGCCTAATATAAGAAGTATGAACTTATCTTAACATTGATGGTGTTTGCAACCTATTCCGGTGTAGGCCTAAATATGTTAGGCCTTCTAGTTTTTCTTCTTTACAACGAGAAATTTTCAAATCTTGCAATTGATAGATTATTTGAGGAGCAATGTTGCAAAACGCAATATGTCCATCAAGTAAAAAAACAATTACAACAATAACCCAGCATTTAACAGGGACATATTGTGTTTTGTAACAACAACCCATGTTTTTCATCAAATAGCATGGTCGATAGGGCCTATTGCGTTTTGCACTAGCAGAAAGTTTGTAATGGTAATATCTTGATTTTGTGATGCTTAACTGCAATTTATATATTTTTTTAAAATTTGTCAGTGGACATATTGCATTTTGCGTCGTCACTCCTCATTTATCCTAATAACGTGCTTATACCATTTAGGCATGGTGCCTACAGTGCCAATTAATCTCAAAAATACTGATTGCGTATTTTTTAAATCTCAGTCACAGAATTATCCTACGCTATGAACTCCTGAACAGTAATTTTCCTTAGGTTGATACCTTTTCTCCTAAATCTTTCTTGGTGGAGAGGTAATTTAAATTTTAATATGGTACTAACTAGTGTGTTATGGTTATGATTTTAATTTTATCTCCAAAGGCCCCCTAGAACTAGGTACCTAGTTTCTTTTAATAGGTAGGCAAGTAACTTTAACTAGGCCCACGTAATGCCTAGTTAACATGGTCCAATGTTGACATTTGAAGGTCTACAGTACTTGGGCCTATGTTGTTGGTCCTTCACATCCTACATCTAGAGAACCGAACATTTGAAGTTCTGAGATATGTAGGCCTAGTAATTGGCCAATGATTGACGTGAAAACATCTACGTTTCGGTCTCGTTACGTCCAATATTGAGTAACCTAAATTCAATGTTAGTCCTAGGCCTTCTTAAAAGTGTATTTTCAATCTAGGCCTAGTTCACGTTCCAGATTTCAAGAGTAGATTTCAAGCAACGATTGTTAGATAAGCGACAGGCATCTTCGGATGTGGTGCAAAATAACAATTTGCATAGTGTGATGCCCACACAGACTAATAAAACTTGACCTCCTGCGTCTCGACTCTCACGTAGAGAAGAGGTTTTGTCCAGAATTCGAATGAGGCCAAACACGTCTAACTCACGGATATCTTTTAACCAGAGAAAAGGTGTTCTCAGATGTGAGTGTGACACATGTGATGTACCTTTTTAACCGCACATCGTATGTTAGCTTAATGTACGGTACCTACCAAATATGATTTGGTCTCTCCCAATCATATGAAGAACTTATATCATGATAACGCCAGCAAACTTTCTTAATTTCTCATTCAAAATAATTTAAAAAAATTAAGTTCACATCAAACACATTCCTTTTTATTTATTTCCATCCAAAAAATAAACAAACAATTTAAAGTTAAAAAGAAAATGCAATTTTTTATTTTTTTAAAAATTGGAGTGGAAAGTGTTAATTATTATCTATTAATGTGTGTGCACCCTACAGGCATGCGTGTTGCGTGCAAGCTGGGCCGAGAGGTGCTGGATGAAGCCGCGCGTGCGATGGCTGTGGGGGTGACGGCCGACGAGATAGATCGTGTCGTCCACGAGGCTAGCGTTGATCGAGACTGTTACCCGTCGCCGCTCAACTATTATCAGTTCCCCGGCTCGTGCTGCACGTCCATCAATGAGGTCATCTGTCACGGGATACCGGACGTCAGGCCGCTGCGAGACGGGGACATCTGCAACGGTGAGATTACCTTTCAATCAGGGTCGAGAAGATTGCATGTTTTTTAAAAGGTTGTTGGAAATTATGGTTTAACTTTTAAAGAGAAAGCTTTTTCAACAAAGGCTTTGCTGTGCATGTGATTGAAACAATTAGGCCTAGTCGTCTAAGTCATCGGGGAACCACCTCCCCTTCCCTTGACGACCTCCCCGACGATGACGACCACGATGTGAGAATCCCCCTTCCCTCCCCCTACCTATGGCTGGTTCTGACTAGCATGAGATTCCCCCTGCCCCATATCCCCTTTGAGGTGCAATTTGACCTAACAGTTGATGTGTCGTTAATCTAAATCAACTCATTTGAACATTTAAAGAAAACCCTATATATATTTTAATTGCTTTAGGCCCCTGCCTCCCCATAAATCCTTGTTTGTGTTTTGCTAATTTGTTTAACTAAAATAAATAAACATCAATTCAAACACATTTCATTTTTCAATCAGTCAAATAAGTAATTAAGCTTACCTATTCTTTTTGTATCACCATCAGCTCTACTTATTTCTATTTTTATTATCTTGGTAAACAATATAATCACATGCGTGCAACAACCTCGTTTTCTTAACTTAACAATATTACAGGCGGCCCAATATGACCTAGCCGGTCGAAGCGCCTTAGTTTCTCACGAGGTTATAGGGCAGGTTTGCCGTCGTTTTCATGGATTTGATCCGTTTCTCCAGAATTTTAGGGTATTCCAAGGATGACAGGATGGATATATTTTATTAATATTATTTTCCAAAGTAATTGTAAATTTGAATCTGTGCGGGCTAATTTGCATTGAAAATATTGAAGCCGATGTGATATGTGCACATCGCAGGAACACCAACGACTGTATATCTCTGGATATATGAACTCCCATTGAAAAAAAAATGGTCGGCGGTAACCCTGTTATAGCGCTTCATGTGGCTCTAGTCCGTACACTAAAAATTATACATTACTAGGGAAAACGCTTAAGTCCCGCCGCGTTGATGGATGAGCGTATTTTTTTTTTTAACGAAAAATGCGTAAAATTGCGATTTTTTTAATAGATAATTTTTCGATTACGCTCAAATTTCACACGAATATATAAATTCATAAAATTAAAGTTCTGTGAAAAAATCATTACAATCGGATATAGCATGTAGGTTTTATTCGTCGAAGAAATGTTAAAAATTGAAAAAAATCGTAAAATTGCGATTATCATCAGAAATGATTTTTTGATTGCGCTCAAATTTCACACAAATATTTTTTTATTCATAAAATTAAGGTTATGTAAAAAAATCATTACAATGGGATAAAGCATGTAGGTGTTATAAGTCCAAGAATGTTTTAAAAAATAAAAAAAATCGTAAAATTGCGATTTGCATAAGAAATAATTTTTCGATTGCGCTCAAATTTCACACGAATATATTAATTCATAAAATTAAGGTTCTGTGAAAAAATCATTACAATCGGATAAAGCATGTAGTGTTATAAGTCAAAGAATTTTTTTAAAAATCGAAAAAAATCGTAAAATTGCGATTTTCATGAGAAATAATTTTTTGATCGATTTTTCCCTCCGTGCAGTTCTTCGTTCAGAGATTTCATAGACCTCCATAAAATTTCATCGCAATTAGAGTATTGGTTTAGCCGGAATCGTGTTCACAGACACAAAAATACAAAAAAAAAGAAAGAAAAAAAAAACATTCCGGATTTTTTTCTCCAGTGTAGTGAAATGGAATCTTCGCTTCGCTCGCTACGCTCATCCAATTAGCCTACACTAATTTATTACCAACTGTTTGTCAGCACAAACTAAGTTTCAATTGGATTAGGCATCCCCTGTCTGGGTCTGGGGTAGAATTGGCCCAGAACATGGCTCTGCTAATCGTAAAACGCGATTCAAAAGTAAAAGTCCATCTCGTAAACATCGGCTAGTAAGAAGGGTAGTATACTCCCTGAAACTAGAGGCGAGCTCTGGCAGAAGTCGTCGGGGATACCTCCTCCTCCCCTTGACGATCTCTACGACGACAATGACGACTGCGACGTGAGGATCCCCCCTTTCCTCTTTCTACCCGTGGCTGGTTCTGACCAGAATTACACTTTTCTTTCCACATCCTCTAGGCTAAAGTGGCGCATTGTGATCTAACGGTTGACCCAACCTTAAGACAAATAATCCAAAAAAGAGTAGGCTTACCCGTGTAGCTTGCCTTGTAACAACTTGTGCCTTCTTTACAGTTGATGTGACGGTTTATCATCGTGGCTTCCATGGGGATCTGAACGAAACCTTCCTTCTGGGGAACGTATCTCCTGAAGCAAAAAAACTAGTTCAAGTTACCCACGAGTGCCTTGCTAAAGCCATAGAAATTGGTAAGTTTCATAGTCCTAAACGTTTTAATTTCGGATTTTGCCGTACCTTGAACTGTATGTCATACGTTAGCAGAATGTACCAAATGATGCTTTGCGCACGCAATTTGATCTCTCCCAATCACATGAAGAGAACTTTTATCTTCTAGTGGCTACAAACTTTCTAAAATTTCTTATTCAAAATAATTAGTTTAACCAAATCTAATTCACAACAAACACATTTCATTTTTGTGGTGTGATGAAAGGAATGCCAAAAGGCTGGATCATGTGAGAAACATGTAGAGATAGGATAGGAGACCAACAGCTTACCTGAAGTGGAGTAGGCGCGCCGTGATAGAAGACATAAACACAAATAAACAAATAACACTACATTTCAAACGTTTCGGTCTACGTGACCTTCCTCAGTGAGTAGAGAAGAGTTACCGAGGTGAAAAACTAAAGCTAGGTAGCCGTTGGCTAGGGTGGGGGTGGGGTGAAGTGAAAGATGAGTGGGGGGTGTGGAATGGGTTGACAGGGGGGGGTAGAGAGGAGGAGAGGGAGGACTACCTAAGGTTTAAGTTAGGTTTGTGGCGCGATTTGCAAATCCATTGGTAGGCCAGTTCCCATCTTCTCAGTTCTCCATCGTGTACAGTGGGAGGGAGTGACCTGATGACACAAACTGTGAAACAAGTCACGAAGGGAAGGCCATGCCCATTGGCATGCAATGCCACAGGTTTCTCGAGGTTCTCCTCTCTTACATCCTGTCTGTGCCCATTCATTCGGGTTCGGAGAGTATTGGTGGTAACTGGTAAGTCCAACATACTCGGCGGGACATCGGGGGGTGCATCGAAGTTGGTAGACAATGTTGCTAGTGCCACAGTTGTTGTTGTTGCGTATGTCATAGGTCTTATTAGTGAGGTGGGCAGAGAAGGTCTTGACTGGTTCATGCATGGGGCACGTCTTGCATCTGGGTCTGTGGCAAGGGGAGGAACCGTGCATGACCGCTTCTCCTTGTTGGACCTTCTGTGGATCTCTCCTCACTAATAAGTCACCAAGGTTGGGGGGACGCGTTGACATACGCAACAACAACAACTTCCCGAAACTCGGCGGGATTGCGTCAAAAGTCGGGAAATCGACATTCCCGCCAATTCAGTAAGCAGTTTGCACGGTGCCCGCTAGATCGCAGCACCTTCCGCGATGTTTAGCGTGCCTACTTGATGCATTAGTAATAGTATCTTATCTAGTGTGCAGTGCCTCGTAAGTCGAAATATTATTCGATTTTCGACCTGAAACAGCTGGGAAATAGGCCTCCACCAAATTAATCACAATGACTTGACTTACAAATTGAACTTTAGGCAAGGGCCTAGGTCCATACTTGTATTTATATTTGTCTAAGCCTAGGGCCTAGGCCTACCCAAATTAATTATTGGTTAGAAAGAAAGGCCTGTGGTTAATAGGGTGACCATAATCCTAAAAGTAAAAACCGGGACAAATGTACTTTCGTTTTGTATGGACTTGCGTGGGCTAACCGGGGTCTGGGGCGAAGCCCCAGCCGCCGGAGGCGGAAAATTTTTGGGGTAATTTTTCCCCCAAGATAGCCTGTAGTGAGATCTGAGACAGGTTGGGTTGGGGGTTGGCCTTTGCTTTGAGAGTGTGGTGCAAGTAGAAAAGTCAGGTCCCAGCAAATGATAAATAGTCCTTTCTTAACCCTCTCCCTTATATATTGCTCCTCGTGGGGAGACACATTACTTCACTACGCTTTAGTACGCTATCTGAGGGAGAGAGTTAATGAAGTGCCACTCGGCCGAATATTTTTCTTGAAACGAACATTTCCGTTTCGGTTTCGGCATAATGCTTCTTACTCACACGTCACAATATTACTGACAGACACAACACAACCGAACAGTAGCTCAATCAGAGCGAGACTGACGAAACAACCCCACGTGCACTGCACAGTAGGATAGCCTCCGCCTAGGCTGTCTCAAGGTTGCAACTTGCGACTCGAGAGTGGAGTGGGTTGGGCAAGAATAATCTGTTGTCTGCTGCGCGAGTGGTTACTTTTAAAAAAGAACGGCGCTTCGCGCTCAAAGAATACTGAAAAGTGAAAATTAATGAATTTTCACCGAAAATAGGAGATTTTATTTGTTGTGACAAATCCGGGACAAAAAGGTGTCCCGAAAGCATTTTTCGGGACACCGGGACGAGAGGTTGAATTCCGGGACAATCCCGGTTTTCCGGAACGGATGGTCACCCTAGTGGTTAAGATAAACCCATGGATGCTAGCCTAGGCAGGCCCTAGGGCCCAAAAGCATTTGGTAAGTTGAAAATTGTTAGTTTGTAGCCTAGGCCTAGGTATAACTTACAATACAACTAGCTAATTTGTAATTTGGTCTCTCTTCCCAGTTGGTCTTAGGCCTAGGCCTAACCTTCATGGCTAATCTAAAGCACAGGCCATTCTTTCTAACCTAATTATTACTAGGGCCCTAGGCCAATTCATTTTGGGTAAGGCCTAGGCCCTTCAAGTAGGCCTAGCTAGGCCTAGGCCCAAGCCTAAAGTCAAATTGTGAGTCAATGTGATTAATTTGGTGATCCTTTGCAATTTTTGTACTTGATAAAGTGATATAAGATGCTGCATTTAATTTATTTATTTGTCGGAAAATTTCCCGATCCCGTCCCGATTCCCGGATTTTGTAATGTAAAATTCCCGATCCCGTCCCGAGTCTGAAAAATCCTTTCCCGCACACCCCTACCAAGAAGGCAGTGTTTTATGTTGTTTTTTTAACCATACAAAGATAATTAAATAAATACATTATTGTTCAGTTAGTACTTTTCATGAAACAGTAAATAAAATTTGTTTCTAAATGCTTGTGCCAAATTTGCAATTCTAATCGTTGTTGCATCTTTCCTCGCCGTCACAGTACGTCCTGGTGAGAAGTACCGGGAATGCGGCAACGTGATCCAGAAACACGCTCAAGCCAACGGATTCTCCGTCGTGCGGAGTTACTGCGGCCACGGCATTCACCGTCTGTTCCACACGGCGCCCAGTATACCCCACTATGCCAGTAAGTTGGGTACAATCTCCCCACTAGACTAGACTTGTTTATATTGCCAATGCCTTCTATGACAATTGGTGGAATTTAATTAAATGGCTGTGACTGTTAAAAGGATTTTCTTGGAAATAAGACTGGAAAAAATATGTATTTAAACATAAATCTCTGTACTACTACTACTATACATTGTACAAGTACTACTGTCTGTGCACTCTTTCTAAAAAGCTATATAAACTATTTGCCTTAAGGAGGTTTGAGGACTTTTAATCCCCTTAAAGCTAAAACCCCCCTTCGTTAGGCCTATGACACTGGTCCACACCGGTGCCATCAAAGTCCAACTCGCAACCTTCTCGTGGTTTGGCCCGTGATTAGGGGAGTTTCACTCTCTGAAACTAATGGCGAGCTCTGGGTCGTCGTCGGGGAACTTTCACCTTCCCTTTGACTACCTCCCCGACGGCGACGACAATGACAACACGGACGGAAGATGACACAGACGGAGATGACCACGACGTGGGGGAACCCCTGCCCTCCCCATATGCTTGTGGCTGGTTCTGACCAGCACAGGCCTGTCCACCCCTTGTCCCCCCGCGTCTCCCCTTACGTCCCTCCCTTGGAAAAAAGTATACATGGTGGTAACTCACACTTATAGAAATTGTTTTATCTTGGAGGCGCGAATAATCTTAGCTGTTAAAGCGCCCTAAAACTACTAATACTAATAATACTGGTCCACACTGCAGGTGTAGCAAACTCCGGAATAATAGTAACACCTAACAACCATATTATTATTAATATTAATAAAACTTTTATTTTTAGAGCGGTTGAGGTTAATAATGTGATGAATTAGTTGGACTATACACTGCTCTTTTAAATAAAGAAAAACTATGTGACTGTCAAATGTCATTAAACCAGTTGAAGAGGACTGAATAGTGAATAGTCTTCGAAATGTCGTTACCTACATAGTTTTTCTTTACTTAAAAGAGCAGTGTATAGTCCAACTAATTCATCACATTATTAACAACCATATGCTGTGTAATGCCGTTTGAATTTAGGCTATTGTAGAGTACGTAGAACTTGGCTGAGCTTTATGAGATATATATTGGTGCTAGATAGGATCCAACAGCTTCCCTTCGAGAAATGATGGTGGCTGTTGAGTTTATTGACGAATAGTTACAAATACAAAACACAGAACACAGAAAAATACGATACGTTTCGACACAAGGTCTTGTTCACTCAAGAGAGAAAGAATAATTGCTACTGATTGCAACAATCACAAAAAACCAAAAGGTGGCTAAAAATAATTAGACGAGTGAGCGCAGCGAACGTAGTCTACAACGCTACTCGATCGGTCCTTGGTCGTGATTAATTCTGTTTGTTAAATGTTAAATGTCTGTCTGTCCGCTCCCATACGGCCGAACGGCCAAATAGACTGAGCTGAAATTTTAAACAGACATCTGTGACCAGGTAACTGAGAACTGCTAACAAAATGAGCACAGTCTGTTGCGATTTAAACCTGCAAGAAATAAAAAACTGAAAAATACGTTGAAATGTATAGGAATTATTTTAACGACAATGGTTTTCATTTTGAAATAATATTTTTTGTTTGTTATTTACCTGGCTGTGAAATGCTGTGTCCAAGGTTAATCGAATGTTGGACGTCAAGGTACCCCCAAATTCCGCTCGTAGATTGATTAAACCTTGCAATATTTTCACGTATTTCGTACTGGCTATGTTTTCCATAGTATTGTCACAGATGATGGACTACACTGCGTTATATACATTTCAAAACATGTTAAATAATTTAAAAAATACAATCCAGAAATAACAAAATTTTTCCCGACTATTGAACCCACATCTCCCACATTTCGGCTATAAGGGCGCTTTAGCCAACTCTACTAGGGAAACGCCAAAGTCGTTGTTAGACGAGTGATAGAGTCATGTGTTGAGAACGCGGGAACATTTGCATTTAAGTTTGATTATAATATTCGTATAAATAATAGAGTATTTAAGTTTAGGTCATAGTTTAGGCCATAATGCTCCACTGTAGCCTATGATAGGGTAGGGAGGCCTAAGGTAGGGGGAAGAAAAGGAATGTTACCGGGTACTCAACACATGGCTCACTCACTCGTCTAACAACGACTTTGGCGTTTCCCTAGTAATATACAAAGTCAGAGAATATGGATAAATTTACAAGGCGCTGAGTGGGTGTGGCTGCAATGACGTACATAAGCTTTGCGTAGCAAAGCGCTAGACGCTCAGTCTCCTATCCTTCCAAACGAGCGCTAGCGTAACAATTTGAAGCCTCTCGAGTAGGGAAAAATCACTTCACTGCAACATAGATACTTCATCTAGTTGAATGAACTAAGATGCAGTGGATTATTTGAACGTCGCGGGATAAACAAATACGTAAACAAATGGCGGACATTTTAAATTTTGCTTCTATGTGTGAAACGAGAAAAATTGTCATTACTTTCATAAAACAAACCAGAAACCGTCCCGGGCCTAGGCCCAGATAAAGAAAATTATTTATAATACAACAGTGTAAGCCTTTAGTTCCATTAGGCTATAGAACTACATTCAATTAATGCTAACATTACACGTTTGACAAGCCCTAGGCCTCTCCTAGGCAACCCTAGACCTGCACGACCTTGTTCAGACACATATTCCGCACAAATAACTAGTTTTGATTACTAAAAGCCTAATGCAGATAGACAATAGTATGATAGTCCACCAACTTGAATTGCTTTGTTCGGAAATCGGAGTAACTGAGAGATTTGAGGAAGAAAGACTGTTTTTCTTCAATAATAACGAGAAATCGCCATCTTGCGGTTTTGATTTTACACCGCTTGTTAACACAAAGGCTGTTAAATTTAAGGGTACGATACATTTAGACGGCGGTGGGTTTTTGTTTTTCCCTACTCAAGACAGGTTCAAATTGTTATGCTCCCCACGGCTATACTGTGTGTCTAGCGCTTAGCTTATATTATGTCATTGTGTGGCTGTGACAGGTAGGGGAAGAGCCTAGCGGATGTTCAGGTTAGGTGGCAGTCTGGATTGGGTAATCCACTGATGTGCTAACTCCCATCTTCTGAGTTCCCCTGGCTTGCAGCTGGCAGGAAGTGCTTTAACCACTCTGGTTGTGTAGCACTTGTTAAAGTCCAAGTTGTGGGATGCTGCGTGACGAGCCACTGGTATGTCCATTGTCCCGTTTTTTGTGTCTTGCCTGTGTCCATTCATGCGAGACCTGAGCGTGTTCTTGGTTAGGCCTACATATTCGGCAGAGCACTGGTTGCATTTGAGCTGGTATACCAGATTGCTGGTTTTGCAAGTGTTAAATTGTCGAATGGGGTATGTCCTGCCTGTGGCCTGAGCACTGAAGGTGGTGGAGGGTTGGTGTATTTGGCAGGTCAAGCAGCCATTGCCACCTTGGCAAGGTTAGGATCCAGTTGGTTCATTAGTTTGCGCATCCTTTTCACGGCAGTCTCTCTTAACGACTAGGTCCGCGATGTTGGGGGGGCGTCTGAAAGTCACTCTTGGCAGGGTCTTGACCAGGTTCTGGGTTTTGGTAGAGGACATCAGTATATGTAGGCTGCTCTTCAAAATGCCGTTGAGTGCCTGAAGTCCTGGGTGCCACTGAGTGACCAGAGATATGATGTCATTGGGTGGAGAGGTGGTAGCAATCAGTAGCTCAATTATTCTTTCTCTCTTGAGTGAACAAGACCTTGTGTCGAAACGTATTGTATTTTTCTGTGTTCTGTGTTTTGTATTTGTAACTACTATTCGTCAATAAACTCAACAGCCACCATCATTTCTCGAAGGGAAGCTGTTGGATCCTATCTAACACCAATATACTCCAGCCGATTGGCATTCTTTCTACACTAGGAAACGCTCAGTTGGACGCGTTGATAAGCGAGCACATGCTATAGCTAGACCTACATTGCACATTTTTTTAAATTTTAAAATTTGTGACGTTCGTTGTCCACAGGGCCATGTTTCCAATATTATTTATTATTGCCAAGGTATTTGGGTAAACCCGTGTGTAAAACTTTGCTTTGTGGATAAAATCCACCGCCATCTAGAGGACCTTGACTCCTTGGGAAAACTATTTAAACTCTTTGGTGACAAATAATAGACTGCTTCCTCGAAAGTATTTTGATTACTTCTAGGTGGCAGTGCATTAGAAACTTGGCGCGTCTTTTCGTTGCCATGGCAACATTAGTTTTGTTATAATGTAATTTCCATCTACACTACTTATCGGATCAAAATAAAATTAACATATTCGTGACCGGACGGACATTCTAAATGATTTGGCTATCTCAGATTTTGTCGCCGTTTAGTTTGAAAAAAAACTTTCGATTAACTTTAATGTAACTTTTAAACTTTTTGAACGATTTTGCCACAAAACTAATGGCATTCAATCGAGAACAAAGCTTGCGGATGGTCAAAATTTCAACTCGATCCGAGCCTCCGTTCGAACGTTATGGCGAGACATACAAACAAACAAAAAAAAAAAACAGTGACTAATTTTTCCGGTAGAGTCAAATGGAAACGCTCGCTTAATTACCTTTATGAGATATATGTTTGTTAGGTTTTGTACTTTTTTAAATGTGTTAATTCTGTTTATTTTCTGTTTGACAAATCCCCATCTGAGCCCCGATTCAAGAGAAAAAGTCCACCTCGCAAACATCATCTAGAAAGAGCGGAGTATATATTACTCCCCGAAACTAGAGGCGAGCTCTAGCAATCGTCGTTGGGGACACCTCTCCTTTCCCTTGACGACCTCCCCAACGAAGATGACAATGACAAAAACACAACAAACAATTACTGTACGATGACAAAGACGATGACGACCGCGACATGAGAACCACCCCCTTTCCTCCCCCTACCTGTGGCTGGTTCTGACCCGCATGGGCCATTCCCCCATATATCCCCTATTCTAGAGTGGTGCATTATGACCTAACTGTTGAATCCATTCTGAATCCAAATAAACCAAAAATAACTAGTATTTTTATTTGACTAGTACTGGACTAACCCAACAATGTTTGTTGCAGAGAATAAAGCAGTTGGTGTTATGAAGGCTGGCCATTGTTTCACCATAGAACCTATGATATCTCAGGTAATTATTGTAGCCCTACTTGTTGAGTGCAGACATAATTAAATGTACAACCTTGGTTCTACTTCTATATAGTAGGCGACTGACTGTCTAAAATACCATAGAATTAATTAAGTTTAGATTGGAGAAGGGTTGACAGGTTGGGAAAGCATAGAGAACATAGAGCCCAGCCTGAAGGGCTGGGGGGGACAAAACTTTTCACCTGCTGATGACAACTGCAGCTAATATAATAGAATTAATTAATATACCTGTATTGTATTGTATTGTATTTTTGTTTGCAGCTATAAAATTTCATAGAACACTTTTCAGAATTCATTCATCATTCATTCACCTCTCTGTGGATAAGACATTTCTAGTAGGACTACTTAAAAATGAGTTTTTTACACTTTACATTGTTTGTTAGTGTATTAGCCTGTTGAAGCGCCCTGGTTCCTCACGTCATTCGTTTTTCTTTCATCTACGACTTTTTCCCATCCCTTTAGTTTATTGAATTTTTTTCCATTTGTTTTGTTATATTTAATTAATATTTATGTGTAAATCTAAATGTGTATTGTGTATATTGTTGTTATTGCTATGACTATCTTGCCAACTTCCTAACCTCAACAACAGGTAGCAGGCCTGCTCTGCTTTCCCTAGACCTAGTTCCACGTTCCACCACCGACCTTTGACTGCGCCCTCATTAGTCACTCATTGTATATACCATGCTAGCTTTAATTATTTTATTTTAGTACCGCTACCTCTACTCACACTGAGTGATAAAGACCACAAGTTGGTAGAAACGTATCAGCAACTTGTCATTTTTCACCTATTTGTGCCTGTGCGACTTGGGGCCTATCTAACATTTTGAAGGTACGCTGTCGTCCTACTGTACCTTTCCCCCACTAAAACATGTTTATTCATGTTTAATGACTTTGTATACTATCTTACCTAATATAATATCCTTTGTGTACTGTACTATGTACGTATCAACGGACTAAAATATACTTGTAACTACTTGCTCCCACAGGGTACGTGGAAAGACGTAATGTGGCCAGACAAGTGGACAGCGGTGACTGCCGACGGTCTACTGTCAGCGCAGTTCGAGCACACTATGGTGGTGACGGACACCGGCTGTGACTTGCTGACCAAAAGACTGGCCAACAACGGACAACCCTATTTTATGGACAATCTATAATACCAAGGTTACGCTAGCCAGATGCGTTGTTTTATTTGAGTACGTTCCGTAACCTTGTGTTTGGCGTCAGTGAATTGATCCTCGATTTGCAACTTTGTAAATACATTTTTAAAATGGATTGGAATTTTTTTTTAGTTTTATTATTTTCAATTGAATTGTAGCTTTTCAGGAATTCTTTTATGCCAAAATTGTTATTAAAAAGTGTTGAGTCATAATATGCATTTTAAGTTGTATTAGGCCCTATAGACTATAGTGTGTTTGGTACAGTCATGATGCCAATAATTTGTAAATTTGTAGTCAATACTTCACCTTAACCTTAATGCATTAGTATTTGAAATACAAATGTTTTAACTTTTATGGTTGTTTGGTAGATTTTTGTATTTACAGTTATGATTTTTTTTTTGTAATTCACATCTAACTGGTTTGACTTTTGATCAATATAATTTTGTTACGTGTCGAACAGTGTTTTGCTAGGTATCGATCCTTTATCCATCCTTGATGTCTGAATTTATTGTCCCTAATATTAGGTGTATATTAGGCTACAGTCTTCTTTGAGTGGCTACAGTAAAGCTGCCAAAAAATGAGCTATTTTTTTAAATAGTGGTCAAATATCAAGCAATATCCTCAAGTCTTAGTATGTATCTCCTTTCTAGTTTCTACCCCTACCTGAGGCTGGTTTTGACCACATGGGCCTTTCCTCCTCATATCCCCTAGGTTAGAGTAGCGCATTACGACCTATCGGTTGACGCTCGCACAATCTAAATAATAATAATACAATTCTCAAGAATTAAATATATACTTTTTACACCTGTTTCCAACATCAGTCGGGTCAGGGGGCTACACCGGCTTGGCAAGCCTGTCGTGTCCTCTTCTCCTTCAATTTCTTCGTTTTCTATTTTATCTTTTCCTTCTATATCGTCCTCTTCTTTCTTGCTTTTTACCACCAGCTCACGCCACTTCCTACTGTCCTTCAATAATCGTTCTGATGCTATTTCTTCCCAACCCTCACCTCTCTCTTCAACATCATTTATTATTTGGTCCTCCCACTTCTCTCTTGGTCTACCAGGTCTTCTTCTGTTCATATTTCCACTTTCAAATTCTGCTCTCGGTATTCTCTTTTTGTCCATTGGTCTCATACGACCATACCATCTCAATCTCTTCCTATTTTGAACAGAAGCTTGTCAACTGCAACTCTCTTCCTAATTTCTTTACTCCTGATTTTTTAAACTTGGATACACCCGCTATACTCCTACGAATTCATTCTGCAGCTTGTATCTTATTCGAGTCCCTCACTCCCAAAGTCCAAGTCACAGCACCATGAGTTACAATTGGCAAATAGGACACCTTGTACAGTAACAGCTTACACTTGGCTGGGAAATCTTCATTCCACAACTTTCTTACCTGCTTTGCTATTACTATCATCATCATTTTATTTTCTTATACATACACTTAGAAAACAAACTTAATCATCAAACACACCATTAACTCATCTCATCAACTTTCAGTATCACAGGCGGCGCAATATGACCTAACCGGTTGAAGCGCCCTAGTTTCTCACGTCGTCGTCGTTGCTGATGCCTGCTCAAGATATTTGAGATATTTTTAAAATCATTTTTGCATTGTATGAGCATGGGTATTGGTGGTACCCAAATTAGTGAGCAATGCTTACCTTTAATCAGTGGCGAAGCATCCTAAGACAATGAGACGATGTCTACTCTGTACTAAAATTACTTATATGCCCTAGTATAGAATTTCATTATCTATTTTCTAATCCAAGTTGATCTTTTTGTACCTCGGAAGTTTGAATTGATGTGATGACTGAGTGGAACAGCTCGCAACACCATTGTTGCGCCATTTACCGTTGTAATTTGAAACGGGTGGTAGGGGCGGTCCTAGGCACTTATGATTTGACATTCAACAGGGAGAGACATTTCAAGGCTGCACATGCTCAGAGCGCTATTTTAGTTGTTTTTCCAAGAATCTGAAGGGGAAGTAGGAGTCATGTGGTGGTTCAAGAGTCAAGACGCTTGAGGGACGTTGGCGATGGTCGGAGGGTGTAGAGGTGGGGTTGGTTTCCCTCCCTCCCTCTCGCTCGCCCGCATCATGGGTTGAACACGTGCTATTCTATTCATGCCATGTGCTCGTAATTTTCAAGTGAAGTGATCGACAAATCACCAAGTTGATAAGTTGAATTCTTTTAAGCATAATATGCTATTTATGTCTATGGCATAAATAATTTGTGTTGATACTGTGTTTATTATGTAATGTATTTCCAAAATGTACATTTATCAATTTTTTACTAACAAATCGCGCTGCGGAAAAAGCCACTGCAAAACCACATAGTAATTATTATGAAAGTATAAATATCTTAATATTAATGTTACGCCCATCTTTCCACTATAGCCCAGGCATTATAAGAGATTTTAGGCCAAAAGATCAACATTGCTAACCTAAAGCTGAATTTTGGAACATCGTTAGTATTCATCATTCTTCAAACGCACAGAGAGTTCCCAAAGCACAGACGCTTTGCTTCCTCCGCTATCGCGCCAAAGGGCTTAAGTCACACTGTCACATAAAAATGCTTGTAAAACCTGAACCAATAGAGATATCTCTGTGATTTTTGTTTCAAAATAATCGGGACTATGATGCTTTGTGCTTAATATCCAAAACATATATTATTACCATTAATATTAGTCACAAACACGAATAGTGCTGGTGCCTAAATTAGTACTTCCAAGAAAAACCCGAAAATCTTGAATTAGGTCGAGTTCACGAAAAATTATCAAGACATAATAAATATGCGGGTGGCTGTCTTGTAGAAGCCACTTTTTCATTTTTTACCGGGGCGATGAAAATTGACTGAGATATGACCAAAATGAAAAACGGTTTGCGCATCGGCACTGTAGCCAAATAGTCCATGGAACAAGCTGCATCAACTATAAAAACATTCAAAGCCGGAAACCTACACCAAACTTTAGGATCTGGTAAAAGACATATTTGAGAATGTTATTTTCACTTGGGACATGCTTGGTATAGCAAATAAGTCACCTGTCATGGCGTCCTGAAGATGGCCGCCAAAATAATTATTTACATTGCTGTAACTCAAGAAGTAATCATCAGATTTGAGCAAAACGGGTATTGTTTTAATGAGTTTTTAATGCTCTACAAAAATTGTCACCCAGTTTTACCGCAAATGCAATAGTTTTAATTATATTTATAAATTATTACAATGTATTGCAATTATAGCACTTTTCAATTTATAAATATATAGTGTAAAACTCGCTAGATTGCCAAGAAATTTTCACTCTATACTAAAATAACGTCAATAAATCCAAAATTGTTAGTCCCGAAACGAAATTCCGGTAACATTTTTATTAATTAATTAATTAAAATTAACCATTAATTAAATCCCAATTAAAAGTTTATTATTCACGTACCAAAATCACATAGTGTATCACACAAGAACAATATGACCACAATGAACCCAAAAAAATTTATTCCAATCACTTTACTATTAATTTAATTAATTAAAAATAATGACAGTAATCTCGATTAATTTTGTAAAATTAACACAATGTGGTCGACCTTGGTATCATTTTAAAGCTAGTTTTAAGACGAATAATGTAATGAAAAAATAATTAATTTAATTAATTAATCGTCGAATTAATTCTTTTGAGTTAAATTATCCCACTTTTGACATATGTATTGTTATGTATACCTAAAACTCGATCAAACGTCATAAAAATATACTACTCTACTGACATAATGCCAATGAATCCAAAATGTCATGTCCCGAAACAAAATTCCTATAACTTGCCTATTAATTAACTAATTAATTGGTCATTTACTTATATCCCTATAATTGTTGTTATTGACAATCGTAAAAGTACGATATTCATGAGAAATATTTCTTCGATTATACCCAAAAACGTGGAAAGAAAGAGTTAATTTTTTATTTTTTTTTGGGGGGGGGGGGGCGGTGAAATTGAAGTCTTTGCTTCGCTCATTCAACAACACATGTGTTGAAATCAATTAATTTAAAAAAAAAATATATAATTTAGAGTCTACCCACTCAGTTTATATGTTATATAATTAATTTATAATTCAATTAACGGGAAAGTAGCATGAACTTAATTTTGACCCTATTATTTTTTAATTATACTCGCAATTGTTTATATTTGATTCTTCCGTTGGCATTTTGTATGTGCTACGTGATTGTCAACAACAATTATTGAGATATTGACTTCAATTTCACGCGCCCCCCCCCCCCCCAAAAAAAAAATAGTTCGATTTTTTGGTTTTGTTTTGTTTTTTCTTTTCTGTTTGTTTGCGCTCTACCGGGCAAACGTCATATGCGATCTTGATGAAATTTTGAGGCGACCTTAGAAATCTCTGAACTTGGACTTTCCACGTTTTTGGGTATAATAGAAGAAATATTTCACATGAATAATCGTACTTTTACGATTGTCAATAACAACAATTATTGGGATATAGGTAATTCTTTAATTAATTAGTTAATTAATAGGTAAGTTATAGGAATTTTGTTTTGGGGACATGACATTTTGGATTCATTGGCATTATGGGCAGTAGAGTAGTATATTTTTATGACGTTTGATCGAGTTTTAGGTATACATAACAATACATATGTCAAAAGTGGGATAATTTAACTCAAATGTAATTAATTCGGCGATTAATTAATTAAATTAATTAATTTTTTCATTACATTTATTCGTCTTAAAACTAGCTTTAAAATGATACCAAGGTCGACCACATTGTGTTAATTTTACAAAATTAATCGAGATTACTGTCATTATTTTTAATTAATTGAATTAATTGAATTAATAGTAAAGTGATTGGAATAAATTTTTAAAACTAATTTTCTTTTGGTTCATTGTGGTCATATTGTTCTTGTGTGATACACTATGTGATTGTGGTACGTGAATAATAAACTTTTAATTGGGATTTAATTAATGATTAATTTAATTAATTATTAATAAAATGTTACCGGAATTTCGTTTCGGACTAACAATTTTCAATTTATTGACGTTAATTTAGTATAGAGTGAAAATTTCGTGGCAATTTAGCAAGTTTTACACTATATATTTATATATTGAAAAGTGCTATAATTGCAATACATTGTAATAAATTTATAAATATATTAAAACTATTGCATTTGCGGTAAAACTGCTGACAATTTTTGTAGAGCATTAAAAACTCATTAAAACAATACCCGTTTTGTTCAAATCTGATGATTACTTCTTGAGTTACAGCAATGTTAATAATTATTTTGGCGGCCATCTTCAGGACGCCATGACAGGTGACTTATTTGCTATACCAAGCATGTCCCAAGTGAAAATAACATTCTCAAATATGTCTTTTACCAGATCCTAAATTTTGGTGTAGGTTTCCGGCTTTGAAATGTTTTTATAGTTGATGCAGCTTGTTCCATGGACTATTTGGCTACAGTGCCGATGCGCAACCGTTTGTCATTTTGGTCATATCTCAGTCAATTTTCATCGCACGGTAAAAAATGAAAAAGTGTCTTCTACAAGACAGCCACCCGCATATTTATTATGTCTTGATAATTTTTCGTGAACTCGACCTAATTCAATATTTACGGGATTTTTCTTGGAAGTACTAAGTTAGGCACCAGCACTATTCGTGTTTGTGACTAATATTAATGGTAATAATATATGTTTTGGATATTGAGCACAAAGGATACATAGTCCCGATTATTTTGAACAAAAATCACAGAGATATCTCTATTGGTTCAGGTTTTTTCAAGCATTTTTTATGTGACAGTGTGACTTAAGTTCTTTGGCGCGATAGCGGAGGAAGCAAGCGTCTGTGCTTTTGGGAACTCTCTGTACGTTTTTAAGAATGACAAATGATACATGTGTGCCAAAAAACAGCTTTAGGTTAAGGATGTTGATGTCAAATCTATAATTCCTGGGCTACTCTGGCTGGATGAATTGATTGGATTGATTGGATATTGCTTAAAGGGGTATTTAACCGCTAAACTAAAAAAATATATTTCATTCAGGCTAACTAGTAATGAATTTAGCAATAAACAGAAAAATTATTGGGGCCACCATGACCTCCCAAAAAATTGTCAAACATGACATTTTTCGAGCTTGGTCCCATCGGCCAAAATCTCCCATAAGAAATAACATGGGGACGATCTTTATGCCCCGTGACCTTGGAGGATTTTGATCCAAAAAAATATTGGCCATTATTGACGTACTCGACAGCCTTTTCTGTAAATTCTCTATATTTTGTTTTGTAAATTGGGCAAGTATTTCGGTCAAAATATGCTGATTACCAAGATGGGGTGTGATTTTGGAATGCATATTTTTGCGTGTTTGAGGGTATATTTGGGCACAGTCTCAAGACACGATGTTATAAAGGGGCATTTTAGATTGGTACTATGCTCTAGTATCTATGTGGACCAAAAAAGAAGCAGTTTAAAGCCGATTTAAGAAATTTTCCAAAACACCAATTTTTGCCAATTTCTGGATCAAAAAAATTTAAAAATTCGTGTTAAATCACAGTTCCAAGATATAATTTTTTAAATGGTCATTTAAGTGTAGTATTGTGCTATAGATCACGTGGTAAAAAATAATTTTTGGGGTTTTTAGCCATGCACTTTGGCTAATCGAGATGATGAGTTAGGCATAGACATTTATGCTACCCCACCACCTCCCTGTTGCCAAACGTTTCTGATTAAATCACAAAATATTAAAATCAATTATATGATTAATATCTAAGAATAAACTTTATATAATAATTTTGCTATAGTATTATTTTTGTCAACTAACTCTTACTTCAAGACCTTTTGGGAGGCTAGCCCCACCTCCAGCCCCCAGAGTGACCTGTAACATTCAGATTCTGATTCTGTAGCCTATCATCCTTGTTCACGTGCATTGTCAATTGGAGGTCATGTTTGGTTTTTATTGTGTGCGTGCATCTAGGGGCACAGTCGGATGGAATGAAATATAATGGTTGGAAGTTCTTGTCTTCCTAAAAATCTTGAGCAAAATCAGGGTAATGATTTTGTTTTGTGAAAAATTATTTGTATTAATTTTTCTAAGCTGTTAAATAAATGAAAACGTTATGTAATTAATCAGTTTAACAAAGACATTGTCACACTATGCCTAGTACATGTCTTTTTACGTAAAATATGAAACATTGTAGTCACTTTGTTTGATTTTTTTACTTTTCCCGCTTGTTGTATTGGCCTTTTGCGATTAATCCCTGTAAAATTACATGGCTATTGTGTGTGGTCACGGCCATTTATCCCCCGTCTGGGCCCGGTTTAGAATTGGCCTACAGTGTATACCTACTCCTTAGCCAATTGTACACTCGGAGACATATTATGTTAATCTATGGGCCATGAAAGATACCTACCGTTATCAACCTCTCTCATATGTAAGTTATTTGGTTTGTTCTGGCGTCGCTCGGTGTCACCTAATGCAGGCAATGGAAAAACAAGACGGCCCTATTTTACGTAGCATTTTGGCCTACTGGGACCAGCGCGTCGTTAATATTAACGCAAGGTTTTGTTGGATTCACCATAACACTGCATAACCTTAGCGCAGGCTTATTTCATGTGTAGAAATCAATTAGGACCAGTTTCTGTAGTGACATAAATTAGGCAAACCTTCCACTCCTTGCCTATTTGCTGGTGCTAGCTTTGTGTATTTGGTGCTAAATAAATAAATAAATAAATTTTATTTAGAGTCTACCCACTCAGTTATATAACTGATTTTATCAATCAAGCCAACCCTGCAGGTGTGACTTCTAAAAGTGCCTTATCCAAGATTTGCGGAGTGAGTGTCGGTGGTGTCTCCCCCCCTAGGTTAGAGTGGTGCATTATGACCTAACGGTTGACGCGTCCTTAATCCAAATAAACCAAACAAAAAACAGCCAACATTGCCGTTGTGGAGACAATCTTTTGTGTTCAGATAGCTTGAGCGCACTTCAAGTCATAAAACTGATGTAAGTCATCATTTGGTACAAGACATCCAATTCTATTTAGAAGAACTAAACTCTAATAGTTCTATCATAGAGTTTTGCTGGATACCAGGACACGTGGGCCTAAAGGGAAATGAACACGCTGATCGGGCTGCTAAGGAAGCTTCCCAACGCCGCGACGTTCATTTCCATCTATTTCCCATTCCAAATGTCAAGAGTGGATATAAGCAACGATTGTTGGATTTGCGACGAGCATCTTGGGATGTGGTACAAAATAATAAATTGCATAATGTGATGCCCACACTGATTAAAAATATTCGTCCTCCTGCCTCCCCCCCCCCCCCCCCCCCCTCCCTCTAATTTTACCATAGATCTATATTAATTTTTGTGTATACTTGAATCTAATGCCAATATACCATCGTGATTTTCATTTCATTTTGGTCTTGTTTGATTACAAAAAAAAATCGTTTTCATGGACATTGAGGACTTGGTGAAAATAATTGTGGATTTAATTTTAAAGCTGCCCTGCATGAGAAATGCGGATCATCTTATTCTAAAGCACTTGAGATGCGCTCTGCGACCGCGCACTCAAGCCACTTAAAACAAAGATTGCTTAAAATACTGCTGGATATACATTGGACGATCCGGGTTCTGATGCAGATTACAGTTCTAGATTACTCTGAAGCACAAACGATTGTCTGGTTTAAACACCAGCAAGACTGTCAAGTTATAATGTGAGTTTAGCGCGTTCGTTCAGAGCGCATTTTCAAAATATTGCTTAGTTTGAGTAGGACGTATAACTGGTCATATAATTGGATGAGCGTAGCGAGCGAAGCGAAGATTCCATTTCACTACACCGGAGAAAAAAATCCGGAATGTTTTTTTTTTCTTTTTGTATTTTTGTCTGTCTGTTAGCACGATTTTGGCTAAACCGATTCTCCAATTGCGATGAAATTTTCTGGAGGCCTTCGAAATCTCTGAACTTAGAACTGACACGTTTTTGAGCGCAATCGAAAAATTATTTTTCATTAAAATCGCCATTTTACGATTTTTTTCGATTTAAAAAAAATTCTTCGACTTATAACACCTACATGCTCTATCCGATTGTAATGATTTTTTCACAGAACCTTAATTTTATGAATTAGGCTAATATATTCGTTTGAAATTTGAGCGCAATCGAAAAATTATTTCCTATGATAATCGCAATTTTACGATTTATTTTTATTTTTTAAAACATTCTTTGACTTCTAACACCTACATGCTTTATCCGATCGTAATGAGTTTTTCACAGAACCTTAATTTTGTGAATTTATATATTTGTGTGAAATTTGAGCGCAATCGAAAAATAATTTCTTATTAAAATCGCTATTTTACGCTTTTTTCGTTTAAAAAAACATACGCTCATCCAACAACGCGCCTGAAAAAGCGTTTGCGAAGCTTCCTAGTTATATAGGTCACCAAAAAGTTTTTTTGTAGTTACTTTCGGAGGTTGTGTAGAAGATAATTAATATTTGAAATGTTGAAATCTTCTCTGATTTCGTCATTGTGCACTTTGTAAACAACATACCAAAGTTTCAATTATTTAAAGGGAAATTACAAGTTTAAAAAATTGTTCAGAATATATATTATGCAAATTCGCAGGATTTTGCATTAACAAATTGACATTAATTAACACTAAAAATATTCGAAAGACATCAGCTCAAAAACAGACCTTGACGCAAGTTTCCAAAGCCCTTATAGAATGAGTAGCCTATAGTGGCCGTGCTTTCATCCAGAGGACTTAGGATATTAAAGTGATGTAATATAAAGGAGGCTGTTACACAACAAATAAAATTAAACGTGAATTGTTTTTAGGCAAGTTTGTTAATTTACATCGACGTTGACAACCATTTTTACAACATTTCAAGATGAGGTGACGACTGTAAATTGCTAAATTATTTTCGTACAAATTGGTCTAGACTCCTCTTCAAGACACTACGGTTCCACAACAAAAGTGAGTCTCATTAGACAAACAAGATATTCCTCAGAGCTTGGCAGTCCAGATGTGTTCAAGAAAACTGGCCTAGGCTAGGCCTACACCGAGAACAAATCGTAACGTACATCAAGATAACAGCCACTCTCTTACCTGTGACCACTGGTCTAATGGCCTGGAGTAGAATTCAGCCCAGAACATGGTTCTGATAAGCGTAGAAGCGAGGAAAGAGATAACGACCATCACGAAAGAGGGGAGTATTTTACTCCTTGAATCTAGAGGCAACCTCTGGCTTCATCGTCGTCGGAGACGCCTCTCCCTCCCTTGACGACTTCTCCTACAAAGAAATGACAACACCGACGATGACGACCACGATGTGAGAACCCCTCTTGCCTCATCTTTTCCGTGGCTGGTTCTGACCAGCATGGCCCCTCCTCGCCATATTCCCAAGCTAGCTGAAGTGGCGCATTATGACCGGTTGACGCGCCCTTAATCTAAATAAAGCTTTTAAAAAAAGTCAATGAGTCCAATGACGACCACGACGTGAGTACCCCCCTTTCCTCCCCCTACTCGTGGTCTGTTCCGACCCGCATGGCTCACCCCCCGTCTGGGTCCGGGGTAGAATTGGCCCAGAGCATGGCTCTGCTTATCGTAAAAGGCGATTCAAGAGAAAAAGTCCACCTCGCAAACATCAGCTAGAAAGAGCGGAGTATCTTACTCCCCGAAACTAGAGGCGAGCTCTGGCAATCGTCGTCGGGGACCTCCTTCTTGCAACCCCCGGCGACGATGACATGACACAACCGAACGAGCGACGATGACAACGTAAAAACCCCCCTTCCCTTACCTGACCGACACACCCGGCGACGATGACATGCACAACGAACGATGACAAGACGATGACGACGCGACGTGAGAAACCCCCCTTCCTCCCCTTTACCATGCGTGGCTGGGTTCTGACCACATGAGCGCCCCATCCTCCTCCCCACCCCCCTTAGGCTAGAGTGGTGCATTATGACCTAACGGTTGACGCGTCCTTAATCCAAATAAACCAAAAAAAAAAACTCCACATATCCCCTAGACTAGAAAGTGCATAATGACCTTATGGTTGACGCTACCTTGATTTAAATGAACCTCTCTTAGCCCGGGGTAGAATTGGTCCAGAGCATGACTCTGCTAATAGTCTAATATAGTACAAGAAGATTCAAGAGAAAAAGTCCACCTCGCAAACATCAGCTAGTATATGAGGGGAGTCTAGAGGCGAGCTTCAAGAGAAGTGAGAGGGTTCCCCGACGACGACGACTTCGATGACAAAGTCGATGACGACCGCGACGTACAGTGGCGGCACCAGAAAACAAACAATAAGGGGGGGGGCACAAGAGGGGCAAGCAGTAGCGGGCAGCTGGAACTTGGGGCAAAGCCCCAGCCGCCGGAGGCTCTTTCGCAGAAGGCGAACTCAAGGGATAACGTTTTACCTACATAGGCCTATGGATGTTATCCTAAGAAATTACCAAAAATTAATTTGTGATTTGATGATTTAATTTTAGTTAAACTAATGACGTGTATGGTAGGCAATTAACACCGGGGGGGGGGGGGGGGCAAGCAATTTATTGGGGCACTGCCCCCCACTGGCAACGTAAGAACCCCCCTTCCTCCCCCTACCCGTGGCTGGTTCTGACCAGCATGGGCCACTCCTCTCCCCCACCCCCCTAGGTTAGAGTGATGCATTATGACCTAACGGTTGACGCGTCCTTCTACCCCCTTCTGGGCCCGGGATAGAATTGGCCCAGAGCATGGCTCCGCTAATCGTAAAAGGCGATTCAAGAGAACCTCCACCTCGCAAACATCAGCTAGTAAGAGCGGAGTATCTTACTCCCCGAAACTAGAGGCGAGCTCTGGCAATCGTCGTCGGGGACTTGGCCCCTTCTCTTGACGACCCCCGCCGACGATGACAATGACACAACGAACCATGACAAAGCCACGATGATGACCGTGACGAGAAACCCCCCTCCCTCCCCTTACCCGTGGCTGGTTCTGACCAGCATGGGCGACTCCTCCCCCCCCCCTAGGTTAGAGTGGTGCATTATGACCTAACGGTTGACGCGTCCTTAATCCAAATAAAACAAAAAAAAAACAAAACCAATAAACTAAAAAATAATCATTTACAGTAATTTATTTCCCAAAATTTAATTTACATCAAACATATTTATTTATTTCCGTTCAAAATTAGCATTTTTCTTTTGATATTTCCAAATACTATGGTAGAATTAGCCAAGAGCATGGCTCTGCTAATTGTACAAAACGATTTAATAGAAAAGGTCCACCTCGCAAACATCAGCTAGAAAGAAGGGAGTATATCACTCCCCGAAACTAGAGGCGAGCTCTGGCAATCGTCGTCGGGGACCCCCTCCCCCTTCCCTTGGCGACTTTCCCGTCGACGATGACAATGACACAACGAACGATGAAAAAGACGATGACGGACCGCGACGTGAGACCCCCCCCCCCTTCCTCCCCTTACCCGTGGCTGGTTCTGAACCAGCATGGGCTTCTCCTCCCCACCCCCCTTAGGCTAGAGTGGTGCATTATGACCTAACGGTTGACGCGTCCTTAATCCAAATAAACAAAAAAAAAATCCAAGGAACACCATTCAACGTAGGGTGTTGTGTTTTTGTGACAATTATCTTCAACTGTTTTTCTATGGAAAGACAGAGAGAAAAAATATTTATTTTAACAACTGTCTTTCCTGCGAATTTTTTTGTTTTGGCGGTACAAATCGGTAAAAAATACCGCCAAACGAAAAAATTCGCAGAAAAGACAGTTGTTAAAATAAATATTTTTTCTCTCAGTCTTTCCATAGAAAAACAGTTGAAAATGAATGTCACAAAAACACAACACCCTACGTTGAATGGTGTGCCTTGGCGAATTGAAGTTGTAAATTATTTTGAGGTGGCTATATTGGCCGTGTACCGGATCAGAAAATTTGAAAAAATATTTTTGATTTTCTAAAATAGCCAGGTTTCAAAGCCATTCACTATATTTTGACTTGGTAGCATATTTTGGAAAATAGAAAAACGCGGTCGAATAGGGGGAATAGGGGACTAGGCCGCTTTGCGAACGCTTATTTGTAGATGACCTGGGAATCTTCTTCAGATCAATAAATTTATTAACAGCTCAAAGACACGTGCAAATGGGATTGAACAATATAAGTGAATGGGCTAGAAAGCGGGGGACACGATTCTCTCCCGAAAAAACTCAGTGCATTCACTTTTGGCCGTCTTCAAGGAATCCAAAATGACCCACAACTATCGTTTAACAATGTAGAACTTCTATTCAAAACAAATGTCCGTCTTCTCGGCATGGTGTTTGACAAAAAGCTAAATTGGAAAGACCACGTTGTTGAGTTACGCAAAAAATGCATGTTGAAAATCAACCTATTGAAAGTTCTCAGTAATCATCGTGGGGTGCAGATAGGACTTGCATGTTGAGAATTTACGGATCTCTAGTTTTGCTCCTAGATGGACTATGGATGTTTCGCATACTCTTAAGCGAGTAACACAACCCTTAAACTTCTAGACACTGTCCACCATTGTGGTCTTCGTATTGCTCTTGGTGCATTTCGAACAAGCCCGGTAGTCAGCTTGTATGCCGAGTCAGGTGTGTCCTCCTTGGCAGAACGGCGAAACCTCTTGATGGGTACGTACGTAATAAAAATTAAATCTATGCCTAACCAATAACCATCCATCAAACCATGATGTTTTCAATGTGAATATGTCAGACACTTTGATAACAAACCGATGGCAACCCTTCCAACGGGGTTAAGATGTAAACTTTTGTTTAATCTTATAGAATTTAATCTGCCAACAGTTTTTAATTTTGTTTTTAGCAATAACCCGCCCCGGTCTACACCAGAGCCGATTTTTCTATTCGACCTTTGTCGTTTTGATAAAAACTCTACTTGCGATAGTGTATTCAAAATTAACTTTAGAAAGATTTGCCATGAACATCAAAGGTTTACTTTGGTATTCACAGATGGCTCCAAAATTGACAACAAGGTTGGAAGTGCCTTTTATTGCTCCACCCTAACTGAACGTTTCAGGCTAAGCGACGTGTGTTCAGTTTTCACTGCAGAGTTATTTGCCATCCGTGAAGCTCTTAAATACATTCTACGTTGTCGTTGTGGAGAATACCTTTTGTGTTCAGATAGCCTAAGTTCACTTCAAGCTATAAAACACATGTATTCTAGTCATCATTTGGTACAAGACATCCAATTCTATTTAGAAAAACTAACCTCTAAGGTATATATAATAGAGTTTTGCTGGATACCTGGACACGTGGGCATAGAGGGAAATGAACACGCTGATCGGGCTGCTAAGGAAGCTTCCCAGCGTCGCGACGTTGATTTCAATCTAGTTCCCGTTCCAGATGTCAAGAGTGGATTCAAGCAAAGACTGTTGGATTTGCAACAAGCATCTTGGGATGTGTTGCAAAATAACAAATTGCGTAGTGTGATGCCCACATTGACTAACAAAATTCGTCCACCTACGTCTCGACTCTCACGTAGAGAAGAGGTGGTATTGTCTAGAATTCGTATAGGCCATACACGCCTAACACACGGATATCTCTTAACCAGAGAAAAGGTTATTCCCATATGTGACACATGTGATGTACCTTTAACCGTGCATCATATGCTAGCAGAATGTACCAAATATGATACCTTGCGCACGCAATTTGATCTCTCCCAATCATATGAAGAACTTCTATCATATGATAACGGCGACAAACTATCTAAATTTCTCATCCATAGTAATCTATTTAACAAAATTTAATTCACATCTTACACATTTCTTTCTTTTCTCTATTTTCATTTACATACATAACTTTTATTTTGCTATTACTTTCTTCATCTTCAATTTATTTTGTTATTTATACACTTAGAAAACAATCTATTCATCAAACATACCTGCATTAACTCTTCTCATTTACTTTCATTCACAGGCGGCGCAATATGACCTAACTGGTTGAAGCGCCCTAGTTTCTCACGTCGTCGTCGTCTTTGGAACGCTGTGCACTTGGACTGGCAGGGAAAGTGATGGTTGCAATATCTGGGAGGCATGTATGTAGCTACAGTATCCTTTCGTCGTGCATGCTAAGAGTATAAGAGGCGATTCAAGAGAAAAAGTCCACCTCGCAAACATCTGCTAGTATGAAGGGTAGTATTTTACTCCCCGAAAAAAGAAGCGAGCTCTGGCAATCGTCTCCCCGTCTGGGTCTGGGGTAGAATTGGCCCTGAGCATGGCTCTGCTAATCGTAAAAGGCGATTCAAGAGAAAAAGTCCACCTCACAAACTACAGCTAGTAAGAAAGGTAGTATGGTAGTATATTACACCCCAAATCTAGAGACGAGCTCTGGCAATCGTCATCGTACACCTTGTCCCATTCCCTTGACGACCCTTCGACGACGATGACGACAATGACACCACGAACGATAACAAAGACAATGACGACCGCGTTGTGAGAACCCCACTTTCCTCCCCTTATACCCGTGGCTGGTTCTGACCAGCATGGGCCCCTCCTCCCCATATCCCCTAGGCTAGAGAGGCGCATTACAACCTAACGGTTGACGCGTCCCTAATCCAAATAAACTAAACAATCAACACTATTCGCATGGACAGGCAGGCAAAGAATAAACTAGCTAAAATATCTAGAAGGCATGTGGAGAACAGTGTCAGTATGTCGTCGTCGTGCTTAAGAACAGTTTTCATTTTTGGACAGCGTTTATAATTTAATTAATTAGCCGGTAGCCCATCATAAGGTGGTAAATTATAGCAGATGATTTGAAAGTAATTGGCCCATTAACAAGTAGACCAGAAACTAGAGAAGATATTTTATTTCGTTTCCCATTTCACGGTTTAGAGGCTACGAAACGCTCGTCGGTTAAGATAGTCAAACATGGCAGTTACTGATATAAGACTAGACTTGTGCTATGATGATGGGTATTACAAATTGTTTGAAAGTTTGTATGGATACATTTCTAAATCTTCTCCCATATTCAATTTTTTCCCGGTCTTGGCCCGGGGTAGAATTTGGCAAAGAGCTTGGCTTGGCTCAGCTAATTGGATAAAATGCGAGGAAAAGGGTAAAAAACATCTCGCAAACATGATCTAATATGTAGGGAAAAATTTTACTCCCCGAAACTAGGGTCAAGCATTGGCCCAGAGCATGGCTCTGCTAATCGTAAAAGGCGATTCAAGAGAAAAAGTCCACCTCGCAAACATCAGCTAGAAAGAGCGGAATATCTTACTCCCCGAAACTAGAGGCGAGCTCTGGCAATCGTCGTCGGGGACCTTGCCCCCTTCCCTTGACCACCCCCCGGCGACGATGACAATGACACAACGAACGACGACAAAGACTATGACGACCGCGACGTGAGAAACACCCCTTCCTCCCCTTACTCGTGGCTGGTTCTGACCAGCATGGGCCCCTCCTCCCCCCCCCCCCTTAGGCTAGAGTGGTGCATTATGACCTAACGGTTAACGCGTCCTTAATCCAAATAAACCAAAAAGTCCACCTCGCAAACATCAGCTAGTAAGAGGAGAGTCGGCTTATAATATACTCCGAAACTATATTGATTGATTTGATTGATTGGATATTGCTTAGCCTTAACGTCTCATATTAATGTACTTTGGCTATTCGAGACGATGAGTGGTGATAGATGAGGATGAAGTATGAACAGAAGGGAGGAGGAAAAACCCCGGTACCGGCACGTAGCCTACTCCTTTCGAAAAGTACCAAGGGGACCAACGGCTTAACGTCCCATCCGAAACACCGTCTGCATACATCAGCTTGTAGGAAGGGTAGTATTTTACTCCCCAAAACAAGAGGCGAGCTCTGGCAATCGTCGTCGGGGACCTTGCCCCCTTCCCTCGACGATCCCTCGACGACGATGACGACAATGACACCACGAATGATGACGAAGACAATGACGACCGCGACGTGAGAACCCCCTTTCCTTCCCTTACCCGTGGCTGGTTCTGACCAGCATGGGCTCCTTCTCCCCCCCCCCCCCCCGTAGGTTAGAGTGGTGCAATATGACCTAACGGTTGACGCGTCCCCAAATAAACCCAAAAACTTAATCCAATGAAACCAATCCATCACTTTCTTTTCTTTTTTTTTACTTAGAAAACAATATAATCATCATACACGCCATACACTCATTTTATTAACTTTATGCAGCGCAATTTGACCTAACCGGTTAAAGCGCCCTAGTTTCTCGTCGTCGTCGCAAATAACTGGACACAATCAACCCCGTGCACATGGACTGGTAGGGAAAGTGTTGGTTGCAATATCTGGGAGGCATGTAGACTACAGTATTCTTTCGTCGTGCATGCTAAGATATATAAAATGCGAGGAAAGAGATAAAGTCCATCTCGCAAACATCAGCTTGTACAGAGGGGAGTGTATTATTCTCTGAAACTTTCGGCAATTGTCGTCGGGGACAACTCTCCTTTCCGTTGACGACCTCACCGACGACGATAACAACGATGCAAAGAACGATGACAAAGACTATGTCGTCCGCGACGAGGGTAGGCCTACCCCCCTTCCCTCACCCTTCCCGTCGTTGCTTCTGATCAGCTTGGGCCCCTCCTCCCCATAGACCTTGTAGGCTATAGAGTGGCGCATTATTACCTGACGGTTGACGCGCCCTTAATACAAATAAACCAATATCGCTTAACAAGAGACAAGTTTGTTCCTATAGACATGGCACATGTGCCATATATTATCAGAATGTACCAAATCCAAATATGATGCATTGTGCAAGCAATTTGATCTCGCCCAATCATGTGAAGAACTTATTTCATATAATAACTGCTACAAGCTTTCAAAATGATTTATTTAACGAAAATAAAAAAGTATATATATTTATATTATAATCAAACACACAATAAACTTATTTCATTAACTTTCATTATCACAGGCGGCGAAATATGACCTAACCGGTTGGAGCGCGCTAGATTCTCATAGATTTTTTTAGTCCTGTTTGTTTTTTTCTGAACGATTGAGCGAGTCATGTTTTGAGTAACCGGGAACATTCCCTTTTCTCCCCCTACCTAAGGCTGGATCAAGTCAGCCTATAGGCAGTGGCGACTCGTGCTATTGTGCGCTGGTGCTGTAGCACCACCACCATAAATCATCCATCTCCATTAAACTGATTTTTTGATAAGTTCAATGTGTAAGTATTGTAAAATTAAGTAGTATTCAAAAGTATCCGATCCGTGCTGCAGAGATGGCGCTGATGGTCAACTTTTTCATAACGCGTATTACATGGTGGTGATGGTTTTGAGCCAAGCATATGTAGAACCCAACGATGTGCTCCGCACCGAAATCGACGACTTTTAAGCCCTTTTAGCACGCAACGACAGGGAACAACACGGGTAAAACGAAACGCAAACCGGTCTTCTGGTGCTATCGGGACTCGCGCACTCGGGCTCTGCATAGGTTCGCCCGCTAGCCTCGTACCCTTGCAATTACTTCACTCGTCAGTCGTCAGTCTTCAACCCTACAGCAGTCGCAGTAGGTAATTGTTGTTTAATTTAAATTGATTGCAGTTTAATTGTTATTCAATTATTTTTATTTGTGTGGAGGAGGTGGGTATTGTGACAACCTTCACACCCCTCCTTCCCTGTCACACATAACCCCTCCTCCCCCCCCCCCCTCCCGTAGGTTAGAGTGCATGTTGCAATATGACCTAACGGTTGACCCATCCCCAAATAAACCCAAAAACCCCCGTCTGGGCCCGGGGTAGAATTGGCCCAGAGCATGGCTCTGCTAATCGTAAAAGGCGATTCAAGAGAAAAAGTCCACCTCGCAAACATCAGCTAGAGAGAGCGGAGTATCTTACTCCCCGAAACTAGAGGCGAGCTCTGGCAATTGTCGTCGGGGACCTTGTCCCCTTCCCTTGACGACCCCCCGGCGACGATGACAATGACACAACGAACGATGACAACGACGATGACGACCGCGACGTGAGAAAACCCCCTTCCTCCTTTACCCGTGGCTGGTTCTGACCAGCATTGGCCCCTCCTCCCCCCTCCCCCCTTAGGCTAGAGTGGTGCATTATGACCTAACGGTTGACGCGTCCTTAATACAAATAAACCCCAAAAAAATCATACACGCCATACACTCATTTCATTAACTTTATGCAGCGCAATATGACCTAACCGGTTGATGCGCCCTAGTTTCTTACGTCGTCGTCGCGAATAACTGGACACAATCAACCCCGTGCACATGGACTGGTAGGGAAAGTGTTGGTTGCAATATCTGGGAGGCATGTAGACTACAGTATTCTTTCGTCGTGCATACTAAGAGTGTAAAAGGCGAGGAAAGAGATAAAGTCCATCTCGCAAACATCAGCTAGTACGGAGGGGAGTGTATTATTCTCTGAAACTTTCTGCAATTGTCGTCGCGGACAACTCTCCTTTCCGTTGACGACCTCACCGACGACGATAACAACTACGCAAAGAACGATGACAAAGACTATGTCGTCCGCGACGTGGGTGGGCCTACCACCCTTCCCTCACCCTTCCCGTCGTTAATTCTTTTTGGTTTATTATTTGGTTTATTTGGATTAAGGACGCGTTATGACCTAACGGTTGACGCGCCCTTAATCCAAATAAACCAAATCTGATCAGCTTGGGCCCCTCCTCCCCATAGACCTTGTAGGCTATAGAGTGGCGCATTATTACCTGACGGTTGACGCGCCATTTACATGGCCAGTTACATGGCACATGTGCCATATTATCAGAATGTACCAAATCCAAATATGATGCATTGTGCAAGCAATTTGATCTCGCCCAATCATGCGAAGAACTTATTTCATATGATAACTGCTACAAACTTTCAAAATAATGAATAAAGGAAATTTAAAAAAAATATATATAAATAATAATCAAACACACTATAATCTCACATTTCATTAACTTTCATTATCACAGGCGGCGAAATATGACCTAGCCGGTTGAAGCGCGCTAGATTCTCATAGATTTTTTTAGTCCTGTTTGTTTTTTTTTTGTTAAACGAGTGACGAGTGGGTGAGTAACCGGGAACATTCCCTTTCCTCCCCCTACCTAAGGCTGGATCAAGTCAGCATATACGTCTTTCCTCCCTAGACTATCATAAGCTAGAGTGGCGCATTATGGCCTTACGGTTGTCGCGCCCTTAATCCAAATAAACTAAAACTTAATCTTAATCAGAGAAAAGGTTGTACCCAGATGTAACACATGAGATGTAACTTTAACCGTCGATCATGTTATAGCAGAATGTACCAAATATGATGCAACATCAACAAACATCAGATAGAAAGAGCGGAGTATCTTACTCTCCGAAACTAGAGGCGAGCTCTAGCAATTGTCGTCGGGGACCTTGTCCCCTTCCCTTGACGACCCCCCGGCGACGATGACAATGACACAACGAAGGGTAGTACCATTGAGAATAATAGAACATAGGCCTACATAACTAGAGACTATTCACGCCCATGTTAAATGTTGTAGGCCTACCCAAAATTTCTCTCCCACACATCAAGCTCATTTTAATGTTTCTACCAATGAGTATGAATATAATGGTAGTGCATTACTCCCCGAATCTAGAGGCGAGCTCTGGCGGTTGTCGTTGGGGAACTTTCCCCTCCCATACACTCCCCTGCCGCAATGCACGACGATGACATGACACCACGATGGGTAACACACTGCCTCTCATACCCCCCTTGCTCTGCCATTCGTACAGAACACGGGCCCAGGACTATTCCCGGTCCCATAACCATGTCCCTTTGTGGGCCTGACCCACAGCTTCTGGGCTCCGGTAAATACAAGCATGGTTGTATCTACACGATTGAGAAAGTACTGCAAATATAGTAGGGAGTAATTACTCCCCGAATCTAGAGGCGAGCTCTGGCTGTGTCGTTGGGGAACATTCCCTTCCCTTGACACCTCCCCAGACGATGAGACAATGACACACGGAGATGACACAGACAAACACACGACTGGGGGTAACCACCAATCCCTGCCCTCTCCCATACCCTCCCTTTCCTCTGTCCTTCTGCCCATTTCCGTCACGACCACCCAGGCCCTCGCAGTCGACCAGACCCCGTCCCCCGTCTCCCATGACCCCCCTTGCTTCTCCTTGGATATATGTATAACTGCACACCCCGGTCCGGGGTATAGAATTGGCCCAGAGCATGGCTCTGCTAATCGTACAAGGCGATTCGAGAGAAAAGTCCACCTTGCAATCATCAGCTAGCAAGAGGGGAGTATAATACTCACCGAATCTAGAGGCGAGCTCTGGCAATCGTCGTCGGGGACCTTGCCCCCTTCCCTTGACGACCCCCCGGCGACGATGACAATGACACAACGAACGATGACAAAGACGATGACGACCGCGACGTGAGAAACCCCCCTTCCTCCCCTTACCCGTGGCAGGTTCTGACCAGCATGGGCTACTCCTCCCCCCCCAATAGGCATATGTGATTATGCAAGTTGACGCGTCCTTAATCCAAATAAACCAAAATCCCCTTTGGAAAATATATAGTTATAAACTAACTAATAAACTACATTATCACAGGAGGCGCAATATGACCTAATGACCTAACGGTTGACGCGCCCTTAAATGACCTAATAGCTCAACTCAACAAAAAACATTAGATGTACACATTAACTAATATTGCAGAATACTACATATCTCTACCGTGCCGCCGTCGAGCCTAAAAGTGTCACTTAAAAGATATGAAAAGAATTATCACTTTCTGGAAAATGTGCCCACTACATTTGTCATTTCTGCTGGTTTAAGCAGCGTTATTTGATATAATTATGTAAATTTATGAATGTATGTTTGGTTGGATAGTCACCTTCAACATTTGATTCAGGTTGTGTTTGTAACAATATTAGAAATTATTAACTAAATGCGGTTAAATTTAATTGGTTTGTTGTTTTGGGGTTTGGACAGAAAAATATATAGTCCAAGAATGAAACTGGTGTTTCAAAACGTAAAATATACATCAATGTTAGTATGATTGGGCCTAGTGGAATCTGATCTGATGTGTCGCATTGAGACCCATTTGTGCCTTAACCGATGACATACCGTGTTCCTTGAACATCACATGTGAAGAATTAAATGTGTTCTTTGTTGAGAGTCTATTTAGCACAAAACTATGCTGAAGAACATACGTGCTTATATGGAAATTCACTGGAAGAATAATTTGTTATGTGGAGGAACTTTTTTTGATCATAATAAAAATAAAAAACGAATATCTAGACTTATAGATGGGTGTATTCTTACTGTGAGGATAGAACACAGAGAAGAGTGTGAAAATGTGATGCCTTGCCCACTCTATTTGATCTCGACAATCATATGCTGAACTCCTATCATGATAACGCCGACAAACTTTCAAAATTTATCATCCGTAATAATTTATAGAACAAAAATTTAATTCACAATAAATACATGTTTTATTCATATAAATATATTTTCTTTTGTAAGTACTCCATAATTTTCTTTTCTTTAATAAACTTAGAAAACAATTTACCTGCAATATGACCTAACGGTTCACGGGGCCTTAAACATAGTAAACAACTGACAACATAATCATCAAACACACGATAAAATCATTTAATTTTCAATATCACAGGCGGCGCAAATGACCGGTTGAAGCGCCCTAGTTTCTCACGTCTTCGTGTTCGAGGTCCTCCTTGTTTCGTTTACTGTAGGCCTATTGCCCAAATGAGCCGAAAGTAGGCCTATCTGAATCTCAGACTTTACCATCTATAAATGTTTTTTAAAAGTAAGTCTTTTACTCTTAACTCATTAATCCATATTTTATAATATGGTTCAAACCTTATTTTTCTTTGTATTATTGTATTTTATACTATTTCCCCGTCTGGGCCCGGGATAGAATTAGCCCAGAGCATGGCTCTGCTAATCGTAAAAGGCGATTCAAGAGAAAAAGTCCATCTCGCAAACATCAGCTAGTAAGAGCGGAGTACATTACTCCCCGAAACTAGCGGCGAGCTCTGGCAATCGTCGTCGGGGACCTTGTCCCCTTCCCTTGACGACCCCCGGCGACGATGACAATGACACAACGAACGATGACAAAGACGATGACGACCGCGACGTGAGAAACCCCCCTTCCTCCCCTTACCGTGGCTGGTTCTGACCAGCATGGGCCCCTTCTCCCCCCCCCCCCTCCCCTTAGGCTAGAGTGGTGCATTATGACCTAACGGTTGACGCGTCCTTAATCCAAATCAACCAATCTGGGTCTGGCAACTTTTCCTCGTCTGGCCCGGGGTTAATTGGCCCAGAGCATGGCTCTGCTAATCGTAAAGGCGATTCAAGAGAAAAGTCCACCTTGCAAACATCAGCTAGCAAGAAGGGTAGTATATTACTCCTCGAATCTAGAGGCGAGCTCTGGCAATCGTCGCCGGAGACCTTCCCCCTTCCCTTGACGACCCCCCGGCGACGATGACAAAGACAGTGACACCACGAACATGACAAAGACAATGACGACCGCGACGTGAGAAAACCCCTTCCTCCCCCTACCCGTGGCTGGTTCTGACCAGCATGGGCCCCTCCTCCCCCCCCCCTTAGGCTAGAGTGGTGCATTATGACCTAACGGTTGACGCGTCCTTAATCCAAATAAACCAATCTGGGTCTGGCAACTTTTCTCGTCTGGGCCCGGGGTAGAATTGGCCCAGAGCATGGCTCTGCTAATCGTAAAAGGCGATTCAAGAGAAAAAGTCCACCTTGCAAACATCAGCTAGCAAGAAGGGTAGTATATTACTCCCCGAATCTAGAGGCGAGCTCTGGCAATCGTCGCCGGGGACCTTGCCCCCTTCCCTTGACGACCCCCCGGCGACGATGACAAAGACAATGACACCACGAACAATGAAAAGACAATGACGACCGCGACGTGAGAAACACCCTTCCTCCCCTTTTCCGTGGCTGGTTCTGACCAGCATGGGCCCCTTTTCCTCCCCCCCCCCCCCTTAGGCTAGAGTGGTGCATTATGACCTAACGGTTGACGCGTCCTTAATCCAAATAAACCAATCTGGGTCTGGCAACTTTTCTCTTCTTTTCTGCTAACCTTGCAAACTCTGTTCTTGATATTATGTATGTTTCCATTCTTTTCATGTGCCCAAACTATCTCAGCCGCTCTTTTCCAATCCTCAAACTTTCAACTCCAGGTTTCCTTCCTTATTTCACTAACCGTACACTGCTAGCAGAATCTACCAAATATGATTCCTTGCGCACGCAATTTGATTTCTCCCAATCATATGAAGAACTTCTATCGTATGATAACGGCGACTTACTTTCTACAATTCTCATTCAAAGTAATTCACATCTTACACTTATGTTTTGCTATTAGGCCTACTATCATCACCATCATTTCCTTTTCTTATATATACAGTTATACAAAACAATATAATCATGAATTATAAACTTTCAATATCACACGCGGCGCAGTATAACCACCGGTTGAAGCGCCCTAGAGTTTCTGACGACGTCGTCTAATCGCAGTACAAATCACTATTCATTTTAGTTACCCCCACACTTCTAAGAAATTTCGTTTCTGAGGTAGGTACCTAAATGATTTCCGATTAGTTTTCCCAGACTCCAGATCGCTGAAATATACGTCAGTATTGTGACGAAATAAAGTGTGTAAAGTAGCAGCTTGCATCACCTAAACATATCCTCATTCCTTAAAAGTTTCCTTACAGACTAGTCCCCCGTCTGGGGCCGGGGTATACTTGGCCCAGAGCATGGCTAGCTGCTAATCGTAAAAGGCGATTCAAGAGAAAAAGTCCACCTCGCAAACATCAGCTATAGTATGAAGGGTAGTATTTTACTCCCCGAAAATAGAGGCAAGCTCTGGCAATCGTCGTCGGGGACCTTGCCCACTTTTCATGACGACCCTCGACGACGATGACGACAATACACAGAACTCGATACAATGCACGACTACTTGAAATACGCCTCCACTTCCTACCTGCTGTTCTGCCGCATGCCACCCCCTAGTACATGGCCCACTTCATAACAAAAGGCGAGGCTTTCATGCGTCGAAAAAACTATAAGTACTTTGAGTAGTGGCTGTTAGGGGCAGAATCAATTAGCTGACAGCTCCTCTATGATATTTCCGGATTTCTTTCGGGATGAGCTTCAGCCCATTTCTAGGTCGATGTGCCTTACTTACTAACTTCTTAGTCTAACGTGCCAGCTAAGGTGAAACGATATATTCATCTCGCGCGCACTAAATTCCTCTAATTTGTTCGTGAATAATGGCAACTTGATAATTTTTACTGCCTGTCCATAGGCACAGGTGTGATTGTTGCCATGCATAGTCAGTCTACCCCGTCTGGGCCCGGGTAAATTGGCCAGAGCATTGGTCTGCTAATCGTAAAAGGCGATTCAAGAGAAAAAGTCCACCTCGCAAACATCAGCTATAGTATAAAGGGTAGTATTTTACTCCCCGAAAATAGAGGCAAGCTCTGGCAATCGTCGTCGGGGACCTTGCCCACTTTTCATGACGACCCCTCGACGACGATGACGACAATGACACCACGAACGATGACGAAGACAATGACGACTGCGACTTGAGAACCCCTCTTTCCTCCCCTTACCCGTGGCTGCGGTTCTGACCAGCATGGGCTCGTCCTCCCCACCCCCCTTAAGCTAGAGTGGTGCATTATGACCTAACGGTTGACGCGTCCTTAATCCAAATAAACCACATGACCCCCCCCCCCTGCCCCCCCTAGAGTAAAGGTGGTGCTTATAACCATAAACGCTGTTACGCGTACCTTAATCCAATATAAACATAAAAAAAACAGTCAACATTCAGCCAACCTGTTGGCCGTAATTTTTCTTTTCTATCATCTCTATCATTTTCCTTTCTTTATTAACTTGGGAAACAATGTAAATATTAAACCCACCATTTACTCATTTCATTAAATTACAATATCACTGGTGGCGCAATATGACCTAACCGGTTGAAGCGCCCTAGTTTCTCACGCCGTCGTCTTGGGAAATTCTTTCATTTTGTTGGTATTTTGGTTAGAATCTCTGCTTTTAAACGGGGTGCAATTCCCGCTTTAGGTATAAGTTTTGATATGAACTAAATCCATCATATTCTTAGCTTAGGACCCCCGTCTGGGCCCGGTGTAGAATTGGCTTAGAGCATGGCTCTGCTAATCAAAAGGCGATTCAAGAGAAAAAATACATCTCGCAAACATCAGCTAGAAAGAGTGGAGTATCTTACTCCCCGAAACTAGAGGCGAGCTCTGGCAATCGTCGTCGATTACCTTGTCCCTTCCCTTGACGACCCCCCGGCGACGATGACAATGACACAACGAACGATGACAAAGACAAAGACGACCGCGACTTGAGAAACCCCCCTTCCTCCCCCTACATGTGGCTGGTTCTGAACAGCATGGGACCCTCCTCCCTATATCTCCTAGGCTATAGTGCCGTAAAGTGACCTAATGGTTGACGCGCCCTTAATCCACATTAATTTTTAAAACCCCCCCCCCCCCCCCCGCCCTTCGCTCCAATGCCCACCGCATAGATTAGCTAACATCGCCCGTCTATACACAACACTAAAAACCTTACCTAACGAAACTCATAAAAGCGGAAAAATGAAATAATTTCTCTCGGTAGTTGAGACACAGGCCTGTAAACCTCTCTAAACCCGTCCATCCATGTCACGTTATAAGTACTAGCCTTCCTAGAGAGCGCACATTAAACACAACATTTTAACTGTTCTTTCTAACTCGTATCAAAGAAAATATTTCGTCAAGCTATTGCTAGAAAACGTTAGTGGCTGCACGTTGTATATACAAAACTTGAGCTGTACGAAAATTTATTTACCGTGACTTGTATGTAACCATGTTAACTTATAGATTGAAAAGATATATTTAAAAAAAATACAAGAAAAAGATCTTCTCCCTGATTTTTTCTTTAACATTTAAAAATGTCAAACTGTAACAACAAAAACTTTGTAGTTATTATTGAAACAGAGTTTTGATTCACATCAACCACATTTTTTTTAAATAAATCATTTTTTGTTTTGTTATTAGTATTAATATTATATCTGATCATGTTCTTGTCTTTTATAAACTTAGAAAACAATACAATCATCAAACACTCCATAAACTCATTTCATCTATACTTTCAATATCACAGGCTGCGCAATATGACCTAACTGGTTAAAGCGCCCTAGTTTCTCACGTCGTTGTCGTAAATTGCGTAATTATTTTTATTGATTGATTTGTAAAGGCACTCAAGACGTTTTAATGTATTTTGTTTGACTATTATTGTTGTTGGTCGTGTTAGAATACTTTTCCCAATTAAAATAACAAATATGCATATTAAGCACCATAACGGTTGCTCATTACTTTGAGTTACTAAACACTTACAATCAAGAAACTTAGAAAATTCTTCGAAAGTAGTTTCACACTTTCACGTGTTTTGAGTGAGTAGGAACAAGGATCAAGGTTATAAAACAATTTGCAACATCATTCAATTTCTTTTAAAAAAAACTATCGTTTATTTCAACAACACGATTCAAAATCATCATAAGTTACATTGTATGATTGTTTATACACTAAACACACTTCAACAATTGTCGATTGTTTTTTGATGAAATTCATGAGAATTTATAAATCAATCTTTCTCGTTGAAGCAGAGAAGTTTAAAGAAGAAATGAATATTTATAAATGATATCACATGTTCATAAATAATATCGTACATGCCTGTTGAACAAATTCAGAAAGTTAACTAATTAATCTAATTAGATTGCGTTAACGTGCTATACGTCATCATGGAAGAAAACAGAATGTTTAATTGTATTTTTACAAGAGCTGTAAAAATATATTTAGCTGGTTTTGTTTGTACCGTACTAATTACGGCGTTATTGTTTTACACTTGAAACAATTAGTATTAACATTCTACTTGAAGTACTACTGGAAATTGATAAATAATTGATAAAGTAATATTTTATAGTTTGCTGATTATACATTCGTTGTTTCGTTTCTTAACAAAGAAAGTGTCATAAAGAGTAGGTATACATTGTGTATGAGTTAGCAGATATTGGAGTGTTTAAACACTTTCTTAGAGAAGAATAGCTAGGAATTTATTGAAATTTAAGTTTCTAACAGATGTTAACCATTTGTTCATGACTAGCTTATTATACTAAAATCTTTCTCATACTCTACTCACATACACACACTCACAAAACCTAGACGACCTTCACTCTCAATAGATTTGCATAAGTGACAAAGAACAGTGAAGGAATTACTTGTTACAGAAAGTTGATGTAATCACTGGAGGTACATATCACCATAGGCGTCACCATACACAGGCATACTTATTATAGATAAGGTCAACCTAAATTTTACATATTTTTCATTGTCATTTCCTAATTTTGTATATAATTTTCATAATTAACACTACCGTATCAGAAACTAAACACAACTATGTGAAAAAGGAGAAAACTTTGAATACAACAATAGTAATGTTTCTTTGCTGTTTAGAAAAACGAATGGTATTATTTTTACAGGAAAAATGACTATGCAAATCTACTGTACCAATCTGTACAGGTGAAACGTCCATTCTAGTATATTCATACACCACGGGAAAATAATAACTAAAAAAATGTATGAAGTTGTCTTATTTGTTACTTGAATTTCAGCAATGAAATAGGATTAAATGCAAAAACCATTAGTAGTGTTACACAACCAATCTCACAGCCTAATACGTGATTGAAATGAAGTATTTTCACGAAACGAATCGTTGACGTTACATGAAAATCAATTGACGTTTTTACATCTCAACTAGGAAAAAGACGTGAATCGTGAATTTTGAACCGTACAGATATAGGCATACTTTCTTATTTTTTTGTTGGTGATTTTATGCATCAAACAGCCGTTATAATGTTTGTATTTATGTGACTAACCTCAAAACGTTATTTTGGTACTGCAATATTCCAATAGATGGCATTGACAACCATACGGAGATTGTATATGGATCCACGTATTGAGTTTAGCGCCTTCTAGTGGCATAACGTTGTACCAATTCCTTTTCGGGGAAATGTTACGTAAATGGACATAATCATTATTACGTATTCAAGAAAATGGTTTGATATACTGTACAAGACAATGTAATCTAGATAACGCAAGTCTTTTGGTTCATCTAGATAACATCATACTATGGTCATTACATAACACTACTAATGTTTATTTATTTTAATTTTGAGTTTAAAAAAAATCTACGAATGTTTTTCTCGTTTCAAAAAGATCTGAAACTTTTTCTTTTTCGGGTCGTATGGGCGATATGATTGGCATAAATTATTAATGATATAACTATTCTAGGTATAGTTTCTTGATTTAAAAAAATCTTCCACCGTAGTTGAGCCGTGCGAAGTTAGCGCCCTGTGGACGCCGAATGTTGTAGATAGGCCCAACTGGAAAATAAACAAAGTGTTAATCGTGGAAAGATTTATAAAATAAAGGACACCTGACATCACAAAATAATGTTTTGAGATCTTCTAGGTGATAATATGTACGAAACTAGGGTGACATAAAAATTTCGAACAGTTCAGTAGTTTTCGAATTAATTATTTTTTAATCGGCCACGTGAATTTTTAGACCCGACTGCTATAATTTCCTTCCGAGTTTGTGTGTGAAGTTTTTTTGGTACTTTCATATATTCTAAACATGATTTTAGCAAAATATTTCTTGTGTGAACCGCGTTTTTTATTGTATTTATTTATTTAATTTTAATATCGAAATTATAAAATTATAAGAACAGCTGCTGTTCCCCCTCCGGGCCCGGGGTAGAATTGGCCCAGAGCATGGCTCTGCTAATCGTAAAAGGCGATTCAAGAGAAAAAGTCCACCTCGCAAAAATCAGCTGGAATGAAGGGTAGTATTTTACTCCCCGACAATAGAGGCGAGCTCTGGCAATCGTCATCAAGGACCTTGCCCCCTTCCCTTGACGACCCCTCGACGACGATGACGACAATGACACCCCTAACGATGACAAATACAATGACGACCGCGATGTGTGTACCCACTTTTCTCCCCTTACCCATGGCTATTGTTCTGACCAGCATGGCCCTCCTCCCCATATCCCCTAGGCTAGAGTGGCGCATTATGACTTAACGGTTGACGCGTCCTTGAATCCAAATAAACCAAAAAATCTAAAAAAAAAAATTGTCTATTTTTATTAAATAGAAAGGTAAACACAAGCTGTCAAACTTGAAATAAAACTTGTACAACGACAACTAAAATTAAGTTTGAAGCAAAATTGGTGAAAGTAGTCGCTAAATACTTAGTTTAAATGTATTGTTGCACATTTGTCCTACTTGAAGTAAAGCCTACAGTGCAGGCTTAATTAATATGATGGGCATTTAACTTCACGCCGATTTATGGAAATGATTTACCATGCAAAACTTATGCTTGTGTGGCTGCTATGTGGGTTTTCATGGTCGGAGGCTACGCTTAACATTACAAACCCGCAATCACGTTCTTGTCTTGAGTTCCTAGAGTTCAGGAACGTCTTCTTAACCGTACATCATTACTCAGAATGTACCAATGTGATCATTGTCCACATTAATCTCTCTTTAAATTATATATTTAACAAAATCAGTTTAACACATTCCTATTTACTAACAGTATTATTGATTTGTTTATTTATTCCATTCGAATAAATCATTTTCTACTTTTGCTTTTGCTATACTATATCACCAAATTGTATTTATTTGAAACTTAGTAAACAATTTGCCATAAAACTATAAACTATTTAATTAACAATTAACATAAAGGCGGCAATATGATTAACTGGTTGAAGCGCTAGTCTCACCGTCTGATTGTCCAGTGCATCTTCTTGTTTCAAAATCTTCCTAGAATTATTTCGATTGAAACTAATTACGTAAACAATTAAATGGAATTGTTAATTAATTGTAATTTGTATTTATAGTCTATGGTAAAAATATCACTGTTCGGCTCAAATTATTTATAAAAAACAACTTGTTTTTGAAATGTGTATTTGAATAACTTTAATGGGAGAAAAGTAGTTAGGTCAACAATTGGAAGTTGCCTAAGTTGTTTTAATTGGCGTTATAACTCAAAACACAACAACGTTATTTATAGTTTCTTAGTAAGACAGATATTCCAGGAACTAGCGTTGCCTTCTCCTTGAGAGAAAAACAGCTAAAAAGTATAATAATTATTATGACATGTTTTATTATCGCCTTTGGCAATCGAAACCTCCACCTTTAGCCAAATAGTGCGGCATGTAAGGACAAAGCTCTATAGATAATAATCAACATGAACAATCATCTCACAACCATGCTTTTAACCAGTCACCAATGTTAAGTTTAGGATTATAGGTGAGGTGCACATTAACAATCTAAATTATGCCAAGCTAGTGATGAACGAAACCATCAAGATTGTTATTTGAGTTTCAATCATAAATGTAAACTAAGATTTATCTTAAGTGTCACTATCTTTACAGCATTTCATGTTTGACTAGTTGACCGGAATAACGAATTTCGATTGACTGTTTAGTTAAGTGACTGTAATGTACCCCCGTCTAAGCCCGGGGTAGAATTGGCCCAGAGCATGGCTCTGCTAATCGTAAAAGGCGATTCAAGAGAAAAAGTCCACCTCGCAAACATCAGCTAGTATGAAGGGTAGTATTTTACTCCCCAAAAATAGAGGCGAGCTCTGGCAATCGTCGTCGGGGACCTTGCCCCCTTCCCTTGACGACCCCTCGACGACGATGACGACAATGACTCCACGAACGATGACAAAGACAATGACGATCGCGACGTGAGAATCCCCTTTCCTCCCCTAGGCTAGAGTGGTGCATTATGACCTAACGGTTTACGCGTCCTTTATCCAAATAAAACAATAAAGTAAGTTTCAACATTGTGAGATTGTGAGAAATGTTAACAAACACATTTAATATTTTTATTCAAAATAATTCTCTATCACCATCATAATTTTATTTTATGAACTAAGAAAACATTATAAACATCAAACACACCATAAACTCATTTCACTAACTTTTAATATCACAGGCGGCGCAATTTGACCTAACCAGTTGAAGCGCCCTAGTTTCTCACGGCGTCTATTTGTTCTTCTACAGCATGGGCCCCTCCTCCCCATATCCCCTAGGCTAGTGTGGTGCATTATGACCTAACGGTTGACGCGTCCTTAATCCAAAAATACCTAATAAGCTTATATCCTTTGGGTTTCAACTTCTATCAATGCTCCTGCTGACAGTCTTTCGTACTGAAACATTTGATGGGTTCAATCATTCAACCTTCAACTTACGTTGATGCAATCACCTCATGCAACCAAGAATCTGAAGACACGTGCAGTGAAAGAATTTCAGGTTCTTGGCCAATTATTCACCGTTCGTTATTATCGCTTCATGCTCTGCCAAGTTTCAAGTTTGATAAATTATTTCGAAATTTGTTACATTTTCTATCTGAGTTGTCGTGCATTATTTTTTGGAACATAACTTTCAACATGCGTTATCGAAACATTGATCTATAATCCTTGAATTTATTTCACATTTGAGAGTCAATAACCTTAGAAGCAGGTTCACCTGCTAATCTCACAAAAAGACGAGCACATTTAGTGACACAATAATATTAAATATCATCCATGTAGTTCGTATTAATTAGTTTTGTTAATACGTATGGTTAGTAATCTAGTCTTAAAATATATGTAAGTAGTTTTGTTAAGTTTTGACAGTTGGTTAGGCAAAACCCAGATCAGCTGGATCCGTGCCATCAATTGAGAAGTTTTGTTAGTTTAAGCAAACGTTAAAATATTTGCTTGTTTTGGTACTTTGGAATTTTATTTACCTTGACGATAAGTAGAAGAAGATTCCATAAATTCCAGCAGTTTAATCTATAAATAAACATAAGGAATAGAATGTGTTGATTACTACGGTTCGTTGTGGTATGATTCCAATGATCTTGTTGATTGATGATCGATGGTGATGAGTGAACGATGGTTTGTGTAAATATATCAACTAAACTGGTATTTAAGCTATTTAAACGATTATTGTCGAAACAAGAAACATGTTTTGGTTTGAGAATACGTGCAAGAAAGACGTAACCGCTCGGGAACATATAACTATAAAATGTGTTTTTCTTATAACAGCGAAAATGTCAAACTACTTGAACATTTAATTTTGGTATTTTTTTCATTTATTTCGCCACGATTAAAAGTCTTTTAAATATTCTCTGTAACGTTATACGTATACACAAACAAACAATTACATTAATTATTTAAATCGAAGTCTTGTAAGCGTTCTGAGATTATTTGATTAAGTATATCTTATTTGTAAATTTAATTACAAAATTTAGTACGATCATTTGTGATTTGTAACAACTAAACAAAAGTCGATAATTTATTTATAATTAAAAAAATAGTTCTGATAGGCGCCAAGAACTCAATTTTGAGGTGTTTTGTTGTTGTTTTTTGTCCTAGATAAAGCGTGTACTGATACAATAATTCCCGTTGGTTTATGTAACAATTGAAGTTGATGCAAAGGCGGCAGTAGTTTCTGTTCACCAACTGTGTAATTCGTACACGAGAAAAAGGGGGAAAGTGAAATAAGTGAATAATTGCCTCGTATAAACTCGGCGAAAGAGGGAAAGTGAGTGATGTGATGGGATAATCAGGGGAGAGGGGGAATGGAGGGGGGTATGAAACGAAGCCGATTTAGCGAGTGTGTGCAGTGAGATGGCTAGATGGATAACATACGTGAAAATGCGTATACAAGGAGGGAAGCAATGGTTACTAAGGAAATTGCAATGTACACAAGCCAACATTCAGACACTTTCTAGACGAACTAAGTTGAAATTATTAAAATTACTTTTTTGCAATTCACTTACCACAAAATAAGATGTTTTCTTTGCAGGTAAAGTAAAAAATAAACCAATCGGTTTCAATTTGTTTGTGAAGTTTAAATGATAGAATTGAAATTGAGTATTTGGATATTTGAGTAATTATTTGCAATTGCAGTGACAGTGATAGTCATATTATGCAACATAAATATACACCTTTGCCAATTAATTCATGGACATAGTGTTATAAGGCAAGTTTATATACAAGTGGAATAATACACATTATGTACAAGTTTCTAAGCATTTAATCAAAATTGCCATTTGATTTTTTTAAAAGCCATGCAATAATTTTAATGAGAATTTAATTAAAAAAATAATTATAGAATTAAAAAATCAAGATCAATAGGATTAAAAATAACTTATTTTTAATCAAAATCTCAGAATTTACAAATTTGAGAAACACATGAAATTTTAATTTAAATAATGTATTTACAAAACTGTTTTTTAAACAATAACTTGAAGACTCAAATAATAATGAGTGAGTATCATGCAGATAGCATGCAAATTCCTAGGTAATGACTGCCTCGTCGGGCGTGTCACCCACTGCCTTCCATGCAGCAAGGACCTTGAAGTGTCGCAAGGCGGTGCCTGAGCGTGAGAGAGAAATGCAAAGACCTTGAAAGTGACGGAAGTAGTTTACTCACTTCTTTGCCTGCCGGGGGGGACGAAACCGTAACCGGAAGCTCCAATGATCACTCCGCTAGTTTCCGTTCCCTCGGGAGAGACGGGGAAGAGCACGGGTCCTGGAAGAAAGTTAATAAATAAATATTAGTTTACATACTATGTCTTGGACCGGGATAGAATTTGGCCCAGAGGCACTCTGCTAATCGTAAAAGGCGAGAAAAGAGGAAAAGTCCATCTCGCAAACATCAGCTATAGTAATTATGTACTCCCCGAAACTTGAGGCGAGCTCTGGCAATCGTCGTCGGGGAACCCTCCTCCTCCACTTGAAGACCTCCCCGACGACGACGACAATGACACTACGACCGCCGCGACGTGAGAACCCTCCCTTTCCTCCCTCTACCCGAAGCTGGTTCTGACCAGCATGGGCCCCTCCGCCCCATATCCCCTAGGTGCATTATGACCTAACGGATGACGCGCCCTTAAACTTAATTAATCTGATGAAGAGAATATTTACAATCTCAACATTCTAGAATCATCAAATACACAATAAACTAATTTCATTAACTTTCAATATCACAAGCGGCGCAATATGACCTTACCGGTTGAAGCGCCCTAGTTTCTCTAGTCTTCTCGAGACGTTATACTATACGTGTTGTTTTCAAAGCTATGATGATACACATTATGTTTTGTGAATAATTATCTCGAGGTGTTCAAAATAACTAATAAGTAGGCACTCATTTCTCGCCTTTGACCTGATAATTGCATAAGTTGCTACCAACATTTTTGTAAAGAAACAATAAGCAACGTCAAACAACATTTTCACACAATAATGTACTTATAAAATACATTTCAAAATAAGTATACATCAAAATAATGTTTACATTCGATATAATTTGTGAGTCCATTTTGCTTTATAGTAACTTTTTATCCAGTAAATTATTATCCATGCTAAAATCATGATTCACAGGAATCCCTCCCCCCGTCTGGGCCCGGGGTAGAATTGGCCCAGAGCATGGCTCTGCTAATAGTACAAGGCGATTCAAGAGAAAAAGTCCACCTCGCAAACATCAGCTAGTAAGAGGGTAGTATCTTACTCCCCAAAACTAGAGGCGAGCTCTGGCAATCGTCGTCGGGGACCTTGCCCCCTTCCCTTGACGACCCCCCGGCGACGATGACAATGACACAACGAACGATGACAAAGACGATGACGACCGCGACTTGAGAATTCTCCCTTTCCTCCCCTTACCCGTGGCTGGTTCTGACCAGCATGGGCCTCTCCACCTCAGATCCCCTAGGCTAAAGTGGTGCATTATGACCTAACGGTTGATGCGTCCTTAATCCAAATATATATATAACTAATAAACTACATTATCACAAGAGGCGCAATATGACCTAACGGTTGACGCGCCCTAAAACCTAATAAACATCAAACATATTGTCAATGTCTAGACAAAAAATAATTAGTCAGCGTCTTTTGCAACTTGTAATAATTCACTCAGTTCTAATAATAGAACCATGGATAAAAACAGTTACTACTCAAGTTTCTAATTTAAAATTTGCACAGTATAAACGCCCGTGAGAAGAAATTATTAATTGATAATTACTCACAAGGGGAAAGGTGAGAAGAATTATCAAAATAATTAAATTTGTGGGAGATTATTCCCCCATTGTTTGAGCTAAGTACACACCAACGACAAAATACAATATTGAATTAGTTTTAATGTATGGCATTATCTCCTGGGAAGTGTTGAACATTTGTGTTCAACTACAATAGGTTTAATGACACGGATGCTTGGAGCTAAACCAACACTTTAGGAACGCAGGGGCACCAACCAAATTACTTAATCTAACATTTTCACGATATGGTTACTTCTGTTTTTAGCCCACTGTTTGTAACTTAATCATCAATTAATTTCAATGTAATGGGATTCTGTTTTTCGATCATTAATGGGGATACTTGTTTTTAGCATTTTCAATTTTCATTACATAGCACATTTATTTTTACTTTGTAGCATTTAGTAGTACATCAATTTATTTAACCACCTTTATGAACTTGTGTCATGTGTATATGTGAGGTTTTCTGAAAATATTTTTTTAATAATAAAGTCCATTAAAAATCAACTTAAATTTGTCTGTAAAAAGCAAGAATATCGTGGAAAATCAATTAAAATTTGAATGAACTATAGAAAAATAGCGCTTTTGTTGCGTTAAAAAACTTTGACTGTTGTAGGATCCGAACTCAAAACTCTATTTTTAAATATTTTAAATAATAATTGCCTGTTACAGAAAATAGTATTCAAATATTAGCAATAAATATAAAAGAATACACGTTCGCTCCATTTATAGTGTGCGAACTTACAGCCACTGACAACGACGGGCCCGTGCTTTTATAATTTGAACACAGGATAACTGGTGTTTAATTGCTAATTAGTATATTATTACGTCTTAACAGAACAATTAAGGAACATAACTGAGAAGTTTAATACGAGCTCCAACCATTTAAAGCACAACAGTTTTTTTACGAGTTTTAATATCTTAACAAGCAAATTTCGGTGATATAATTTCACCTTAGTTTTTATGTCTTATTTATAGATTATTAGTTTGTAGAAGGCTACAAACTGTATTCTTTGCAAATGGAGGACGTATTTAATTGATATAAAACTGTATAATCTGGACGATTAGTGGTTTGAATAAGTGACGTTTTCTTCGCTACGATTTCTTTCAATAATAACTGTGTATTTTTGCTAAAGAATCATTGGGTACCAAGAAACCGAAATTATGCAAACAATTCTTATAGTTGCTTTTTCCGGACATGGGTTATGTGTTTTGGAGACTTAATCCATTGTTTTTAAGTTTTGTGTTTTGTAATCTTATCAATTACTCATTGAACATTTATTTTATTTTAAGAACTACTAAATAACACAATGAATTCTAAAGCCCCAATTTAAAAACTCGATTAAAATTATTTAAATAACAATTAAATTGAATCCTTACTTTGGCTTCAAATCAGCATTTACAAAATCGATGACCTTGTAGCTACTGTACTTTAGATATTGTACCCTAGCTGTCATAACCTGGCGAAACTCATCAACACCTACTCACTCACCCATCCCACTTTTTATTATTACGAAATTAATTATTTGCACATTTTAATTAAGGGAAAGTGTAATGAGATGATTTAGAATTAGTTTCGTATCCAGACTGAGTTTTACGAGTGCGAGCGAATGTTAGGCTTAATGAGGAGTGAGGTGGCCTAACAGTGTGGGCTACATTTACAACTTTGCTTTATCAACCTGTTGTGCAGTCTGACTTTGAGTAATGAACGGATGAAATCTGAGGTCTAGGTATTTATAGACCTACGTTCCTCCCCCTACCCGTGGCTGGTTCTGACCAGCATGGGCCCTTCCTCCCCATATCCCCTTGACTATTGGTTCATTATGACAACACGGTTGACGCGTCCTTAATCCAAATAAACTAAAACTTTAAAAAAAAACTATACGTTTAGAGGAAATGGCTAATAATTCCCGAAGCATTGTTCTTATTTAAAGATTTTTATCCACTAAAGTTTTTTTTTTTTTACATTTCATGTTATACATTTCAGTGTTTTCGGTCTTTTTGAACGATTTTAAATAGTTAAAAAACGAATTTTTAAAACTTTATTTTTTGGAATACATTTATGGAAGAGTGCTTTAGCAGGAGCGTTCCTATTTAATTCTTACGTTTATATCACCCATGTGACTGAAATTAGCTGTGTAAATCGAATAATGATATAATATGAATGTCTAATATATTTCATCTGGTGTATTTCTGATAATAACGATAATCTTACCTCTGCTGTTTCTGCCGTTGGGCATCATGATCATCATGGGCTGACCCTGGGGTAGGAAGAAGTCAGAGTAGTCCTGGCAAGAGACGGCCGCGACCAGAATAACCAAGCAGAGAACGACCTAGGACAACAAGACACCTCTGTTAGTGGACTATTTACACTGATTTAATGTCCGACGAGTTCCTTTTCGTGCAGCAGGTCCGAAGAAAACTTCGTATAAGTTAATTGATAATAATGGACATAATAATATGTTCGCCCATATTCATAAGATAAAAATAAAAATAAAATAAATCTGTTAGAAAATGCGTAATTATAAGGGTGTTTTTCACAATATATTGACAGATTCTTAATTTTTAGAAAATTATATTTATGTATTATTTATTTTCTATAATTACTATATGAAAAAGTTCTATGATAGGTGTCTTCATAATAATTTAGATAATTATGTACCCCCGTCTAGGCCCGGGGTAGAATTTGACCCTGAGAATTACTCTGCTAATCTTAAAAGAATCAAAGTCCAACTTGCAATCATCAGCGCTAGAAGTAGGGGAGCATATTTCTCCCCGAAACTAGAGGCGAGCACTGGCCGGCGACGTATAAGAACTCCCCCATCCCTCCCCTGTCCCGAATTCGAGTAGGTGATGTGCACATGTGATGCACCCTTAATCGTACATCATATGTTAGCAGGATGTACCAAATATGATGCCTTGCGCAAGCAATTTGATCTCTCCCTATCGTATGATACGACGACAATCTTTATAAATTTATCATTCAAAGTTATTTATTCAATAAAATTTACTTCACATCAAACTCATTTCCTTTATTTCTTTATTTCAAATAAATAATTTTATTTTGCTATAACTACCACTACTATAATTTTCTTTTCTTTTATAAACCAAGAAAACAATATAATCATCAAACACACCATAAAATCATTTCACTAACTTACAATATCACAGGCGGCTCGATATGACCTTACCGGTTGACGCGCCCTAGTTTCTTACATCGTCGTTGGTCAGCTGCAGTGTGGTGTGGAATTTACCTATCACCCCACAACCCCTAGTCTACAGTGGCGCATAATAATTTGTATTTTTAATTATTTCTACCAGAATAAAATGTTGAACTCTAAACGTTTAAAAAAAAAAGATTTGAAAACAACAAGAATACGATGGAGAATTAGAAGATTCAATACACGATCAATATCATTTTTAATAACCTGAATTAATTGCTAAATCGTACAAACTAGATTAATAAAAAAACACATTTCTCGGTATGTCAATTTCTACAAGCAAACACGCTATAAGAATTACCGATATGAATATCGCTTTTAAAATATTCATTAGAAATCGGTTAATAATTATATCAAATAACTTTATAACAAGCACTGCCTAGCATTAAAAACCGTAACACCACCAACAATGAAGTACGTTACAACGATTACAAATTCACATTAACATTACACAATAATTTAGAAATTTTTAGAAATTATTCAAATCAACCGTCAAGTCTTTATCAACGCTAATTGGAGGTGTATTTAAAATAATAATTCTAGTGAAACCACAGAAGTGTTTTGAATGGTTGAATGAATATTTGTTAACGCTACCTTCATGATTGCTGAGCGGACAAGTTGGTACGATAGATCACTATTGGAAGCACTGGTGAACTGTGAACCTAACATCGAGGCGCTGAGTATTTATACTCGGGTTTGACCGTCAAAGTATTGGAAAGAAAGATATGGCGCGGAGGTTGTTGGAACTCTGGTATCTTCGGGTGAATGGCTATAGTTTCTTGGACACCCTGTATTTGGAGGTTATCAAGTTACCTAACATTGAATTGTGTGTGTGTGTGTTTTTTGTTTGAGAATATGTATTATTTTAAGTTATAGTAATGAACAGGTAGATGGTTGTAGACAGAGTGTAGTCAAGGTCGATAGGAAGGGCTTGGGGCTACGGTGATAGGAAGTTCTCGAGATCCTAGCGCGGTGCAAAGAATTCTGTTTCCGGTGTGTGCATGCATGCCTCATTTATCACCATTTATTATTTTTAACACAAAATGTTATAAGTTGCTAGAAGTTTAATTTACATCATACACATTATATTTATTTATTTCCATTTCAAATAAATAACTTTTGTTACGCTATTACTATCATCACCATCATTTTCTTCTCTTATATATATACAATTAGAAAACAATATAATACAACCATTCATTTCATCAACTTTCAATATCACAGGAGGCGCATTATGATCTAACCGGTCGAAGCGACCTAGTTTCTCACGTCGTCGTTTCTTGTGAAGTTGGATCGCCTTTATTTATTTATTATTTTTAACGCACAAAATGTAAGCCATAATCACAGTAGGTGTGCAAATCTACATTTTAGTTAAAGTATGAAATTACACTTAAAAACAATATAATCATTAAACATACTATTAACCAATAGGTTGCTAGACATTAAATGTGAATAGGGCTATGCCCTTTTTTAGCATTCTATATAACGCGTATATATCGCATCAAATCTGCAGGGACCCGGGGTAGAATTGGCCCAAAGCATGGCTCTGCTAATCGTAAAAGGCGATTCAAAAGAAAAAGTGCAACTCGCCAATGCAGCTAGTGTCAGCTCCCCGACAACAGTCTACAATCGAGTCGACTGCTCCTTCCTGCTACCCCGACACATACACAACGCACGATGTACGGTGCGACGCGACTGATCCCCCTTCCCTCTGCAGCATGGGCCCCTCCTCCCCATCTAAGATAATTAAATAGAAACATGCTAGATGGTGCATTTGACCTAAAACGGTTGACGCGTCCTTAATCCAAATAAACCAAAAACCTTTTCCTCCCCTTAACCATGGATGGTTCTGACCAGCTTTGGCCCATGGCCGTCTCTATCACTTCGTTCTGGCCTCGATTGGCCTCTCCTCCCCACATCTCCCTTGCTAGACTAGCTAACTTGCTAGATATAGTGACGCATTTTGACCTACCGGTTGACGCGCTCTTAATCAAAATATTCTAAAAATTTAACAAAATGTATTACTATTGGCGCTGGCTTCACAAGTGAGACTCCTAGGAGACGGGGGTTCGAAACCCGTATAAGTCCTGTAATTTGTAAGTTAATTGTGCTTCATCCTAATTTATTTAACGAAATTTAATTCATATCAAAGTTATTTCATTTCTTATTCAAATAAATATTTTTTTCTTTTGCTATTACTATAATCTCCATCATTTTCTTTTCTTTTTAAACTTAGAAAACAATACGGTCATAAATAAACAATTTAATATCACAGGCTGCGCAATATGACCTAACCGGTTGAAGCGCCCTAGTATCTCACGTCGTCCATAATTTCAGTCGACTTTTCTGCGACAGGATCTTCGTCAATTTACACAGTCCTTTCTCCCCTTCAGTTTCAAGGGCAAATGACCAACACCTTATTAGCAGCGTTATGTAAAGAAAGTAAACAAGTTGCGGGACATTGACCTTGTAGACGCACCCACGGACACTGACCAGTATTGGCATTACTTTCAATTGCAGTCGCAAGACTTGACAGTCTTATAGACGTAACACCTCACATCATTCCATGATTTGGTTTATAGCACGTGAATTACAGTTTTCCTCAATTTCTTTTACAGTAGAGCATCCCCCGTCTGGGCCCGGGGTAGGATTCGTCAAAGAGCGTGATTCTGCTCATTTAAAAGGCGAGAAAATAGAAAAAGACAATTTCGCAAACATCAGCTATATAGTAAAAAACCGAGACTAGAGGCGAACTTGTCGCCGTCAGGGACTACACCCCCACCCCCATCCCTTGACGACCTCCTCGAACACACGAACACACGATGGCAGAGTCGATAACGACCACGACGTGAGTATCAACTCTTTCCACCCCTTACCCGTGGCTGGTTCTGACCAGCATGTGCCCCTCCATATCCCCTAGGTTAGAGAGGCGCATTATGACCCAACGGTTGACGCGCACTTAATCTAAATAAACACACACTCTTCTTCTAGCTGAACTTCATTACATGAACTGAGAAAATCGTTTCTATTCCATACTCATAATATTTCGTAGTAAAGGTCCGAAAGTTTCATTATAAAATGACGGCCAGAGAATGATTCAGTTAGTTATCGGAGCTACGTGACAAAATGCACGTATATAATTAATAATTTCCTGGTCAGTTCGGCGGTGGAAAGTATAAGTGCAACATGACTGGAGGCTCGGCTCTTGAACCATGCGAATATGTGTCAAGTTTACTGAATCGAGCCGCTTGCTGACTGACTGATTGAGCGAGTTCTTTCACATAGACGAGTGATTAGGTAAGAATAAGAGGAAGTAAAACTGTGGAAGGTCGATGCGAGATATTTGATTTACCTTGAAATCAGCCGGAAGAAAGGAAACGAGATGACAACAAGGAGCAGGGGATCAGGAAGGAAGAGAAGGTAAAGGTCATAGGGTGTGCAGCTTACGAGATTGGTGTATAAACTGCAATGTTGATCAGGACACCCGTTAGGGCCCGGGGTAGAATTGGCCCAGAGCATGGCTCTGCTAATTGTAACAAAAACACTGTCTGATTTAAGAGAAAAAGACATCTCGCCACATCAGCTAGTAAGAAAGGAATTTTAACTAGAGGCGAGCTCTGGCAATCGTCGTCGGGGACATCGCCCCCTTCCCTTGGCGACCTCCCTGACGATTCCTCCCCTTACCCGTGGCTGGTTCTGAACAGCATGGGCCCCTCCTCCCATATCCCCTGGACTAGAGTGGTGCAATATGATCTAACGGTTGACGCACCCTTAAACTTAATTATTTAATCCACCTCACAAACATCAACAAGTAAGTAGGAGTGTAATTCCTCCCCGATACTAGAGGCGAGCTCTGACAATCGTCGTCGGGGACACCTCCCCCTTCCCTTGACGAACTCTCCGATGACGATGACAATGACACCACGAACGATGACAAAGTGAAAGACGACACATAGGCCCTACCGCGACGTGAGAACCCCCTTAGCTCCCCCTACCTGTGGCTGGTTATGACCAGCATGGGCCGCTCCTCCCCATATCCTCTAGGCTAGAGTGGCACATAATGACCTAACAGTTGACGCGCCCTTGAAATGTTACGAATCAATCAAACTTAACGAAACAATTTATTTATCGAATTTTAATTTACCTCGAAATCATTTTCATTTATTTATTTATTTCCATTCAAATTAATCATTTTCTTAGGCCTATGCTTATCACCACTATAATTTTTTTTCTATTATAAACTTAGAAAACAATATAATCATCAAACTTTCAATATCACAGGCGGGCGGCGCAATATGACCAAACCGGTTGAAGCGCCCTAGTTTCTCAAGTCGTCGTAGTCTTTGCTCCTGCAGTTGTACGGAGAAAAGATGAGGCGAATGTTCATTTTTTGGTCTTCTGCTACTCGGCTTTTTCCTCCTTTTCCCTCTTTCCTTTGCCTGAGCCCGGCTTGATTTCGTCACAAACCACAGGCCCTCCCCGACCCATTGTCCCCATGCCCGCTCGGTGCTTGACGATGACGACCGCGACGTGAGAAACCCCCTTTCTCCCCTTACCCGTGGCTGGTTCTGACCAGCATGGCCCCTCCTCCCCATATCCCCTAGGCTAGAGTGGTGCATTAAGACCTAACGGTTGACGCGTCCTTAATCCAAATAATCCAAAAGCTAGTTCTGACCAGCACACAGGTCTGTCCACCCCGCGTCACCCCCTTACGTCCCTCCCCTTTGGAAAAAGATATATTGTTATAAAGTAACAAATAAACTTCATTATCATAACGGACGACGCGGGTCTTTAAACCTAATAAATTATAAATTTCAAACTTCAGTAATTTGGAAACTAATTCCAGAGAAATAAATCACAAACACTCTATATATTTTTAGAAGGTTTACCTGCAGATTGTCACGAATACTAGACATCTGTTCAGTTAATATTGTCGTCACCTGTAAGAGAAAACCAGTTTATCGTGTGGCCATCACCTTGAAAAACACCGGAAGAAACGTTAGACACTTCAGAGTTCAGGAAGCTGACCAAGTGAAGGTCGCGGATCTAGAATCTTCCATGATTAATTATATGTGGAAGTTATTTAGTAATAAGCTTAGTTGAAGAGTTGTCTGGTTGGATTGGATTGGATATTGCTTAACGTCTCATATTTATGCAACTTGGCTAATCGAGTGATTAAAAGTGACAAGTGACTTGCAGCAATCCTGCATAGCCTTGGCCCTTCTTAAGTGACGAAATGAAACGAGGAGCTACGAGTTATTAACCTGAGTTGTTGTTGTTCTTGTCGGGATGTCCGTTGTGTGACCCGCGCAGGTAACTAACAAGGTCAAAATAATGAGTGATCGGTTGGGAAGGAATGCCCAAGGGATGTAAAACTCATCATTCGACAAAGACTTAGAGGAAAACCTTGGAAATGTTAAGTCGGGATTGTCGGTGGCTGGGAGACAAACGATGACGTCACGAAATAAACACCCTCGTCTAAGCCCTGGCAAGAATTTGGCCCAGAGCATGGCTGTGCTAATCGTTAAAGGCTAGGAAAGTGTTTTAAATCCTCTCCACAGACATCAACTAGTATGTTTGTTTTTTGTTTATTTGGGGATAAAGGCACGCGTCAACCGTTAGGTCCATCACCACTCCAATCTAGGTGGGATGTGCGAGGAAGGGTCCCATGCTGGTCAGAATCGCCACAGGAAAGGAGGAATTGGGGGTTTCTCACGACGCGGTCCGTCATCGTCTTTGTCATCGTTCGTTCTGTTACATTGTCATCGTGTCGTCGGGGATGTCGTCAAGGGTGGGGAGGTGTCCCCGCGACGATTTTGTCACAGCTCGCCTCTATTTTTCAGGGCGTAAATATATAATCCGCATTTTCTAGCTGAATTTTACGAGGTGGACTTTTTTCTCTTGAATCGCCTTTACTATTAGCATAGCTGATGTTGGGGAGTTAGGGCCTACATTCTCCACAACAACTAGAGACGAGCTCTGGCAGTCTCGTCGTCGGGGAACCATTGCCCTCCCATCGACGACATCTCCCGACGACTACGTCACACTGTACAACCACGCAGTGGCGATCTAGGATATAATCTATGACGAGGTGGGGGGGCGATTTTCGTGTGCATGTACATCAAGCCGTGGAAAGGGACTAAAGCGCGGACGCACTGGGGGGTATGAGGGGCGGGCCCCCATGTTCTTGCGCGCAGGCGAAAATTTTGAAAATCAGGTTTTAGAGTGCATTTGATGCGTTTTAGTAAAAAAGTAGTGGGCGGATGCAATACGGAAACAATGTAGTTTGTGTGACACCATTTGTTTTTGTCGTCATGTCGAGCTACAATTTTACAGCATTGGCCTAGATTTCCACCGCCCTCCCGCCCTGCCGCGGAGCCATCAAGCGTCCCGCCGGGGTTCCAGCCGAGGCCTTTGCAACATGTGATTATAAACGTTGATCTTATTATTTCAATTTTTTTTTTATACATGTTATTTTTTTATTAACGTCTATCCTATTTGTAGTTAAAAAATGCATGTTCATACATAGGAGACAACTTAATAAATCGAAGTACACTGATGCAGAACACATTTCAGAGGCAAAAACTGAACTATTTCTGACAACAAAGGAAGTTTGATTTTTATGGATTTTACATAAATAGCGCACACAGCGAACCTTGTGAAAATCAGGTTTTTAGAGTGCATTTGGTTCGTGCACAATAAAATAATAAAATCATTTTTTTTTTTCATTTTAAAAGAATCAATGGGGGGGGGGTCGCCCCTCCCCACACCCCCCCTGTATCCCCACTAGACACACGGATCGGACGTGATGATAAAGACGATGGGCGACGCGACATGATAACCACCTCTCCCCCCCACCCTAACCCGCGGATGGTTCTAACCAGCATGGGCCCCCTCCTCCCCATATCCCCTAGCTGGAGTGGCACGTTTATGTACCTCACAGGTTGACGCGCTCTTAGTACCCGTAAACTCAATTCAAAATATCTAGGATCTTTTGTTTCTCATAATAGGATTAAACTGAAACGTTTTCGATCGAATCCAAAGTGTACATTATGTATTTTTGAGCTCACAAAATGTCATTTATTACATCATTCTATTACTAATCCATCACCGTCATTTTATTTTCTTATATATACACTTAGAACAAGAATCAAATCATAACACAACTTTAACTCATCAACTTTCATATCACAGGCTGGCGCAATATGAATCTAATTGGGTTAAAGTGCCCGAAGTTTCTCACGTCCGTCGTATTACTATGGGGGTACACTTCCGAAAGCTTTGAATATGCTTTTGGTGCTTGGCATTCTCCTCCACCGCATCTGTGAGCACGATATACTTTGGAACACGTAAGCCACGAGTATGGCTTTGTTGTTTTTTTTTTTTTCCGGGAGGCGCGCATTTCGCGTTGCCACAGTGCCAAGCAAATATATTTTACGCGCAATTTTTTAGGTTAGTCGCGTCCTATAAGAGAACTGTTAAGTATTGAGTACAGTGTAAGTGAGCTTAACCGTTGTTATTCAAGCGCTGGATTCAGGTAAAACAACTATTAACCAAGTTTTTTGGGTTTTTGTCACGTCAAAGATCGATACAATAAAATTTAATTATGTGATCCGCCATTTTTTGATTTTAAATACCGCCAATTCTCCCATATGCCTGGAAATGCTCAAGTTAAAACCTCGAGCATATTAGTTATGCTTGAATATGCTCGCCAAACATTTTACGTTGAACGCCAAGCATAGCAGATTTCAACAGCTTTCGGAATGGGTCAGCCGCAAATTAGCATATTGAACAACTTATTACGGAACGCAGCGCTGTGATGTACGTGTTTCGTTGTCGTCATTGCGTCCTTGTCCCATCCATAACTTGTAACTTTGCGGGTCTAGTGGCATCTACATTTTCTTCACACACCCAGAACATGAAACAACATCCCTGCATGGCACTGCTTTCGAGATTTCCGATTCAACAGAAAAAGACCACTTAGACAAACATCAGCAAATACGAGCGGAGTACATTGCTCCCCGAAACTAGAGGCGAGCTCTGGAACATCGTCGTCGGACACCTCCCCTTTCCCTTAAAGAACTTTCCGACGACGAGACAAGACAATGACGACCGCAAACGTGAGAAACCCTTTCCTAATCTTCCCTGGCTGGTTCTGGACCAGCATGGGCCCTCCCTCTCATATCCCCCAGGCTAGATGGTGCATTATGCCTAACGGTTTGACGCGTGCGTCCTTAATCCAAATAAACCAAATATCCTCCCCGCTACCCTGGCTGGTTTTCTGACCAGCATGGGCCCTCCCTCTCATATCCCCAGTGCATAGAGTGGCGCATCTTTGACCTAACGGTTTGAGACGTGCCTTGATCCAAATAAACTAAAAAATATATTTTTCTTCATCATTCATGAATACCCAGCCAAACTACTAGTATAGTATCATAAACTCAGTCATCTTCTCTTTGTGCTCATTACCTTTCGTCAAGCAGATATAATCCTTGTCATTCCTCCTGGCCTTATCATGACACATCTTACTCTAATCACGAATCTAAAAACACGTTGCGATCGAGAGATCTAGAATCACTTTCAATAAGAAATGTAGCAGGGTGAAATTTTGTTTCAATTTGTTTGCAGCCTGATTCACACTGTTCAATGCCTAGGCTACGTGAAGTTGAGAATTAAGTGTTGCTTTATGCAGAGTTCCGTTTCTTAATATGAATTTTCGATTTCGATTTTCCTGTCGGATATCTCTTACAGCCAGAGAAAGGTTGTTCCTATGTGTCACATGTGATGGACCTTTAACCGTACAATCCTATGCTAGCAGAAATGTACGCAAATATGATGCCTTTGCGCACGGCAATTTTGTTCTCACGTCCCATCACATGAAGAAATTCTATCATATGATAACGGCGACAAACTTTCTAAATTTCTTCTCCATCCAAAGTAATCTATTTAACAATTTAATCACATCACAATACAATTCATCAATTTATTTATTTTCCGTTCCACAGAAATTTATTACTGTCTCATGGCCCCCCGTCCGGTGCCAGATCGATGGCCTCAGAGCAGCTCTGCTAATCGTAAAAGGCATTCGTCAGGTGAACTTTGCCCCTTCCCTTGACGACCCCTCGACGACGTGACGACAAAATGACCCATGCGAACGATGACGAAGACATGGCGTACCGCACGTGAATCCCCCTTATCCTCCCCTTACCCGTGGCTTTGGTTCTGACCAGCATGGCCCCTCCTCCCCCCCCCCCCTTAGGTTAGATTGGTGCATTATGACCTAACGGTTGACCGCGTCCTAATCCAAATAAACAAAAAAAAAAATCAAGAAAAAGTGCCCCGTCGCAAACATCAGCTAGAAAGAGCGAGTATCCTACTCTCCTCGAAACTAGAGGAAGCTCCTGGCAATCGTCATTGGGGACACCTCCCCTTACTATGACGACCTCCCCGATGCGACGTGATGACAATGCACAACGAACGATGACAAAGCCGATGACACTACCGCGACCGTGAGAGAACACCCCTTCCTCAACTTGCCCATGGCTGGTTCTGACCAGCATGGGCATCCTCATACCCATCTAGAGTGGTGCATTATGACCTAAACGTTTGACGCGTCCCTAATCCAAAGGAAACCGAAAAAAACCAAAGAACAAAACGTGAAATATAACACAGCTGATAGATTGTGCAGGCACTCAAAAATCGTCTCGTGTTTTTCGCAGTGAGCGACAGTGGCTTCGACTCTGATTATGGAGCCTCGGATTCAAATCCCGTCGATACCCGGCAATCATGACTGTAGTTTTCTTCCGAGGTTTTCTCGCGTCGTAAATGTGCGAATGAAAGGACTGATTTCTCTTCACCAGACCTTAGGACAACTCTTCACAATTGTCCTTATCCGTAACATACCAATTTTTAGACACCTGCAAGGGGCATAAATTGCACCCGTGGGCAGGCTTCCCACGAACTATTATTATTTATCGCAGTGTCTGATTAAGAGAGAGTACAACAAATTAAAAGTTGTCCGTCTGATAAAATAGAAAATGACGATTTCAAGGACGTTTCTATTGCCAGAGCGTTCCTGTGTGTCTTGTGTCGGGCAGGGACAGCGGTGGTGCATTCACGAAACACGCTGTCTTATCTGCTGGCCTGGTTTAACCGTCACGTTGTTTCATACACCAAGTCACCAATGTAGGCATTTTGAGTCCACGACTGCCTTTTACCCCGTCCGGGCCGCGGGTTAGAATTGACACAATGTAAAAGGCAATTCAAGAGAAAATACCACGCTCGCAAACATCAGCTAGAAAGAGCGATATCTTACTCCCCGAAACTAGAGGCGAGCTCGGCAATCGTCCGTCGGGACCTTTGCCCCCTTCCCTTGACGACCCCCGGCGACGATGACAATGACACACTAACGATGACAATCACGATGACGACCGCGACGTGAGAAACCCCTTCCTGCCCCTTTCCCGTGGCTGTTCTTACCAGCATGGGCCCCCCCATTCCTCCCCCCCCCCAGGTTAGCTGGTGCATTATGACCTAACCGGTTGACGCTCCTTAATCCAAACAAACCAAAACACTCTGGCCCTGTAAATTGGCCCAGAGCATCGCTATGCTAATCGTCAAAGGCTATTCAAGAGAAAAAGTCTCCACACTCACAAATAGCTATAAAAGCGGAGTTATCTTACTCCCCGAACTAGAGGCGAGCTCTGGCAATTCGGTCGTCGGGGACCTTAACCCCGTTCCTTGAGACCTCCCCGCGACGATCACAAAGACAATGCACACCACGACGATTTCAAAGACAATGAACGACCGCGACGTGAGAAACCCCCTTTTCCCGTGCTGTTCTGCCAGCATGGGCCCCTCTCCTCCCCCCCCCCGCCTAGGTAGAGTGGTGCATTATGAGCCTAACGGTTGACACAGCGGTCCTTAATCTAAATAAAACTTTTAAAAAATTGTTTGTTTTTTTTTTGTCTGTTGTTGCTCTCTACCGGGCAAACGGCCATATGCGATCTGGAAATGAAAAATTTGAGGGTATACCTTTGAAATCTCTTAACTTAGCGGTGGATTGTGTTTTGGTACAATCAGAAGAAGTAGTTCTCCATGATTATCGTCTTTTCCGATATTTTTCGATTTTTAGTTAAGTGCGTTATTTTCGTGCCATTTTGGTCCATTCTGATCAAACGGGTGGGGCTACCACGTTCATTTGCTTGATATATACACATATTGCTTTTTGAAAGAAAAAGTTGCAAAGTTAGCCAGAATCCATAGAATAAGCAGGTTGTTAATATGGCGTTTTTTAGGTTTAAAATAACTAATTAAGAAGTAACAATAGAAACTTTACAACAATCACCTACAAGGCTTCACAGCCTTGCAAGGAAAAGTGGTCCTCGAAACTACAAACTTACAAAAAGCTCATCCATCACGCGACGGTACTTAAGCGTTTTCCTAGTGCTTATTACTATCATCATCATCATCATCATCATCATCATCATCATCATCCTTTTCTTTGTTATATACACTTAGAAAACAATCTAATCATCAACCATACCTGCATTAACTCAATCTCATCAACTTTCATTATCACAGACAAGTCGCATATGACTAAACGGCTGAAGCGCCTATTTTCTCACGCCGTCGTCGTCTTACGTCGCTATCATTGGTGTATGTTGCGACAGGACAATTGTGAAGGGATTGTCCTAGGGGGTGCTGTTGTTACCGAGCGGGACTCAATCCCTGCATTCGCATTAACATGAGGAAGAACCCGCGGAAAATTCTTCAATCAGGATTGCCCGGTCCAACGGGATTTGAACCCGGGACCACACTGTCGGTCTTGGTGTATAGGAAAATCGGCGTAAATAATAATACTATAAAATTAATTCATTTATTTCAATGACAATTTAGTAATTTTAGCGGAAAATCAGAATTTGCATTGTTCGTAAAAGATGCACAAACTACTTACGTATCACTTCCTAGTTTAACGATTGCAAAACCATTGCTGCTTGCTAACGTTATAATAATCTATATTAAAGGCAATACGTATTGCAAAATTTTGAATTTTATACGCAAAAATGGCAATTTCTGCCGAACTGTAACATAATGAATGGTCGAAACACATGTTTGTGAACGACCTTGAGATCTGCTCTGTTGATGGAAATGAGGGACAGGTTTTGCAACGAGGAGTATCATAAATCTCGCGTGGATACAACAAAATTAATTTTATGCTTGAGCAATAATTATTTGTGTTGAAGATTAGAGCTTCCATTTTATTTAAAAGCTTTGATGTGAAAATTTGTTTTATAATATGATTCTATTTGTTCCTATTTTCGGCAATATCAGTTTGGTAGTATACATGGGAGTATATTACTCCTGAAACTAGAGACGTCCCTCAGGGCGAGCCAAAATCCCTCCCCGTCCTTGGGGGGCCCGGGTAGAATCGCTCCAGAGCCTGGCTCTGCTAATCGTAAAGGCGATTCAAGAAGAAAAAGACTACTCCGCCAAAACATCAGCTAGTAAGAGGGGAGTATATTAATCCCCGAAACTGAGGCAAGTTCTGGCAATCGTGCGTCGGGACACCTCCCCCTATCCCTCGACGACCTCCGACGACAATGACTGACACAACGAACATGACAAAGATGAGGACCGACTGGCGACGTGAAAACCCCCTTCCTCCCCTTACCCTGGCTGGTTCTGAACAGCATGGGCCCCTCCTCGAATTTCCTGGGGGGGGGCTTAGAGTGGGGGCAGTATGGGCCGCATACGGTTGACGCCGCCGGTTACGAGTTAATTTTGTGGTTGCTATGGCAACGGGTTCAGCACCTTGACTTGGAAAGGTCGGGCTTATGCTAACTCAAGGCTGGACCCTATGCTATTTAAAAGACGACGGAAAAGTCACCTCTCTGTGTCCAGTCTTCTCCGACTGCCTCGCCTCGGTCCTGGTCGCGTGCTGGACACTGAACCTTGCCCTATTGTTACCACACTATCAACTATCAAACACTAGAGTGTGAACGCAAATCATTTTATTTAGATTTCCTCTTGTTAAGTAATATTACTACTTTGATTTGATACTACTTTGTTGTGTATTGTTGAGGGTAGGCCTATACCCCCACGTGCGAATAATTGAACGGTAATAAGTATTGTTGAATATGTATAAGTTTGTAAAATGTTGTATATCAGTATAAAGAGAAGTAGGTAAAACTAGTGGTAAGTAATATCTAAAGTTGTCAACTGTTAGTGCTAGTAAAATAAGTTGCATAAGATTGACGTACAAGGAATTTAGTTGTATAAGCCGTATAGTTGTGCTTGTGCAGTATGGAAGTAAATAGGCCCTACCTTATGAAATAAACAGAACAGACACATCTTATGTAGCTGTACTTCGGAAGTAATGCTTTCTAAGTTTACTCCAATGTATAAATTATTACATGTAGAGTTGGTTTATTTAGTTTAAGGGCACGCCAACCGTTAGATCTTTCTCTCCCAATGATAATGTAGAACTTCTATCACATAACGTCTACAAAGTTTCTAAATTTATCATTCAAGTAATTTATTTAACAATTTAATTCTCCCCCCACACCGAACAAATTACATTTTTTTATTCAAATAAATCATTATTAATTCTTTCGTCTATTATACTATCGTCCTAACATTTCTTTTTCTTTTGTCCCCGTCTGGGCCCGGGGTAGAATTGGCCCAGAGCATGGCTCTCGCACTATCGTAAAGGCGATTCAAGAGAAAAATTCCACTTGCAACACATCCAGCTAGTAATGAATGGTCGTATTTTACTCCCCGAAAAATAGAGCCGAGCTCTGGCCAATCGTCGTCGGGGGAACCCTTGCCCCTTCCTATTGACGACCCCTCGACGACGATTGACGAAGACAATGGACACAACGAATGGAGAACGTGACGAAGACAAATGACGACCGCGACGTGGAAATAGAACCCCCTTTCTCCCCTTACCCTTGGCTGGTTCTGACCAGCCGTGCCCCCCTACCCCCCCTCCCCTAGGCTAGAGTGGTGGCTTATGACCTAAAGGTTGACGCGTCCTTAATCCAAATTAAGAAAAAAAATTATAAACTTAGAAACAAATATTTAATCATTAAACACACATAGCTCATTCATTAAATACAATATCACCGGGCGGCGCAACATGACCAAACTGAGTTAAAAGCGCCCTTGTTTCTCACGCTCCTTTATGTAAATTGTACTATTTATCTTTGTAGTTGTATATTTGTGGTCGCAATGCAACAGACAGAACTATTGTCTTCTGAGATAGTTTCCTGTTAATTCTTTTGTTTGTGATCGTTTGCTTATTTCACGGCCACCGTTCGGTTACATAAGCAAGTCTTGATATCCGTTGGGCAGTTTCGTAGTTTTATGTAAACCACACAGCGGGGCATCTTGCCTTTGCTTGTGGTCTAAGTGATTGTGCGTCTGCGCACTTGGTATTCCTTGAAGCAAACCAGTCCACACACGTCTAACTCACGGATACCTCGTTACCGAAAAAAGGTATTCCCAGATGTGCCACATGGTGATGTACCTTTTACCGTTCCCTCATATGCTAGCAGAATGTACCAAATATGAGGCCATGCTCACGCAATTTGGATCTCTCCCAATCATATGAAGAACTTCGTATACCCCGCTGGGACCGGAGAAGAATTTGGCCTCAAAGCATGGCTCTGCTAATCGTAAAAGGCGATTCAAGAGAAAAAGTCAACCTTAGCAACATCAGCTATTACAGGGGAGTATATTCTTCCCGAAACTAGTGGCGAGCTCTGCAATCGTCGTCCCGGGACACTGTCACCTTTCTTGACGACCTCCTCGACGATGTGACAATGGCACAACGAACGATGACTAAAAAAAGACGATGACGACCGCGACGATGAAGAACCCCCTTCCTCCCTTACCCGTGCCTTGGTTCTGACCACATGGGCCCCTCCTCCCCCCCTAGATTAGAGTGGTGCCCTTATGACCTAACCGGTTGAAGCGCACCTAGTTTCCTCACGCCGTCGTTGTCCTTCTCCACTTTGATTTGGTCCCCCCTGTTGCATCACGTTATTGTCCTATCGTATAACATGCGATACAACTCTTTTACAAAGCGCATATACACTTAATGATCCTTAAGAACACACACAACACCACAATTACCACCGTAAACTTTTCTACTTACAACTGATTAACTCGTTTCGTGATCATGAACGTACTTGTCAGATCGCAACGACTGCGTTTTCACATTGAATGTTGATGATAAAAAAATATCCATTCACTGATAAGAAAATTCCGTGATGAGCGTGATTCAACCAAGCGTAACATTACGTCGAGTGTGAGTGATTGGAGAGATAACGTAGTCTACTCCTGTGCTTGCAACATGTACAATATGTTCGTGATTTGGAATGTTTTATTTTGTAGGTTTTATATAATGTGAGATTTCGTCATGGTTGGATTTTAGTTATTAGTGGGATAATTAATTTCTTTCAATTGCTAAATATGTACTAAAAGTTACAGTTTTGGAGATAAAATGTTTGTACTAATTATTTCACATAGTTTATAGTGAAACTAATTAATTTTAGTAAATTTGCAATTTTTTTTAGCAATAAGTTTTCAGTTTCCGCACACACATTTTTCTAGCAAATTCATATGTTAACACAGAGCGCACTAAAATGGTTTTTATAGATAATTTCTTGCACGTTATCTTTGAAATTTATCATCATTTTATTTTGTTATTCATTATCACAGGAGGCGCAACATGACCTAACCGGTTGAAGCGCCCTAGTTTCTCACGTCTTCTTCTTCACGACCAATTGACCACCATTACAAAAACGATGCCGATCGTGACGTGAGAACCCCTCTATTCCTTCCCTACCCGCGGCTGGTTTTGACCAGCAGCAAATATGGCAAAACGTTAACTATTCAATTCCTGGATTTCAGATTGTTTTATCCCGTCTTGGTTCGGGGAAGAATTTGGCCTTGAGCATTCCTCTGCTGATAGTAATAGGCGAGAAAGAGGCTAATTCCATCTTTCAAACATCAGCTAAAAAGAAGGGAAGTTTTTTACCCTCCGAAACTAGAGGCGAGCATCGGGAGTCGATCTGACCAGCATAGTCCCCCTCCTCCCCAGTCCCCATATCCCCTAGGCTAGAGTGGTGCATTATGAATTTAAACAATCGTCTTCGGGGACTCTCTCCCATCCCGACGAAGTCAACGACGACGTGAGGAACCCTCCCTTATGTGAGCAATCTTATCTTCCACGGCAAGTAAAGATCCTATGAGACAAGCATTGATCACATAAGAAGCGAGCGAACTTGAGATTTTATACCTGTTATAAATTTATTTTCAAGCTATTGCCGTCAAAATAATTTATTCATCGTACAATTTTTATAATAACCATACCTACAGGCATTGATTAGCCTTCTTTAATCAATGCTACAGGCTACATCATGCTAGCAGAATGTACCAAATATGATGCCTTATGCACGCACTTTGATCTCTCCCAACCATATAAAGAACTTCTATCATATATGATAACGGCGACAAACTTGCTTAATTTCTCGTTCAAAATAATTTATTTATCAAAATCTAAATCACATCGAACACATTCAATTTTTTAAATTCAAATAAATATTTTTGTTTGCCATTCCCATTACTATCATCCGACCATTTTCTTTTCTTTTATCAAACAAAAAACATTTCATTATAACTCTTTCAATATCACACGCGGCTCAATAAGACCTAACCGTTGAAGCGCTCTAGTTAAATCTTCATCTCCACACATCTCCGCCCCACCCCCGTCTGGGCCCGGGTTAGAATATGGCCAATAGCATGGCTCTGCTAATCTTAAAATGTGATAAAAGAGATAAAGTCCATCTCGCAAACATCAGCAAGTAGGTCTATGTATAATGCAGTATTTTACTCCCCGAAACTAGAGGCGAGCTCTGGCAATCGTCGTCGCCTGTTGACGACCACCCCGACGACGACCATGACAATAAAAACGATGACGAAGATGATGACGACCGCGACGTGAGAATCCCCCCTTTCCTCCCCCTATCCGTGACTGGTTTCTGACCAGCATGGGTCCCTCCTCCCCATATCTCCAATGCTAGAGTGTCGTATTATGACCTAGCGGTTGACGCGCCCTTAATCCAAAGTAAACCAAACTTAATCGAAACCACTATTTCGCGCTCATTTACCTGTAAAAACCACCCAGAACTGCAATTTTGTTTGCTACCTGTTTGACTTTTGACCACTCGTTCAACAACAGCAACAACAAAACAAAACAAAACACGATCCCGCTGGTAATGTCAGCTAGGCACGATGCGCACGCGTTCAACAGATCCTACAACAGTATCTCTACCGAGACATTAATTACTTTAATTAACAAAACAATCTACTCTCGTGGAGGTAATTGCATCGATGTACTCGCTGGATAAGTGTTTGTACTTTGCAATGTGCATTTGTCAATTGCAAAGTCGCTAACAGTTTGTGTTTCCCCGTCTGGGCCCGGGGTAGAATTGACCCAGAGCATGGCTGGACCTTGCCCCCTTCCCTTGACGACCCCTCGACGACGATGACGACAATGACACCACGAACGATGACGAAGACAATGACGACCGCGACGTGAGAACCCCCTTTCCTCCCCTTACCCGTGGCTGGTTCTGACCAGCATGGGCCCTCCCCCTAGGTTAGAGTGGTGCATTATGACCTAACGGTTGACGCGTCCTTAATCCAAATAAACAAAAAAAAATCTAAGGGATATTTAGAAAGCCCAAAACTATAGGCGAGCTCTGGCAATCGTCGTCGAGGACTCCTCACTTTCCTCTTTACGACCACCCCGACGACGACCATGACAACACGAACGATGGCAAAGACGATGACGATCGCAACGTGAGAACCGTCCATTTCCTCCCCCTTCCCGTGGCTAGTTCTGAGCAGCAGACTTTCCTCCCTACTACATCTTCTAGGCTAGAGTGGTGCATTGTGACCTTACAGCTAACGCTCCCTTACTCAAAATAAACTAAAAATTAACGGTGGTGTCCTCCCCACATCCCCTATAGTTAGATTAAAGTAAATAGTAAATCAAGTAAATAATCCGAATTAACCAAACCATATCAAATTGGATATCCCTACTACAGTTATAATATTTTTTTGTGGGAAGCCTGCCCAGGGTGCAATACATGCCCCTTTTCAGCAGGTGTCTAACTAGGTATGTTGCGGATATAAAAATAGTGATGGGATGACCGAGGACTGTTTTAGAGGACTCAATCCATTGCATTCGCATTAACGACTGAGGAAAACCTCGGAAAAAACTTCAGTCAGAATTGTCGGCCTCGAGGGGATTTGAACCCAGGACCTCCGGAGCCAATACTGTCGATTTACAGTTAACTTTTAGAGTGGAAAGTAGTTTTCTATGATAAAATAAAAATCAATTTAATTTCAATTTAATCTAATTTATCGACGTACACACGCCTGACGATTGAAGCGCGTAATTTGTATATCGGTACTCTCCGCTCTATTTACCACATGTGTTAACAATTACAGTATACTAATAATAATAATTTTATACCTATTACGCAACAAAACATACAAATCTTTACTTTCGATACGAAAGACTTGAATACTATCACATTCTAATCCATTCTATAGCGTGTTTTATGTAAATCACGACATACAAATTAACTGTTACGTTTTTCAATCACGAATCGAACATTTTGTCTGTATAAACAAATCACAATGTTGTTTGTAAGAATTTATTTCTTGGTTCGATGTATTGTGAACGGGATTCAAATTGGATATCGAAGGTTGATGACAACATTCTTGATTGTGTTCATGAATCAATATACACAATAATATTCAAACTGTGCGATAATACAAAATAAAATAAATCATCAATCATTGAATACTACGAAGAATAATATACTACGAAATAATAAGAATAATAGGACGACAAAGACAATGACGACCGCGACGTGAGAACCCCCTTTCCTCCCCTTACCCGTGGATGGTTCTGACCAGCATAGGCCCCTCCTCCCCATATCCCCTAGGTTAGAGTGGTGCATTATGACCTAACGGTTGATGCGTCCTTAATCAAAAAATAAAAATAATAAAAATAAAAATTGAATACTATATAAAAATAATATTTTGTCCGTCGATTAAAATAGGGCATAATAACAGAAATATGCTCAATTTGGCTTGTCTAAGTCCAGCCTGAAATTTGTCCCAGAGCATATGCAATCGTAGAAGGCGAGGAAATAGATAAAGTCCATCTTGCAAACATCAGCTATAGTATGTAGAGGAGTGACCCTCCACGAAACTAGAGGCGATCTCTTTCGGTCGTAATCAGGGACAGAGCCCCCTTTCCCTTGACGACTTACTATCATCACCATATTATTTGTTAATACTTAAAGGAAACCATATAATCATACAACAAACCAAAAACTCATTTCATTAACTAACATCCCCGTCTAGGTCCGGGGTGAATTTGGCCCAGAGCATGGCTCTGCTAATCGTACAAGGCGATTCAAGAGAAAACGTTCACCTCGCAAACATCAGGTATCTCCCCCAATCTAGATGCGAACTGTGGCAATGTCGTCTGGGACAACTCTTCTTTCCCCCGGCATCGATGACAATGACACAACGAACGATGACCAAGACTATGACGACCGCGACGTGAGAACCTCCATGACTGGTTCTGAACAGCATGGGCCCCTCCTCCCCATGTCCCCTAGGCTATATAGAGTGGTGCATTATGACCTAACGGTTGTCGTGTACAGAGAGAAACCTTAAAAAAACTTCGGTCAGGATTGCCGGGCTCGACGGGATTTGAATCCGGGATCTCATGAATGAGAGTAGTGCGTTAAACCGGTGAGTGACGGTTAAACGCTCGAACCAACACCGCAATAAATAAAACAAATGATCATTTAATCATAATCATCACCTTCAGTTTCTTTCCTTTTACAAACATAGAAAACAATATTATCATCAAACACAACATAAACTCATTTTATTAACTTTCAATATCACTGTCGGCGCAATATGACTTGACCGGTTGAAGCGCCCTAGTTTCTCACGTCGTCGTCATTAATGACAAGGTGGAATTGACAATGCTTTTTAATTTAATGTTAATAGAATCGAAAGGTGAGTTTTCACGACTGTTCGTGTTATTTACCCAACCATATCGGTATACTAGTGAACGCAACGGTTTGTTGCGACATAGGTGGCGGTGGTTGTGATAGTGGAGTATGCGGGAGGGCGGTGGGTCAGGGTCAGTGATAGCAATGTTGGTAAACCTGGCGTCAGTTGGCAATAGATTTATTGCGTGTTGTTGTTGTCGTTGTTGTTGCTATAGCATTAAAAGAGTTCTATTGATTGTTGTTTGAAGGACACGCTTCGTCTAATGTGGGAGTGTTATATTGTTGTAAGAAACATTTTGAAACATTTGAACTTGTCAAGAGTGGATAAAATATATAACGGTCGCTGGATTGGCGACAAGCATCTAGGGATGTGGTGCATAATAACACACTGCATAGTGTGATGCCCACACTGACAATGAAATTCGTCCTCCTGCCTTTCGACTCTCACGTAGAGAGGAGGTGGTATAGGCTACTGTCCCAAATTCGAATAGGCCACACACGTCTAACTCATGAATATCTCTGAACCAGAGATAAGGTTATTCTTAGATGAAATGCATGTGAATTGGCCCAGAGCATGGCTCTGCAAATCGTAAAAGGCGATTCAAGAGAAAAAGTCCACCTCGCAAACATCAGCTTATAACAAGGGTAGTGTGTATTATTCTCCAAAATATAGGCGAGCTCTGGCAATCGTTATCGGGGACCTTGCCCCCTTCCCTTGACGACCCCTCGACAACGATGACGACAATGACACCACGAACGATGACGAAGACAATGACGACTGCGACGTGAGAACCCCCTTTCCTCCCCTTACCCGTGGCTGGTTCTGACCAGCATGGCCCCTCCTTCCCCCCCCCCCCTTGGTTAGAGTAGTGCATTATGACCTAACGTTTGACGCGTCCTTAATCCCAATAAACAAAAAAAAATTACACCATTTCGCAAACATCATTTAGTACTAGGAAAACGCTAAAGTCCCGTCGCGTTGATGGATGAGCTTTTTTTAAAAAATAATTTGTATGTGTGGGGTGGGATCTCTTTACTTCTTCAAGTTCCATTGCAAAATCATTTTTGTTAAATTAGAATAATTTTTATAAAGTACTAATACTAGGGTTATTAGAATGTCAAATATCTGTAGGCCCGAAGATTGCTTTATAAACGCATTGTAGGTGATTGTTGTCAAGTTTCTATATATAGTTACTTGTTAATTGTTATACATTTCAAAAAAACTCATATTAAAACCTTTATTTCTATGAATTCTGGATAACTTTTTACTTTTTCTTTCAAAAGGTACTACAGCACCATAACCTTAATGCCCATGTAAAATAAGAACGTTGTAGCCCAACCCGTTTGGTCAGAATCGGCCCAAATGTCACGAAAATATCGCATTAAAAATCGAAAAAAAATCGTAAAAGTACGATATTCATGAGAAATATTTCTTCGATTGTACCCAAAAACAATACACCTCTAAGTTCAGAGATTTTGAAGGTCCCCTCCAATTTTCATCAAGATTGGATATGCCGTTTGCCTGGTAGTTAGCTAACAAACAGACAAAAATACAAACAAAAAAACAAAAAAAAACATTGGAGCTAAATTTTTTGAGGGGTCAGTGAAATTGAAGTCTTCGCTTCGCTCATCCAAAAAAGAAAAATTGTAGTTTATTACTTCCAGAAACTCGAGGCGAGCTCTGGCAAACGTTTTACGAGAAACGGATGCCAAAGACGATGACGACCGCGACGTGAGAATCCCCCTTTTATCCTCCACTTACCCGTGGCTGGTTCTGACCAGCATGGGCCCTTCCTCCCCATCTTCCCCTAGGAAAGAGCGGTGCATTATGACCTAACGGTTGACGCGCCCTTAAATCCAGAAAAAAACCTTAAGGCTATTCCACCGCGTTTTTCTATTTTCCAAAATATGCTACCAAGTCAAAACATAGTTAATGGCTTTCAAACCTGGCTATTTTAGAAAATCAAAAATATTTTTTTCAAATTTTTCTGATCCGGTACACGGCCAATATAGCCACCTCAAAATAATTTCCAACTTCAATTCGCCAAGGCACACCATTCAACGCAGGGTGTTGTGTTTTTGTGACATTAATTTTCAACTGTTTTTCTATGGACTGACTGAGAGAAAAAAGATTTATTTTAACAATTGTCTTTCCTGCAAATTTTTTCGTTTGGCGGTATTTTTTACCGATTTGTACCGCCAAACGAATTTTTTTTTAAAAACTTCTATCATATAGGATAAAACGGCGACCAACTTTCAAAATTTCTCATTGAAAGTAATTTATTTAACAAAATTTAATTCACATCACACATATTTACTTTATTTATTTATTCTCATTCAAGTAAATTGTTTGTCTTTTACTACTAGGAAAACGCTTAAGTCCCGCCGCGTTGATGGATGAGCTTTTTTGTAAGTTTTTACTTCAACCGATTCACGAGTGGGGTTTTAGAGGGCACATGCCAAAATTTTTAGAAAACTTTTTAAAAGATAGAATTTTCAAAGTGCGTGTTAACAATGTACTGTCCGACTCGTTCTCACTGGAAACAGGTGTACCACAAGGCTCGGTCTTGTCGGTATCACTGTTTGCTATTGGAATAAACAGTGTAGTGGATTGTATCCCAAAGAGCCTAATGTCGTGCCTATTTGTAGATGACCTGGGAATCTTCTTCAGATCAATAAATTTATTAACAGCTCAAAGACACGTGCAAATGGGATTGAACAATATAATGGCGTATTCCATTGACCGCACTAGTGCGCACTGAGTGCGCTTGTCATTTTCCATTGGGTTTTTGATTTCGCTTTACGTCAACTTTCGCGTGTTCCATTGGACGCACTGCACTCGCGATGAAAAAAACCCGCATGGGGCGCACGGGCTAAGGGTCAGTGCGAAAAATCGATTTTGCAATTTTTGACGCGGCATTTTTTTGTTTTTGGAGATATGGAAAGTCAGACAGCAGCAATGAAAAAGTTTAGTTATTAAATATGCAACCCAAACCCGATCGAAGTGAACAATACAATAATATAGGGTTTCATAATTTACGATGTCATTCAATTAGCAGTATTTACGAGATGTATTAATAATGTAGTTATTGATGGATAGCCTAGAGTGGGCTTTGGGTTTAAACGCCCCATTAAAACCCCCAAAGGGCAAGGCCTAGAGCTGGGCCCTAGGCTTATATCCGTGACCAAGAATCAGATTATGCCGAAGTTAGGCGTCTAAAATTTTTGTTAAAAAATCTTTTTAAGTTTCAAATAAATTCTTGTTGTCGGGCTTTTTTGATCCAGTTACTATTCTAAGTCCATGTTTTATAAGGTATTTTTTGTCATTTTTTATTTACTCCCATCAGCTGATCAGCGTCTAAAAGGAAACCCATGTTTGCACGTTTTTTGAAAATTTTCGTATTCCTTTGGGACTGCACTAGTGCGCACTCGGCGAGTCCCAATGACGTCCCGTGATTTTTCAGTGCGAACTGCATGCGCATCGGGGGCCAAGGAATCCCCCATTATTGAAGGGGCTAAAAAGCGGGGGACCGATTCTCCCCCAAAAAAAAACTCGGGCATTCACTTTGCCGTCTTCAAGGAACCCAAAAATGCCCCACAACTATCTTTTTAAAAATGTAGAATTTTTTCAAAACAAATGTCCGTCTTCTCGGCATGGTATTTGACAAAAAGCAAAGATTATTGGATTTGCGACAAGCATCTTGGGATGCGTTGCAAAATAACAAATTGCGTAGTGTGATGCCCACATTGCTAACAAAATTCGTCCACCTACGTCTCGCTCTCACGAGAGAAGAGGTGGTTTTGTCTGACTTCGTAAGGGCACACACCCCAACAAAAACGGAACTCTTTAACCAGAAAAAAGGTTATTCCCATTATGGGCACATGTGTGTACTTTAAACCCGTACATCAATGCTACAGAATGTACAAAATGATGCCTTGCGCATGCAATTTGATCTTCCCCCAAATCATTGAAGAACTTCTATCATATATAAGGGAAAATTTTCCCAAAATTTTCTCATCCAAAGAAATCTATTTTAAAAAATTTTAAATTTAACTTCATACACATTTTTTTTAATTACTTTAATTTTATTCCCATACATAACTTTTGTTTGCTATTACTTTCGTTATCTTTTTTTCTTTTGTTACTTATACACTTTGAAAAATCTTAAATAATAAAAATAAAAAAACATCATCAAATAATAATTAAAAATAATAATATAATAATAATAATAATAAAATAGGAAAGTTTTTAATAATAAAAATAATAATCAAACACACCATTAACCATCTAGTCAATTTTCATAAACACGGGGCGCAATATGACCCAACCGGTTTTAAACGCCCCAGTTTTTCACGTGTTCGTTCGTTTTTGTTTTCGTGGGACCAATTTTCCTTTGCAAGTGCTTTTTGAAAACATTGTAGCCTGTAGGTGTTGTTGTCAAGTTTCATTGTTATTGTTACTTGTTATTAAAACCTAAAAAAAATCAATTAAAACCTTTATTCTATGGATTCAGCTTACTTTTTTAACTTTTTCTTTCAGAAATCAATACATCACCATTCCTTAAAATCCCCGTGAAAAATAACGTTTTAGCCCCACCCATTTTTGGGCAGAATGGCCCATCGAAAAAAATCATAAAAAATACGATATGAGAAATATTTCTTTGATTGTACCCAAAAACGTAGCAAGTCTAATTTAGAGATTTCGAAGGTCCCCCTCAAATTTTCATCGAGATCGCATGTGCCGTTTTTCCCGGTAGAGAGCGAACAGACAGAAAAACAAAAAAAAAAAAAAAACACCCGAGCTAAATTTTTTTGGGGGTCGGTGAAATTGAACTCTTCGCTTTGCTCATCCAATTACTATAACCACATCATTTTCTTTTCCTTAATCAACTTAGAAAACCAAATAATCATTAAACACACCATAAACTTATTAAGTTTTTTAATTTTTCAATATCACAGGTGGCGCAATATGACCTAATCGGTTGAAGCGCCCTAGTTTCTCACGACGTCGTTGTGTTCACTTTTGTTACTAAGCACAACAAACAAAATTTAAGAAATACGTACGTATATAATGCGGGTAGTGTCTGCGTTGACAAACGTCTATAATAAAACATTTACTTTCATATTTTTTTGAAACTTCCCACCCCTTTCCCCCTTGCGATGCTGGTTCTGTCAGTCGTTATTCACATAATAAAACACTTTTTCATTTTTTTTAAAAATATATAAGTTGGGTATAATACACCCAATTCTATTTAAAAAAAAATAAACTCAAAAGGTTATATATAGATTTTTGCTGGATACCGGACACGGGGGCAGAAGAGAAATAAAACACTTGATCGGGCTGCTAAGGAAGTTCCCAGCGCGCGCCGTTGATTTCAATAAACTATACATAGCGTTATTCCTCGTAATTCATTGATATTGTTAAAATTTGCTCAAAGGGGGCGAATTTTCTTCACTTCAGAAGTAGGCCTATTTGGTAAATTTTTGTGTTTTAAAAAATAGAAACGTTTTATTTTTACTCAGTAGTCCAAATATATTTTTAAAAGCAAAAAATTTTTGGAATCTTTTTTTTTTTAGTGTGCTACTGGGTTAAGCCGTTATCAATAGGGGAATTTGTCAGGTATAAATTTCCAAACCGACCGCGCAAAACAAGGCGGCCGGATGGTGGGGGGAACTCTTGGCGGGGGAAGAAAGTTGCTGCAAAAATGGCACTGCAAATCTCTAGGTGGAACGCACTGTAGTTTCCCCTTCCCGATGTCAATAGGGATTCAAGCAACGATTGTTTGTTTTCGACAAGCATCTTGGGATGTGTTTTTGAATAAGCCCAAAGTCTATCTCACCCTACTCTTAAACCCGAAAAAGGTTATCCCAATGTTTTACAAGTGATGTACTTTTTTAAATTTAACATTCATCATAAATTAGCAGAATGTACCAAATAAAATTGATGCCTTGCGCACGCAATTTGATCTCTTCCAAAAACGGGGACAAAAATTTCTAAATTTTCATCCATAGTAATCTTTTTAACAAAATTTTATTCACAATCACATCATACACATTTTTTTAAATTTTAACTATATAAAATTTTATTTTCTTTATAATGTATATATTCGAAAACAAACTTATCATCAAACACACCATTTTACCATCTCTTTAAATTTTAAAATTTCCCCGCGGCGCAATATAACCAAACCGGGTTTTTCCTCACGGGCGTCGACCGCCATGCTACTTTTCTTAACTTTTTTCAACTTTGAAAAAAAAATACATAACATCAAAAACACATGCCCCTCAACCATTTAATTTCAAATACAGGCGACACAAATGACCACCCGGTTTGAAGGCCCTAGTTTTTTACTCACCGTAGCAAAGCTTTATTGTCTCATCAATTATAAAAAAGCTCCCATTTAAAATTTTATATTTTTCTGATGTTTGATGAAATATCATGGCTGGAAGACTAGGTTTACGTAATTTTTTTACAGGGTTTCGGAACACTGAAATAACGGAAGGTTCATATTTTATTCAAAACACTGAAAACTCTAAAAAATAATTTTCAAAGGCAAGTTGTGTAAGTGCGTTTTATAATAATCAAACAAGCATCTTTCACGAAAAAGTTCGTGTTAGAAGGTGGAAGTAAAAAAAAAATGTTGGTTCTGTTTCCCTGTTCGAAGGGGATGCATTTTTCCCGGGCCTTTGTTTTATAAGGGGCGTTAGTTTATCCCAGGATTTTTTAAAGTTACTTCAAACACATTTAATTTTTATTCTTTTTTTTCTCTTTTTTGCTGTTAGAAGAAAAAATCCCTTCTGGGAAGAGCCCTAGTTTCTCACATCGTTTTTGAAGACTTAGCGATATTTTGAGAGTGCATCAAAATACCTCACGTTATCACAAGAAGAGATGACAACATTCGCAGACAAAAATAATTGAAAAACAATTTAAACCCCGAAATAAAATAACCCCCTTTGGGGGCCCAGAAGGAATTTGGCCCGAGCATGGCCCCCCGTCGGGGCCCGGGTAGAATTGGCCCAGACATGGCTCTGCAATCGTAAAAGGCGATTCAAAAAAAAGTCCACCTCGAAAACACAGCTGAAAGAGGGGAATACTTACCCCCCGAAACTAGAGGCGAGCTCTGGCATGTCTTCGGGGACCTTGCCCCCCTTCCCTTGCGACCCCCCGGCGACGATGACAATGAACAACGAACGATGACAAAGACGAGACGACCGCGACGGGAAACCCCCATTCCTCCCCTTACCCGTGGCGGGTTCTGCCCAGCAGGGGCCCCCTCCTCCCCCCCCCTTAGGCTGAGTGGTGCATTTGACCAACGGTTGACGCGTCCTTATCCAAATAAACTTTAAAAAAAAAACAGGCGGGCTCTGCTTGTCGTAAAAGGCGTTTTAAGAAAAAAGTCCCCTTTCGCCAACATCAGCTAGAAAGGAGAGTAGATATTGCTCCCCGAAACTAGAGGCGAGCTCTGGCAATTTTCGTTGGGGCGCTTTCCCCCCTTCCCTTGACGACCTCCCCGACGACGATGATGACCGCGACGGGTTCGACCAGCAGGGCCCCCCCTTTTCCATATCCCTTTTTGGCCAGAGGGGCGCATATGACCAAACGGTTGACACGAATTTTATCCAAATATTTATTTTTTTATTTAATGTGATTGTCCGGTAGAAAGCCTAAAATTTAGTAATAAAAAAAAAGATTTCATAAACACCCGACGAGACTTTTTTCTAAGTGTATATAAATTGAAGTTTTGCCACGTTTATCAAATGATAAAAATTTTCACGGTTAAAAAATTGAAGAAAAAAACTTTTTAAACATTATAAAATTTTCCCCCTCCCTTTTTTGTCTGTTTGTTTTTTTCACATTTAAAAAAAACTAATTAAAATACAATATCAGGAGGGCCCAATGACCCAACGGTTGCGTGCCGTTAAAAACCTCTAAAATTCAAACTTTAAATAAAGTAAGAGTTTCAAACATTTGTTTACAGTCAAAAAAAACCCTAATTTTTAATCGTTGCGATTGATCCGTTGCGCGCAAAACCCACCCCAGTGAAACCAAAAAAAGCCATGCAATAGAGATCGATGGATTTTTTGCACCCCCTGATTGCACTGGTTTTTCCCGCGTTTACCCCGTAACTCTTGCTTTTGTTTACGCATGAGCACAGAGTTTATCAGTGTCAAAAAACAAAAGTACATCTGAGTTTCGTCTCCATTGTGTCCGGACGCAGAGCCGACATCGAGACAGATGTAAACTACAAAACTCGGAATTGGGGGTCCCCCACGATACCCCCCCACCAGCAAACTTTTCTAAAGGTTTTTTTTCCCGGTTTTCTTTGGGTTTTAAAAGCCCCCGGGGCTCCCCTTTAAAATTGTCCTAACTTCAATATACCAACTAACAAGGAGAGACTCCTTAAAATAATGGGATCGTAACAGTTGTCGTGAGGACCTCCCGACGACGCGACCCTGTTTGACGCGACGACCGCGACGGAGAAACGCCCCCCCTCCCCTTTCCGTAGCTATAGTTCGACCAGAATGGGCTCTCTCCCCATATTTCCCCCGTATAGAGGGTGCTTTTATGACCTAACGGTGACGCTCCTTAAAGCTTGTTCGAGTATAACTTAAAAAAACCTCGGGCATTCCTCACATCAGCTGGAACCCTTTAAAAGGGAGTGAAAAAGGGGCACATCAAAAAACATTACATATTTTTTTTTAATAAATAACTTTCTTTTGCTAGCCTTTTTTATATCATCTTTAATTTTTTTTTTCTTTAAAAAAAATTAGAAAACAAAACAATCACCCAAACACAACATATTAATCATTTCATTAATTTCAAAAACACGGGGGCGCTAGGCGCAAAAATGACCTAACCGGTTTAAGAGCCTAGTTTCTCACGTGTTTTTATGAAATCCAATGATGAAAAAATAAGTTCGATTTTAAAATGTAACCACTAAGTCATATAACTGATATATTTAGTGGGGGGCATTAAACCAAAGGGGACCCAAACCAACCCCGTAGGGACCGACGAAATCGATGAGCGAGTCAGATAGGAAATATAGTTTTTGGTGGTATGGGCAGTGGAAACTCGCGGATCAACGCCGAACAACAAGGCCGATTCAGGACAACGTTGAATTTATTATTGCCTCGTTGCTAGGGCGGGTCCAAAAACACGGTTTACAAAAATTTCCCAAAAAAAAAAAACGATTTAAGTCCAAATCAAAGTAAAAAAATCTATGCCTAAGCGGGAAACGAACCCTGGCCTTCTGCATGGAAACAGAGACGCTAACCCCAAGGCTATGCAACGAGCCCTAAACAAGGTCCCCTCTGGGGCCCTGGTAGAATTGGCCCCGAGCATGGCTCGCTAATCGTATAGGGCACACCCCTTTTAAAACACGGATACTCTTAAACCAGAGAAAAGGGTTTTCCCTATGTGACACATGTGATGTACCTTTTAAACCTACATCATATGCTAGCAGAATGTACCAAATATGATGCCCGGCGCAGCAATTTGATCTCCCCAAAGAAGAACTTCTACTATATGATAAAAGGGGGACAAACTTTCCCAAATTCTCATCCCAAAAAATCTATTAACAACTTTAATTTAAATTCTACAATTTCTTTTAATTTCTTTAATTTTTTTCCCAAAAAACTTTTGTTTTTTTATTATTTCGTCATCATTATTTTTTTGTTACTTTACACTTTGAAAACTCTTAAATAATAATAATACTAATAATAATAAAAATAAAAATAATATAATAATAAAATAAAAACATCATAATAAAATAATAATAATAAAACCCCAACATTGTTGGGGTTTTCAACTGTCAAGTTCGAGATAAGTTGCTGGTTAAAAATTTTTATTGCCGCTGAAATAAAGGTTTCCCCTCAAATTTTGGGCTCATTTGTTATAGTGACGTATACAAGTGAAATTGAAGGGGAAGTATTTGTTTTTTTGTATTTATACCATTATTTTGTATTTTATATGTTTTAGACCAGGCTGTAAATAAATTTAAACAGTTGAATTTTGATTTTG
>JAMZAV010000908.1:0-195409 GCA_024449915.1 Sweltsa coloradensis | reverse complement strand
CGTGCCCCCCAGAAGGGCATGCGAAATGACTACAAAGGCGTTGCTAGGGTGAGTGGGGAAAGGCCTCTATATACTCTATCAGGCCTGGCAGGCCACGTGGCTGCAGGCGCTGCAGATGATCTCCAAGAACGCGTGCCCCACCATGAAGGGCATGCGCAATGACTACATACAGGCGTTGCTAGGGTGAGTGGGGGCCTAACACTTATATAGTAGCTCCAACCATAGAATATAGATGCTTTCGTCACAACTGCCAGTGGTGAGGGTAATATGAATGCACGGTAAAAGGAATGTAGGCCTAGGATTTGCGCGAAAGAGAAATATAGGTGTAGCCAACATAAGGAATAATTATCTGCGTTGAATCACGGAGTTCCCCGTGTGCTAGATCCACGCTAAGCTAGCGTCAATAAAGATGAGATAGTTGTTATGTTGGTATTTGGGAAAACAATTTCGAAACTATTGCATTATTTCGTTGGAGCCGCTATACTACCTAGGCCTATGTGCTGGTACAACTGCCTTGTGCTCCCCAGGTGCACATTTGACCTGCGCACCGCCGGCCCCTTCATCGACTACCCCCCCGCTACGAGGATCTACCCCCTGATGGACGCGGCCAAGATCGCCAACCAGTACCACCCCTGCATCAACGACCCGACTTCCCGGGAGGCCGAGGAGTTCATGAGGACGCAGCCGATCCCTAACGAAGGAGCCTTCTGCTACATCGCAGTCACGGGTTGGTAGATTTATTACTAGGAAAACGCTAAAGTCCCGTCGCGTTGTTGAGCGAGCACCGGTACGTGCAACACGACCCGAGTACGACATTCCCATAATGTTACATACCAACCGATTTAGCTGAAAATTTGTAAAATAGGAGAGAATGTTGTACTTATTGACCCTGCAAAATTTCATAACGATCGGAACATTTTTTTTTGTTTATTTAAATTTAATTTTTTTAATAACCAACGATCGGATTTTGTTCAAAAACTTTACAGCAACCCTCATAGGTGGTATGTACATGTGTGCAAAATTTCAGGTCGATCAGAGAAACAGTGCGACCTGTACCGAAGCAGTAACAGAAAAAAAAACAGACATTCGAGCCAAAAGAGTCAAGTGGGGACCTCGCTACGCTCGCTCAATTATGTCTCTATTTGCGGCGGATAATGGAATCTCTTAGTGCAAATTAAATAGAGAAGGGCGGAGGGGAAACCCAGTAGCGGGATGTACTTACTCCTTAAGAAAAGTACCAAGGAGACCAACGGCTTTACGGCCTATCCGAAAAGAAGGTGTAACCTTGACAGTCACATAGACTGCCGAGCAGATGTCGAGGAGAACGAAGCCGTTACACTAGCTCTCGAACCCTCCAGAGGTATACGTGTGTCTCAGGGTAGAGCGGTCACCCACTCTCCCCCTGACCACGCCCGCAGGTTGCTTAACGACGGTGTTCGAGTGGGAACCGGCTAAGCGACCGCGGCTACACCGCTGGCTGTCATGTCATCGAGTGATATGGTCCCTGATCGGCTACTTCCCACTACAAGATTGGTTCTTACAGAAGACATAGATGTACACACAGGAAACCTGCCTAGGGTGCAATGCAGGCCCCTCTTTAGCTGGTGATAGGACAATTGTAAATATCCGAGGGCTGTTTGAGGACTCAATTCCTCGAGGAAATCCTAGGAAAACTTCCATCAGTCAGGATTACTGGTCTCGACGGGATTCGAACCCGGGACCTCTGGAATCAGAGTAGCGCGCTCTACGCTTGAGCCAACACTGTCGGTGACTTAATATAGACATGTACACCCGGCGTCAGAAGAAAATCAAGGGGTATCGTATCGTTGTATCTACAATACCCAGCCCTTGATTCAAAAACTCCAAATCTATGGAGGTGCTTTCCGAGCAGGTCATGTCCTGTTGAAGCCGGAATCGAGCTGTTTCTATTTGTCTACTGTAGCACTTAGTTTACCAGTCGGCCTCATTTTATGATTTACTTCTGACGCTGGGTGTACACTATATTCTAATTCAGGTCCTTACTAAGAAAGTGTTTTGCTAAATACTGTAGGCTACATGCTACAAGCACCTTGCTTAATGAAACAATAACAGCCATGGCCAGTTTAAAACTTGCTTTCTCTCTACCTCTCACTTTGAAGCTATTAAACCACCAACTTCCCTACTTTCTATCATTGGTTCAAAGCAGTTTTTCAAATAGTTTAAACGAATGTTTGTTTATATCACTTATCACTACCAAAATAATATATAGGCTAATTCATATCATCATAATAATTATCATTAATTAATTAAGTTTACATTCCTGAAATATCTATTTGTGGCACATTCGTGCGTGACAAAATGTTTTGAATTAATATTTATAAATGTTACCTTCCTATAGGATACATGTATGCCCTTCTTCAGGTGTCTTACCTATAGGTTAACCTATAGGTACGCCTATATTGGAGTTAAGTCAATTTGTGAAGTGATGCCCTAGAGCTGTTTAATAGGGCTCAATCCTTTCCTTTCCTTTCAATCCTTTCAATTCTTTGGGCTTTACTTTGCATCAAAGACCGAGAAAAAAACCTTCAGTCAGGATTTACTGTTTCGACGGGATTTGAACCCAGGACCTCCCGAATCAGAGCCGCGCGCTTATGGCTCGAGCCAGCACTGTATAATATGTTATTTATTTATAAATGAAGTAATTTTCTTTTTTTGAAATTTGGCAAACTTACAACTCCCTCGAAATGAAATCGTGTAGTTGAGACCGTACTTCGGTATTTTACTGAAGTTACCGGTTAACTTCGATAACCCTGCGTTTTGATGGGTTATAGTTGACAACAAACAAATTGAGGAGCTACGAAGCAAATGCATTGTCCTTCGAGATAAAAAAAGCATACACAACAACAATAACCCAGCATACAACTGGGAAACCTGTCAACCCTTCTCCAATCTATACTAAACTAGCCGAATGGCCTTTTCCAAACAAATTGTATTTATCATCAATTAATAGTTTTTTTTCACCAACAGAAAATTTGTAATGATAAAATTCTGATTTTGGGAAGCTTCTGCAAATTAGATGTTTTTTATTTTGTTGATGGACAAATTGCATTTTGCGTCGTAGCTCGTCAATTATTGTAAACATTAAAGTTAAACAAACTAATCAAACAAATATTCACAATCATATTTTTTCGAATTCCTCGTAAGAAGCCTTCCTAGCAACAATGCATGCCCATCTCCAACTGTATTACTATGTGTTTTGGAGTCTGGGCAGTTTTGTACGGAATGCCGGAGATCTTATTTCCTTGGTCTCAGTCACAGCCTTCGTACTGTGACCAAAGAACGCGTAGATTCAGGATTGTTGGGGCCGGGCATCGATCCTGCGACCTCCTGAATCAGAGTATCACGTGCACCTCTACCGTGTGTTCTATTACTCTCGGTATCCAACTCTGCACAGTTCACACAGTTCACATCTCGGACATGGAAGCCTACACCGGTTGACCTTCCCTCTTGATATTCCTCGTTTCTTAGGTAAGAATCCAGTCTTGGCAAACCCAGCTCTAATCGTCAGGCAGGCGACGTTCTTCTCTAGAATGTTTGTTGTTTATCTAGAGGCTGTATTAGTTTAGCTTTAACTCTATCGTCTTCGCAAACCTTGAAGTAGGTTTAATACAAACACTTTCTAACAAAAAGTTTTACTAATTTTTAAATGTTCAACCTTAAATTGGATTATTGTAGATGCGATGCGATTAACTACGCTCAGGCAAGATGCCCAAAGACCTTTGCATCAAGGTCTCCTAAATCTCATTTTCATAGTGAGCTAAAGAAGGTTCAACGAAACGGAAATGAAGACTCAGTTCGTTTTGATTGTTGTTGGCCCTAATATGTTTATAGTGTTACTGGTATGATATTTTTACTCAAATACATTAAACACGTTTTTCTCATATTAGAATAATAGTGATTAACACGAAGTATTTGTCGTATGATATTCGCTGCGATGATATAGTAATATATAATAGTAAAGTAGATAATTTAGTGAGACTCATCAGTACCATGTCTCAGAAACGTCAAAATTATATTTGGTGAAATCCATAGATTGAACAGAACATCCCACTATACCGGGGCTTGTCGGGCGTACAAAGAACTAAACCACCGAACCGGTAGTCTATGTATTATCTCAGGTCCCTCTTTTCTTAATCTTCCTCGTACCAGTGACCCAGTGACTTCTGTATTGTTATCACTGGTGCCGCTATTCTTAACTTTCTTCTGTTTGAGTGCAATATTGCCGAGTTCCTTCACTTGCCTTCACTACTAGTGGCGCAGGTACCCTAGCCCCGCGCCTGCTGTCTTCAGTACCGGTGTGTTAGGTAACAGCCTTGTCTTGGCTCACTAGTTGCTGCAGTAGCGAGAGATGCGAGCGCTGGGACTCGATCTCTAGAACATTACCATACATATTGAGATAGGTTGCGGTTCTGCTCAGTCGAGAGACTGCTATGCGTGTGTAGGTTGGTCGCGCTCATCCCGTCACATTTACATTAGTACTTTGCAGTTGTGTACCTGGGAATAGTTGTAACAGGTGAGTGAAACATTGCATGTTAATGATGGATTGAAAATATAGAATTATTTTTTATTTCTCATGGGTAGCCTGCACAATACTCGGCTTCAGATGTCTTTAACTTAGTGTTCGGGGTGAGGGTTATGTGTGAAGGCACTGGTAATACCAAGGGGCTGCTAAGAGATTGGGTTGGATATTGCTTAACGTCTCATATCTATGCAACTTGGCTAATCGAGACGAAGGGAGGGACGTAAGGGATGACGCGGGGGGACAAGGGGTGGACAGGCCTGTGCTGGTCAAAACCAGCCACAAGCGTATGGGGAGGGCAGGGGTTCCCCCACGTCGTGGTCGTCTCCGTCTGTGTCATAAGAAGACTCAATCCCTCAAAATGCCAGTGGCTGGGAATAAACCGGCCACATCCTGAACCAGAGGATTATTTTTTTGGGGAGGCTTTTATAGTCTGCCATGCAATTTTTAGGTTTTGATTTTTTTGGTATTTATAATTGATTTTAAGTCAATGTTTCTGGCGTGTCGTGTAGGCACATGCATCGTCGATTGCGTCGGGGCCTACAGCGTTGGCTTGGTCGCTTTGATTTACTGTCCCCCACTGAAAATCAGTTACCTATACAACTGAGTGGGTAGACTCTAAATACAATTTATTCATTAAATATTTTATCAATGACACTACCATTCCCTCCGTAGTTACATGAAATATTTCGAAGACCTCAACCCTAACATTCGCATAATGTGGTAGAGGTAATTCTGTAAACATTCAGTCAGTCTTTTTGCTAGCTGGAATCGGGCCGAAGAGCTTCGGAATTGAAAGATTTCTCATAGGGAGGGATATGATCTAGTACTTGTCCTTTACGGATAACATGTTCTAACCAACTCTATGAAGATAATATGTGATACTAATCGCGACTTATGATGATTCTCAAAGCATTTGACTTATTTGCACCACACGGACAAACTTACTCAACATTGATACTTAACTGGTTTGTTTGTTGACATCATGTCGCGTTCTAACAAACCACATGAGTCGTTGTTACAACCAGTTTTGTCTCTCCCAGTGCTATTTTTAGAATAACTTGTTTGTATAGTTGATTGATGACCCTTCTGGTATGAGCTTCTTGCGCATTACCTCGACATAAATATTTAGTTATTTATTTATTATTTATTTAACGTCTATCCTATTCAGTTATAAAAACTGATTTACAAAGGAGGACAACTAAATAAATCTAATTACATAGATGCAGAAACAACAATAAACTACGTACTAATAATATAATTACTAATAAAATAATTTATGTCTTATTGTTAAAGATACTTTGACATTGCGTAGTACGTTATAGATAATATATGCTACAGAAGACCTTGACCAAAACTCAGGCATGTATCTTGTTTTATTTATGTCGATTCGAACGATACCATTCAAGCAGCTACTCTGAACTAAATGTTATGTTCAGGGAACCTTTTAAATCTCTTAACGTAGCCCTCAGCATTTAAAATAAAAACAAAGTAAAATTTCGAATATAAATCAAACATTTACGTTTAGTTTTTATACAAATTTATTTATTGTCATAGAACATAGAACATACATGACTCATACAACATAGCAAAATTGTACAAATAAATAATTAATGTTACATAGGCCTACAGAAATAAATCTAACAAGAATATAATCAAAAAACCCACAAAGCCTGAAAAAGGCTTAACTGTGGGGTAAAGACAATTTTAAATTATTTAAGATGGTGACAATACAGAGAACGGAACATATAACCAAAATAAACATGAAAAACATGTATGTATAAATACTATGGTTGCATGACATATTCAGTTAATTTGTGAAATCCAAAAAAAATTACAGAAAAAGAACAAAGAGCTTAGAAAAATAAATAAATAAATCGGAAAACATTGTCAAAAGGTGTCAGAAAGAAGATAAGATTTTAGTTCAGTTTTAATTTTTGAAATGTTAGACAAGGTTTTCAGTGAGGAGGGCATTAAGTTGAACGTAGAAGGAACCGAGTTAGAAAGAAGAACTAGTTTCAAAACACAATTCTTTGTATGCTAAACAAAACGAAACTGGGTGAAAGCGACAGAAAAGAGGACGCTATCGCTCATCTCTGCATAACTTCAGACAGCAACTATAGCATCTTTGAAACCGTGTGGTTATTTACCTCACAAAACTGCGGCTTTCTGGCCTGTAATTTCTCGGCGTGAAACAGCTATGAGAAACGAAAGAGTTTAACAAGACGAACGGGAATGTAGATCGTGAACCTTGGATGCTTCGCAGTTCGCAGTATTACCATGTTGTTGTATAAGAGCCAAGAAGTTGATGAAATCAACGTGAACCACAGGTTTGAACAGTTGGTATGAACCAGCAGGCTGAGCTAGGCCCGGTCCCCATCGTAAAGAATTGTTATTGTTTTAAGAAATCCGAGACTTTGTAAATCAATCCAGAAATAAAAAAATCCATCTCAGCGGGGTATCGAACCCCGGTCTCCCGATTGCCGGTCGAGTGCTTCACCCCTAAGCTACCGAGACGGTTAACTTCATAACATCTGGATTGGTGGTGCATTGAAGATCTGAATTGATTTTTTAATTTCTGAATTGATTAACACAAAATCAATTCCACCTACGGGAGTGTTTCCCGACTATCCAAATAGAGAAAAAAAACTCCCGTAGGTGTAATTGTTATTATTTACTTCAATTCAGTAATACTACAATACAATACAATACTACAATACGGGAGTGTTTCCCGATTAATGAAACTGAGAAATATTATTAAATTGTCGTGTCAATGTGAAGTTACTACTTCTGATTAGACGGTGGTAGTGATTATCGATATGGTTGGTCTATAAACGATTTACGTAAAACTCGAGTCTTGTCCCCTACAACAATAACAATAAACAGCCAACTATGAGCTGCGAGCCACAATACACGACCAGTTAAGATTCTAACTTGATTTATAATATATTTATATAATTTTAAGGTCACTATTAAAATAATTGTTTACCTTGATCAGTTGCAATGCATAATTATTATGCTTTCACTTGGCTTATATAACGTTTATATAATATGTGCACACTAAAGCACTGTATTACTAGGTGTAAGATGATTCATAGAATCATACTTAATCAGTTATACACTTAGTTAACGATAAGTGAATGAATTGAATACAACAAATCTTCTGAAGCAACAATGTTAAATGGTCGAACAATTTTGGGATTGAAATATTTCAATATACTAATTTTTTCAACATAAATTACTAGGAAAACGCTAAAGTCCTGTCGCGTTGTTGAGCGAGCACCGGTACGTGCAACACGACCCGAGTATGACATTCCCATAATGTTGCATTTTCCAATAAGTCTTTAAGGTCTTGACCGGTTTAGCTGAAAATTTGTGAAATAGGAGATAATATTGTACTTATTGACCCTGCAAAATTTCATAACGATCGGAACATTTTTATATTTTTATATTTATATTTTATTTTTTATATTTTATAACCAACGATCGGATTCTGTTCAAAAACTGTACAGCAACCCGCCTAGGTGGTATGTACATGTGCGCAAAATTTCAGGTCGATCAGAGAAACGGTGCGACCTGAACCGAAGCAGTAACAGAAAAAAATCAGACATTCGAGCCAAAAGAGTCAAGTGGAGACGCTCGCTACGCTCGCTCAATGAAAAACAAAAACTAACTTTTTTTTAAAACACTCAAACATAAAATCAATGTTTGTGAAAAAATTTTGGTTTACTTTTAATATCTTCCCATTTTTAAGTGCAAGTTAATTATAAAATAAATTTGACGTTTTATTATATTGTTAAAAATACTATTTATTATTATGTTTTCACTTCCACACTCTTATTTTTTTTATGTATTCGAATGATTTTCTTCTAATATGCCAGCAACGAGTCCCAGTCAGCACTGTATTCGGGAGTCCACTGTTTTATCCCGTACATGTTTATGTTTCAGGAGAAGTACACGACACGAGTGTGCCTGGACTGATGAGTCACAGTCACCCTCCGAGAATCCCCCCTAGGACTTCCATGAACCTCTCTCTACAAGAACAACCCCAGGCCTCCGCTCAGTTCAATCGGTCGGCGCCGTTGCCAAACAGACCCAGTTACGAAGTCGAGGAGTTGTACGTCAAAGACAACTCCATCAAGAACCGTAAAAACACGACGTTTCATTAGATTTACAGTTCTTTTGCACAAGTTTTCTAAATACACCTTTAAAAGTGTCTAGTTATGCATTTATTTTAAACTTTTACCAGACACAAAATCGTAGGTTGGAAAGTTTTTGTCTGAAGTGATTGCCTTTAAATTTTAGTTTATTCAATTTTTAAATACAAATTGACTTACGAGTGTTGCTGTCGAAGTTTTAGTTTATGAACAATTAAAATACATTTGTGAAGTTTCCTGTTGTTTACAATTTGTAGATTATTTACCGAAATTTGGCCTAAGTAGGAATAAGTTTTGTTGAAGACAATAGGGTAACAACATTCGACGGGGAAGATGTGACATGATGCTGCATTGTTCTCGGAGGAATCGTCGTCGCGATTAGCTACGCTACGTGGTGTGACGTCAAGACGCGTTGAGGTAAGTCTTGTGCTGGGTACACACACTGCCCTATGTTGCTCGTGGCCCAATGAGATGAGGAGGCAACGTTACGAAGTAGCAAAGTGTTTCCGCTGGACTCTCAAGACAGGAAGCTTAGGTCATTTCTTATGCAGACATTGTCTCTTCACAAGTCTTCAGAATAATAACAGACTTACTAGTTGGCGTACCACTAGGTACTTAAGTTGAACACTGTAAGCGCTTGTCCATTCATTACTCATAGGATCCTGGCATGAAAATAATTTTATTACTTTTATTTCATTATTTTCTCTTTAAATCCCAAAGTTATAATTATAAGCTTTAATGCTGTATTCCAATTGATTTTCATCTCCAAATAAAAATTTCCACACCGGAATCTTATGAGATTAATTTTTATCTCATTTTCAACATATTTGTCCTTCGTAGTAGTTTTTAATTATTTTCTCTTAATATTTTAAGTACAGCAACTTTGTTCCGGTAGGTTAGAGAGAGCAGTCAAGAGAATGTTGTTTTAAGTTTGTAAAGTGTGTCTGTTCTTCTTGTTTAATATATATTTTACTAGGAAAACGCTTAAGTCCCGCCGCGTTGTTGGATGAGCGTAATTGGTGCATTGAGCTGCCATGCGTTACGCGGATTTTCTGTTGTTCTGTGAAAAAAAAATTTTAGTCGAAGATTTTTTTTAATTAAATTAAATTTAGAAAAAATTAACCTAATTTTTTAAATAAATCGTAATTTTTAAAACGAAAAAAATCGTAAAATTGCAATTTTCATGAGAAATAATTTTTCGATTACGCTCAAATTTTATACGAATATTTTAAATTCATAAAATTAAGGTTCTGTGAAAAAATCATTACAATCGGATAAAGCATGTAGGTGTTATAAGTCGAAGAAATTTTGTAAAAATTGAAAAAAATCGTAAAATTGCGTTTTTTATAAGAAAAAATTTCCCGATTGCACTCAAAAACGTAACAGTTCTAAGTTCGGAGATTTCGAAGGCCTCCATAAAATTTCATCGCAATCGGAGTATCGGTTTAGCCGGAATCGTGTTAACAAACACACAAAAATACAAAAAAAAGAAAAAAAAACATTCCGGATTTTTTTCTCCAGTGTAGTGAAATGGAATCTTCGCTTCGCTCGCTACGCTCATCCAATTATCGTTGTATTTGTAGTTCTTCTACCGATCTTTTCTAAAGTCTTGAAGATAATTCTTCACAGACATATTATTTACAACTAGGTAAACGCCAAAGTAGTTGTTAGACGAGTGAGTGAGTCATGTGTTGAGTACCCAGGAACATTTGCATTTAAGATTGATAATAACTAGGAAAACGCGTAAGTCCCGCCGCGTTGTTGGATGAGCGTAATTGGTGCATTGAGCTGCCATGATTGTGTTATGAGGATTTTCTGTTGTTCTGTGACAAAATTATTACAAAGTCGAATAATTTTTTTAAATTAAATTAAATAAATACAAAATTAACATTATTTTTTAATTTTTTTTATGATCGTATTTTTAAAAAAAGAAAAAAATCGTAAATTGCGATTTTCATAAGAATAATTATTCGATTGCGCTCAAATTTTACAAAAATATATTCATTCATAAAATTAAGGTTCTGTGGAAAATTCATTACAATAGGATAAAGCATGTAGGTGTTATAAGTCAAAGACTTGTTTAAAAAAAGAAAAAACCTGTAAAATTTCGATTTTCATGAGAAATAATTTTTCGATTGCGCTCAAATTTCACACGAATATCTTAATTCATAAAATTAAGGTTCTGTGAAAAAACCATTAAAATCGAATTAAGCATGTAGGTGTTATAAGTCGAAGAAAAATTTTAAAAATCGAAAAAATTCGTAAAATGGCGATTTTCATGAGAAATAATTTTCCGATTGCGCTCAAAAACGTGGCAGTTCTAAGTTCAGAGATTTCGAAGGTCTCCATAAAATTTCATCGCAATTGGAGTATCGGTTTTAGCCGGAATCGTGTTAACAAACACACAATAATACAAACAGAAAAAAAAAAAAAAAAAAAAAAAAAAAAAAAACATCGGGGATTTTTTTTTCCAGTGTAGTGAAATGGAATCTTCGCTTCGCTCGCTACGCTCGCTACGCTCATCCAATTATGAAGGTATAATTCGTAGGGTTTTGAGTTTAGTTGATATAAGGGCGCGTCAACTGTGAGGCCATAATGCGCCACTAGCCTATGATAGGCTAGGGAGGAAAGACCCATGGAGGAAAGACCCATGCTGGAACCAGCCTTAGGTAGGGGCAGGAAAGGGAAGGGTGGCACATGGCTCGTTCACTCATTAAAGGGGCTAAAAACCCCAAAAATTATTTTTTACCACGTGATCTATAGCACAATACTACACTTAAATGACCGTTTAAAAAATTATATCTTGTAACTGTGATTTAACACGAATTTTTTAATTTTTTGATCTAGAAATTGGCGAAAATTGGTGTTTTGGAAAATTTCCTAAATCGGCTTTAACCTGCTTCTTTTTCGGTCCACATTGATACTAGAGCATAGAACCAATCTAAAATGCCCCTTTATAACATCGTGTCTTGAAACTGTGCCCAAATATACCCTCAAACACGCAAAAATATGCATTCCAAAATCACACCCCATCTTGGTAATCAGCATATTTTGACCGAACTACTTGCCCAAATTACAAAACAAAATATAGAGAATTTACAGAAAAGGCTGTCGAGTACGTCAATAATGGCCAATATTTTTTTGGATCAAAATCCTCCAAGGTCACGGGGCATAAAGATCGTCCCCATGTTATTTCTTATGAGAGTTTTTTGCCGATGGGACCTAGCTCGAAAAATGTCATGTTTGACAATTTTTTGGGAGGTCATGGTGGCCCCAATAATTTTTCTGTTAATTGCTAAATTCATTACTAGTTAGCCTGAATGAAATATATTTTTTGAGTTTAGCGGTTAAATACCCCTTTAACAACGACTTTGGCGTTTTCATAGTATAATTATGTTTAATTTAAAATAAAGACTTAATATCAGTTGAAAAATAAACTAAACGTGTAGTTGTAACGATAAGAATCAACTATATAGAGATAGACATAGGACATGAATGAGCCACGAGAGTGTTTTTTCCCACTTGAATATCACTTACATCAGTTTCTTTCTGCGTTTAGTTAATTTATTTATTAGTTGGGTAATATATTGGCCTACATTAATTTAAATATGCATTTCCCGTTTTGATCCTTGTAACAGTCATAAGTACTAACTAAAAGGTTGGGGGTGGATTGGCCGATTAAACTTCAGTCACCCTTATAATTAATGCTTATGACCCTTACAAGTTACAAAAAGTAATATGCACATTCATATTAATGTAGGCCGATATAGGAACTAACTAATTAATAAATCGATTAAACGATGAAAGAAAATGCTGCATGTGATATTCAAGTGGTAAAAAACACTCTCATATGGCTCATTCTTGTCAAAAGTTAATAATATCAATTCAAATGTAAATAGTTTAGATGTAGGCTTATTATGATTTGAGTTAGGAAAAGGATGGAAGTTAAAGAAAGAAAGAAAGAAAGAAAGAAAGACAGAAAGAAGAAATATTATAGCCGATTCTTGCAGGCTGTGGCCTCTGTAGATACAGAGAATGTATGGGCTGTACGGCTGTACCTAAGTCGCAATAATAACTAGCGTTTCTGTCACCATAGCATGTGAACAGATTTCTGGGCATATTCAAACAAATCGAGTATCGTTTGTAATGAAAATACGAAATTCTTTGTCAATGTCCCCCAACGATATGTTTTACACTGTGAGTATGGTTTGTACTAAAGTATACTACTGGTGTGCGGATAGCCGAAACTTCAGGTCGTGTCGGGTATTTGGGGGCAGACTTGAACGACAAAACAGGTACCCGCATCATCGATTCTGTATCGTGTTTAGGGTTCTAGATTAGACTCCGGAAGACTTATAAAAAAAGATAAAAAGTAGAGACATATATAATCGACGTTTCGCTGGGATTGAACCCTCTTGTAAAGAATAGGGTATGCACTAGGAAAACGCTAACGTCGTTGTTAGACGAGTGAGCGAGTCATGTGTTGAGTTCCCGGTGCAATGCACCCCAAACATATGGGTGTCTGGGATGCGTTGCGGGTGGTCAGAGTTGCGCCATTGCCACATGACCAGGTAGGCCATGTGGTAGGTATTCTGGTATCACGGTATTCTGGTATTCTGACGAGGGTGAGTTTAGCTTGGGGACGCTCTGAGAGGCGTTGGGGCCAAGTGTGTGAAGTCAGTCGGTAAGGTGCGTTTGCTTAGGTCGGATCCAGACCTTGTAAGGCAGCGTACGGTGTTGATATGTTGTGTGTCTAATGTGTAATTATACCGTGTTGTAAATATTGTATATTATCTATCTCTTTATTGAATAATCACTTCTCCTTCCACCTCATTGTTGCAACGGCCGTCGGGAGGCATTGCACCGGGAACATTCCATTCACTCCCACTACCTATGGCTGGATCCAGCATGGGTCTTTCCCTCCCTAACCTATCACAAACTAGAGTGGCGCATCATGTCCTTACATTTGACGCGCCTTTATACCAACTAAATTAAAAACCCTATCCTTTATACCTTATATATCACTCAATTTAAATGAAAATGTTCTCGGGTACTCAACACACGACTCGCTCGCTCGTCTCACAACGACTTTGGTGTTTTCCTAGTCTAGTTGGCTGGGGCGCCTGTATACTCGGTATGTGGGATATCCGTCTAGTTGGCTGGGGCGCCTGTATATTCGGTATGTGGGATATCCGTCTAGTTGGCTGGGGCGCCTGTATACTCGGTATGTGGGATATCCGTCTAGTTGGCTGGGGCGCCTGTATATTCGGTATGTGGGATATCCGTCTAGTTGGCTGGGGCGCCTGTATACTCGGTATGTGGGATATCCGTCTAGTTGGCTGGGGCGCCTGTATACTCGGTATGTGGGATATCCGTCTAGTTTGGCTGGGGCGCCTGTATACTCGGTATGTGGGATATCCGTCTAGTTGGCTGGGGCGCCTGTATACTCGGTATGTGGGATATCCGTCTAGTTGGCTGGGGCGCCTGTATACTCGGTATGTGGGATATCCGGCTTCAAACAACGGTTGGGATAGATTTTTTTATTTCTGGATTATTTTATTATTTCTGGAAAAGTATAGACAATTTTTTGAAATGCATCATAATATGCATTTAAAAAATAGTACCATAGTACTGTTTATTATACAATACTATGGAAAACATAGCTACTTCGAAATACGAGTAAAGATTGCAAGGTTTACTCAATCTCCGAGCGGAATTTTGGGTAACCTTGAGCTTGCAAGATTCGGTACATTTTGGTCACTGCAGTGCACCGCCTGACATTCAAATAATTATCCGATAAAAATAATTCTTGAAGAACAAAACCATTGTCGTTAAATTAAACCCTACACATTTTCGGCTTATTTTTCAATTAATTCTTTCTTGTAGGTTGAATGTTGCTCATTTTGTTAGCAGTTCTCAGTACACTGGTCACGGATTTCCGCTCAATCTATTTGGCCGTTCGGCCGTATAGCATCCAACAAACAGACCAATATTGTCACAACGAGACCCGCTAGACTACTTATTTTTCAGTTGGTTCTAAAATTTCTTGATTTTGCCACCATGATTTTTTTATATCTTCAAAATTCAGATGAACAATAATGTGTGTTTACTTGTTATGTGACTCGTATATTTATTCTACATTCTTACGCGATGACTGATTCTTGGCTTCACACATCGGCTGCAACCACGTGGCCTCGAACAGCTAAAGAATAACTTTATCCAAGGATGATCAAATGCAGCAATGTGGAGTAGCGTGTAATGTAGGCTACTTGCAACGCATCAATGTTGAAGTGGAGTAGTCTCAATCAACAAGTAACACACACGACTGGGAGCCTCAGTTGTCATGGAAGAGGAAATGAAGGGCTCTAAAGCCACAATTTTCCGAAAATTAATTCTGGGACACGCTAATACAGTTAATTGATGTATACGATTGTGAATTTTGTTTAAAGTCCAAAATGAATCATTTTCGTGAATTGTTTCTGTATAATTTTCAAAAAGTACTGTGGATCTACGACTGTAGGGCTGTCCATGTATGGTACAATACCCTTCAAGTCATAATCTCACTCACTAAATTATTTTTTTCCGTATAAATTAGGTAATTAGCACACAATTCAATTTTTGCAATTTTTCTAAGATTTCAAGTATTTTTTCATATTTTTATGATGATTTTTAAGGATTTTTGGGGAAATTTGGATTTTGGACAAAAGCTACATTTGAACTAAAAATGAAAATCTAGGTGCATACATAAAACTAATTTTTTTCTTGATTTTTTTCTGCAAATTTGGATTTTGTGCACCTCAAATACCTGCTATATATTAGAGATATCAAATCCCCGGGACAAACAGACTTTTCTTGTTTTTAGCTGTTTTTTTGCAGATGTGTATTTTCAATCTTTTCTAAAATAGGTACCATTCGTACCATTGGCATGAGGATTTTTTTTAAGACCCAAAAATTTAAAAAAATAGGGGTTAAATTGAAAAACCCGTTTATTAATTGAATTAATTGGAAACTTGATTAACTTCATACATGAAGTAGAATTACTAAGTAATGTGTTTCTACCCTAGGATGACGTGCTGCCAGTCTAGTTTCACTGGGAGAGAATGGTTCCTAGTGGTCGCACTAGGGGGGGTGACCTTCACCACTGGACTCTGCGCGTCCCTGCAGGCGCCATTCTACCCGCTAGAGGTACGTACTCGTAGACAGTTGACAATCATTGAGTAGCGCTCTGTTACTCAAGACTTGCGAGACGGGCACAATTATTACACGGAAAACAATCATAGAAATTACAAAATCGATTTCCGCATAAGAATTTGTCCCAGAATGTTATTCGTGGAACGCGAGGATATAGTGAAAGTCCATCTCGCAAACATCGGCTAGTAAGCAGGGAAGTATACCCCCTGATACTTGAGGCGAGCTCTGGCCGGCGACGTGAGAAACTGTTCCCCGCATTATCCCCTTCTGCCCGTGGCTGGTTCTGACCAGCATGGAATTTCCCTCCCCATATCGTCTAGACTACAGTGGCGTATTATGACCTGATACTGTTGACGCGCCCATAATCCAGATAAACTAAAGTAAAACCAACAAACCGAATCATCTCAGCCGGGTATCGAGCTTCCCTTGATCTTTGATGCATAAGATACGTTACAACGATAGAAAGGAAGGAGCAGCTGGTCCTGAGATCCACTGGGTTCTAATCCCGGCTAGGGCACGGATGTCGCGCAGACCAGGAACAAGAATGCTGTTTGCTCCTCTCTCTCTCTCTCTCTCTCTCTCTCTCTCTCTCTCTCTCTCTCTCTCTCTCTTCTTGCAGCTAAATCTCTCACACACAGCTACACTCGCAGTAGTAAAAGTGACACGTTATATAATAAGTTTCTTTTAATGTTCGGTTATTTGCAATTAATTAAACAACTGCTAAAACGAAAGTATCTTTTATTTCCGACTTTCATGTTTTATAAACTTGAATGCGTGTCTTTTCTTTTCTTACTATTGAAACACGTTCGTATGAATATTTTATCGAACTCACCTAGACTTGGAAGTTGACGGTGGCTACAGGAGTTAAGTTTATATTCTTGCTCCCATGGCCGCGTGTCCCTCTAATACCCCAGCGTCACCCAAACTTTACAAATAAATACCCGGCACCTCCAACAACAACGAGATTTGAACAGTGGAAAGAAACATATTATTTCATGTTTGTTTTTCTTTTTCTCGATCTTTGCTTAAGTAGCTTTGGTCCATCTATTGGGGTACCACTTGTTTCATCATCATCATCATCCCGTTTCCTGCTTCTGGCTCTGGCAGGGTCAGTTTAAGTTTTGCACTAAAATGTTTACACTTCTTTTTCTCCTCCCACAATCGTATCTCTTCCACATCCTTCGAGCTCTCTTCTCCTTCCTCTAAGTCTTCTGCTATGGTATCCGTCCATCACTTCCTTGGCCTCACCCGTCTTCTTATTTCTTTCTCTTCTTCCTTCCCATCCTACCACTTACCTCCCTTCACCCATCATTCCTCTAATGTCCTGCTTGCTACGTGTAAACCCCTTACGGGGGTAGACGCACTGTGAGTCTTGATAAACTTGGTCCCAAGAAAATAGTCCCAATGTCACTGACGTTCGATATTCATGAAATTACTAAAATACTAATCTATATGATCACTGTATTAAATTTATACTGAGACCCAGAACCAAAACACGTCACCTTGTATTTTAAGTCATAATTGTGTTTCCAAGCTCTTTATTATTGTCTTTATTTGCAACTGAAAATAATTCCACTCGTGCAAATACTATATAATATAGTTGCACCTGCACCTGGTTCTAGGCGGAGAAGAAGGGGGCGACGGCCACTGAGTACGGCGTAGTGTTCGGCGTGTTCGAGCTGGTCGCGTTCATCAGCAGCCCTATCTACGGGAAATACGTGAGTGCATAGCAAACACAAGTTTTAAAATAATTAATAATCACCCCCGTCTGGGCCTGGGGTACCTCTGCCGGTCGTACGACCATCTCCAAACATCAGAAGAGCAAGTCGAGGTGTATTTTACTCCCCGAAACTACAGTTTTCAGAGACCCCTCCCACCCCCTTCATCATGATGACCCCACTTATGACGATGAACGATTACAAACCTAGACCACGACGTGAGAACCCCCCCCCCTTTCCGCCTCCTGCCAGTGGCATGGTCTGTCCAGCAGGCTCTTTCATCCCCACAGTCCCTTGGCTAGAGTGGCGCATTTGACCTTACGATTTTGTTTGTGTTTTTATTTGTGGCCACATTACAACAGGACACAATCATGGCCCCTCAAGAGCAATTTACCAAACATTACATAACAATACAATATAAAATTAGTTTAATAAACTATGACTTTATAAATATAATATAAACATGAATGTATGTTTGTGTTGAGTTTATGATTGTGTGAGGGAGTATGTTGACGCGCCCAAAAACCAAATCAACTCAAACTCAAACCCATTCATAAATAGTTAAGATAGATATAAGATAAAAGTAAAACAATCCTCCAAACGCGCTTGTCACTTAACTTCCTCGCTTTGCCAACACCTCTTCTCAACTCTAACTACCATCTCCTTCCTCCTCTATTGTTACAGATGAGCCGACTAGGACCTAACTACCATCTCCTTCCTTCTCTATTGTTACAGATGAGCCGACTCGGAGCCTCCTTCGTGCTCAAGTCTGGGATAATTATCGCTGGCGTGAGCACAATATTATTCGGGTAATATATCATTATTTGAATATAATTAATAATAATCTGTGATTTGTGTATTATTTGTTAGGGTGCCTAACTAACGAAGTGGTGTGTAGAGTGTGATTTGTGTAGAAGAAAGAAGATTGACAAATCTAATGTTCCGGACACGATCTTGTGTAAAATGTATTACTTATTTCATGGCTACAAAAATAAAGAAATAGATAAATGTTATTATAATATTTGTATAATAGTGATTAAAATTATAGGTTAATATTTACTAGCTAATTTGTTGTACTCCCCACTGCAATTAATGAATTGATGTGAGATATTTAGCAATATTTCGATGGCTTATCAGCCATCTTCTCCTGGCTTATTGACAAGTTGATATAGTATTATTGCAATTAGTTTAAACAACAACAAACAATAAAACAAGTACATAATGCAATGTAGTTGTGTTGTAAAATCCATCAACAACATTTACTAATTCACGAACACGATTAACATTTTTATAATCACGGGTACGGGAATATCCCCCAAACAAGGGAGCGAAGCTACTTAAAAATATTCGTTTAAATAATAAAACATTGTGACATCATCGTGACCCCTTCCCCCATCCCCCCTACCACCACCCTAAATGGATCTTCGAAAACAAATAAAAAAATAATTATGGCTGAGCGGGTAGAGGTTTTGACAGTCGGTTCGGGTTCTTGATACTAAACTGCCTCGGGTTCTCTGATCGGGTCGGGTAGGGAAAAGACGGCCGTTTTTAATACTGAATAATGTGTCAAGAATTTTACTTGTGAAGAATGTTTGTTTGGACCGGCACCTCCACCAATAGTTTGGGAAATCCTGGTCCGGCACCTCCACCAATAGTTTGTAAATCCTTGACCGGCACCTCCACCAATAGTTTGTTAATCCTGGACCGGCACCTCCACCAAGAGTTTGTCAATCCTGGACCGGCACCTCCACCAATAGTTTGTTAATCCTGGACCGGCACCTCCACCAAGAGTTTGAAAATCCTTGACCGGCACCTCCACCATCCCCACAAACATATATTTTATCGTCACCCGCAAATCGGGTACTTATTTTGACTGTTGGGTTGGTCCCCAAATACACGACCCTAAATTTCGCGTAGTACCCACTTGACCACGTAAAATAATACGTTCCTTTAACCGTCGGTTCAATAGCGTTGTTGTTGGAGGTGACGAGTATGAAGAGGAATAGAAAAAAATACGTTCCAGTTTGCTTCAGGAGGTCGCGGCTCGAATCCAGACACCGGCAATGCTGACTGAAAGTTTGCCCCGATGTTTTGTTTAACCAGTAATGCGAATGCAAAGTACTGAGTCCTGTTCAACAGCCCTCGGACATCCCTTCACTATTGTCCAAACTCTAAAACTTTAAGTTAGACACCCGAAGAAGGGCACGCAAACTTCTCTGGGCAAGTTTCCCAACAGAAACCTAATATTTTTTCTTAGGTTGCTGGACCTGATCGGTGACCACTGGGGATTCATCGCTCTGTCCTTCATCGTGCGAATCATCGAGTCTCTAGGAACCTCTGCTGTGGTCACTGCTTCTCTCTCTATCGTGGTCCTAGTCTTCCAGGACTCGTTCGCAAAAGTGTTTGTGAGTATTAGTAGTGTGTAGACCTTTCAATACAGTTTAACATAATAGTCTTTAGAATATTGTAGGATTAAAGAGATTGGAGTAGAAACGAGTTGTGCATTGGTCTGTTTAGGCAACGCTGGAGGTTCTGCAAGGCTTGGGCTTCATGGTTGGCCCTACGGTTGGTGGATACCTCTTTGGGGTAAGAGTTCTCAATCATGCTGTTTACTACAAGGCAATCATTTGCATCCAGAATTAATGTGCTCAGCAATATTGTTAATGCCGCATATTTAATGTATAGTATAAGATCTGTGTTTCATTTAGTATATTGTCATAAACAACAAATTCAAAGCATAATTTCGTTTTAAATTGTAAACTATGTGTTTTGTGATTGGTTGGTTCCTTGTGCAGATAGGCGGTTTCCAGCTCCCCTTCATGAGTGTCGGGATCTTCGTCCTACTCAACGGTTTGTTTGTTTGTCTGATTCTGCCCCACATCGATGACTTGGACGGAAAGCTTCGCACTAAAGGTGGGTTCTACACAAAATATTAATATAGCGCGTTGTAATAAGTCGAATGTCGCCCTTATTAATCACTGCATGGAAAAATATGCGAATCTCTTGATTTTTATCGTTATCGTTCACTCGTCGATTGCGTCGGGACCTACAGGGTTGGCTTAGTCGCTTTGATTTACTGTCCCCCACTGAAAATCAGTTATATAACTGAGTGGGTACTCTAAATAATTTTTAAAATTTTATTTATATTTTTCGTGGGAAGCCTGCCCAGGGTGAAATGCATGCACCTCTTCAGGTGTCTTTCTAGGTATGTAGGAGTTAAGACATTGTGAAGGGATGTCCGAGGGTTATTTAAGAGGACCCAATCCCTTGCATTCACATTAATGACGAAAACCCTGGAAAAAAACTCACTCGGGAATGCCGGTCTCGACGGGATTTGAACCCGGGACCCCCCGAATCAGAGTTATACTATAAAGAAAGAGCAAGTTGTAGTTAGTACTTATCAGAATCGACAGTATAACCATCCAGTATGTATTTTCCGATAAGTGGCTTAAAAACTAAAAGTTTTATCCACCAAAAAGTAATTTGATATAATCAATCAATCTTAAAAAATAGATTAAAGCTAACATGGCATATTCATAATCAGTAAAATGTTAAATATATTTCACAGAAATGCATAGAACATACTTTACAAATGATGTATTATTATGAATGTGTTTTTCTTATCCCCAGTTCCCATCAGGTCGGTGCTGAAGATAGTCCCTGTGTCACTGGACGCCCTGTGTATGATGGTGGAGGCCATGAGAGCGCGCGACTCTGATTCGGAAGGTCCCGGGTTCAAACCCCGTCAAGCTTTTTCCTTGGTTTTCCTCAGTCGTTAAATCAAATGCAAAGGATTGAGTCTTTTCATTGTCCTATCTTCAATATACCTAGTTAGACACGAGGGGCATTCATTGCACCCTGGGCAGCCTTCTCACGGAAAATTATTACAATAATAAAAAATTGGGGCATATAATTTATTAATGGGTCCACGTGAATGAAATGAACTTTTTAAAAATATTTTAACGACATTAACTTAATATTATGCACATAATGGAAACTATTAAAATTCGAAATCACATCTATTATATAATTAGGTGTAGATGGATAAACAAGAAACATGTATAACAATGCTTTGTACTTCACCATCTAGCTCCCTGTGGATGGTGGGGATAGGGCTGACGCTGGACGGGATCGGCATGTCCTTCATCTTCGTCCCTGCTTTCGTCGACGCCATCGTGTCAGCAGTGTGAGTACCGGGGCAGGGACGTGAAACACCATAGGGGACAATCTCACACATTGCAACAGAGAGGAAGTTTAAATAGACGTACTGACTCAGTGGTAGCGGCAAAGAAGTGACATAAAACTAAATATATTTGTTTTTTATATATTATATATATAAAGTTATAAGAATATATATTCAACAAATTCCAAACTTACAATAACATAATATATAACACCATATAACACAGTAAACAAGAGCACATACTGTTAATACATTACACACCTATATTGGGTTACAATATTTTAAGCAATCAGATATTACCATGCAGAATGACTTAGTTTTCTATCAATTACAAACATATGGTTTAATCAGAAGATTTAAATTGAGTAATCTTATTTTTCTAGAGAATCAGATCAGAACATGACAAATGTCCAGAAAGTTAAAGAATCTTACCAAACATAATTACTTCTGAATAATAAAATAAATTAATTGCTTCCATTATCACTGTAATTCATAACATTACACCATTGTGGTACTGATTAAAATTTTATATTTCCAGTTAGATTATTAGATTTTATCAGGGTGCATACATATGTGAAAACCTTTAATGGTAACAATTATTTGAAAAAGTACATGCAAATAATAATAATCTAGTTTACCTTAATGACAAATATACTATACAAATAAACAAAATTGCAAGCTTCTAATTGAGCCATTTTGAATTTGACATTTACTCATTTTGAGAATGAAATATTGATTGAGAAGTATTCGCAGATTATTAAGTTGGTGTCCTAACCAGTTGATGCATGGTAAACCTTTATAAGCAAGCAATAGTTGATTGTTCATGGTTAATAGTACGTATTATCTATGTTTAGCCGTTGTTTCAATGTACAAATACTAATATACAACAAACAAAACTCAAACTTCATAATTGATTTTGAATTTGATAATTTACTCACATTTTGAGATGCAATATTGATTAGAAGTAATTCAGCCCACATTATTACTTGCGTGTCTGCAACCACGTTGAAATGCATGATAACGTTCTACGTATGGTCTCCAGGAAATATGGACTCCCCGACGACATCTCCACGTTCTCAATGGTGTCTGGCATCTACGCCTCGTCCTTCGCCCTGGGGGCCTTCATCGGTCCAACCGTGGCTGGCGTCCTGTTTGACTCGTACGGGTTTAGACAAGCGACTCTGCTCGTTCTAGCTGTCCACCTCTTCGTGGTAAGCGTTGTAATAGGAACCTGCAGTTGGAACATTTAATTATCTGTCAATTTGTGAAGGCATTATTTTATTCACCTTCAAAAGAACCCTAGGACATTTGAGTTTGAGAAGAGTAGACCTATATAAAGGTTATTTGTTATAATATATTGAACTTTTTATACCATGGTTAGACTGCCAAAATAAAGATTTGATTACAATTATATTATTAAATAAATACCAGGGCCAGAGAGTAGGCCTTCATTACAAAACACACTTCTAAGGCTTAGTGGAACAGAGAACAGACAGAACATTGCAAACTACCACTTGCTAGTGATTAATGCACAAGTTTTCCTAATCTACTACGCTTTTTCGTATGTGCAGATCGATAATTTGTGTGGTGTTTCTAAATCTGATGGTAAAATATGTTACTGAATTAATTACAACTGCAAATATCACCATCGTCTAACTAAAATATAATCTATACCCAAAGGTGAATACTAAGTACTTTGTTGAATTGTCTTTCAAATAATTTAATTCTTCTTTTTGAAGTTAACAGTATTTGTAGGTAATTTGTCTGTCTTGTGAACTTGGTAGGCAGTAAACCCAACGACAGATTGTTCATATACTTGTAGTGTATGTCACTCTGATTCGGGAGACCTTGGTTTCGATCCCGTCGAGACCTGGAATCCTGTCTGTTAAGTTCATTCCGAGGTTTTCTTCAGTCGTTAATGCGAATATAAGGTATTGAGTTCTCTTAACTAGCCCTCAGCTCAGACATCCCTTCACAATTACCAAACACCCTAAGAACCTACTTCGTCACCTGAAGAGGGTACAACGTATGTGAACACTACAGCGGGAAACCTTAACAAAAGTTTTAAACAAAATGAAATAACCTGTTATCATTAGGAACCCGGAAAAACATGAACATTCCACTTTTGTAGCATTTTTTTTTTTTAGCTAATAGAATTAACTGGTTCACTAACCGACTCAGCTGAAATCAGTTCCTTGTGGAAAAATAAGCAATAATTGTGCTATGTTGCCCCAAATTAGCAACAACTTGCATTTTTAGCATTAATGAGTGAATTTAGCAAAACAATTTAATGATCATATACATCTAAAACCTGACAAAAGTTGGTCAAATTAGCTATTAAACCTGTTTCAACATGTTGAGCATTTAAGCATAAAGTTTAACTAAATTTTAGGATAGTAATCATGTAATAATATGACACCTGCTTCTTGGCCCTGCAGTTCCTGGCGATGCTCTGCTTCGCCTGCTTCGAGAAGCGATACGAGAGCAAGATGATCGTCCTAGCAGCCTCGAAGCCAGATACCTCTGGGTACGGTGACTCGGAAACCATTTTGTTCAGGAATACAGACTCTGAATATCAACCACTGATTCTCATTGACTACAACAGAGACAAATCTTTTGGAAACCATTCAACACTTAACTCTAGGAAGATGAATGGGTACAACAGTTTTGAACAAAGAAACACGATGATTTTTACGCATACGTGTTGATATTTCAAACTAAAAGATACTTTACTTTTTTATTAACGAACGATAAACTGCTTTAAATGCTTTGTATATTCGCTCCTTACGTTATCATGTAATACGTTTATTTGTGTACTTCTATGAAGTGTTAAGTGATGTACTGTACTGATGTAGATATTAAAAGTGTGATGAGATGTGGTGAGACGAAAGAAGAATTGGAGGCCCTTCTACGTGGCATCAACTAGGAGGAAAAGTAGGCTCGTCTACTGGAAAACTGGAGAATGAATGATGGCCTAGTGAGCTAAAGATGCTGAACTATGGCCCTTTTGCGAAGATTCTACTATTTAAACAATATATGGGTAGTGATGGATTCAGAAATTGTATCGTTTAATAACATGGACCACTATTTATACTGTGGTAATTTAATTGTTTATAAATATGTTACGCGTAGACCAAAGTGTGACCAAACATTTTCTTCCCTTAGTAAATAAAGTGAACGTAATAATGCCAACTCTAGAACACTGAAGATGTGATAAAAATATCATACAAAACGTGTATTTATTTCGTCTACACACTCATAGTAACAGATCTGATTCTTGATAGAGATCTACATCGAATAATAAGAACTTGACCGTTTTAAAATTGCGCTGGTGGAATATTTTGTCGCAAATAAAGGCTAAGGCTCTAATTTAAAAAAAAAATAGCATTCGATGCTCAGTCATCGACCAATCAAGTAATGGGTGTATTTTTGTATGTTGTGCATTTTGTTTCTTCCATGTGTTAAAACCACAACCTTACTTGGTAGGTTTGTATCTGTGAACGTCCAATTTAAAAACGTATTCTCATTATGCTTAGGTTTTAATTCTTTCATTATAATTGCCAAAATATGAGAATAAACAAATTGTCACAGACTGGAAGAAGTCATATCGAAAAGTGTCTCTACTAAATAAAGAAACTGTTGTAACCAGCACTGATGTTTTACAGAATCATGGTGTCCGATTATTCAGTGAACAATGTGCAATGTATTAAATTGTTCTTATTTTTTGCTTATTTTAATGAATAACTTGACAACTTTAACTACAACAATTCGTTGTCGCATCTTTTTAAACCTTCTTGCTTGGGAGGTTTGCCAAGGCTGTGAATACTTAACTGTCCTTTTCTATACTGATGTTTCAAATTACGTAAAGATATTGACCCAATCTCAAATTTACTAGAAGTCCTACATGAAATGAAATAATTACTGAAATGTTATTTTTGTTTTCACAAATAATACCAAATAAAAATAAAATAGAGTCTTTACTTTTAGCTTTTTTTGTTCTGCTTGACAAAGCATATACAAATATCAATAAAGTGGGGGTTTAAATATATAAAACCACTACAAAAATTACTAAATCTCATAATAAACAACAATAATCAACATTCGATTGTCTGCCAGGGCAATTATAATAGTGCCAATATAGATTTTTCGTAGAAAAAAACTCTTATTAAATTGATTTTTAGGCCTACCCACAAAAGTTACACTATACTATTCATAAAAATGTGTTGGTGCTCTCTCTTACACATAGCGTTCGCCGCCTGCATGTCTTGAACGCTTGATTTGCTTTCAGCTTCGGTGATCACCCACGTAGCGCTGTTGGTGAGAAGCAGGGGGTGACTGGTGCTGTTATTGAGAAGGAGAGGGTGACTGGAAGCTACATGTCTGGACTTTACACAAAACACGAAGCCTTCTGAAATCATGGTTACAGTTTCTCCGGGAGGTGGGCGCGGTCCGGGTCCACCATCGCCTTAATCATCATCACCATCGTCATCACCATCATCATCATCATCATCATCATCATCGTCACATCGTATTCATAACATAAGTACACAGGGATCTGGACAAACCTAATAACTATAATGAACCAATACGTCCAGTAGATATTAATGTCTCAGGCATAGATACTAGTTTAACCTCCACCGTCTCAGGTATTGATAAGATCAAACAAAACTCGTACTAGAAACATGTTTAGTTTAGTGAAACAGGTTGTTTCTAAAGAGAGATTTCTGTTTAGAATTTCACGATAAACATTTTTGCGCAGGAATTACCATTTAGTAGTAAACCTGTGTATTTGCATTGTTAAGTGACAGTTTTCACATCACATGCCAAGCGTAGAAGCTTGATCTCCTCCCAACCTGATTTCATCTTCTGACATTTATCACCTACTTGAAAATGTAAACAAAGTCAGTCTGCAGCTCAAAACACTCACTGAAGACACAAACTTACTTTTCAGCCTACATTACAAAAACTATCAGTTTAGAAGGGTAATTTCTTAAGCTAGATTTATGCATACAAGTTGTATTCATCAAAATGACCATAAAAAGCTGATCTCAAGGATACCTCCAACTTTTCACATTACAACTGATGCAAATCATTGCTACCTCAATCATTATCTGGTATCCAATGAGAACTGATTTCTTAATGTATTAGATACACACTGCAGTTCAATGCATTGCTTTGGTGAAAAGTATGCTGTGATTAGTGCTGTGTATTATTGTTTGGAAATAGTTGCTAGTCTAAACATATTCTAAGCTACCGCTGATCTCTAATCCAGTAATCAAAGTTTTCACTTTCCAGTTATTTTGTTAATACATTGTACAGTACAAAGGGATACAGACAGGTGTATAAATATGTAAAGAAAATGCTATTTTGGAAAATAAGTGTACATTTTTTAAATCTAAAATATATTTTAAAATATGAAACATGTCTAACCTCATAAAGGGCAAGTGTTGAACCAATGAAAAGTTTGAGTTAAAAAGTTCAATCATTGTATCCGTGTTCGAAGTATCTCAAATTATGTAACAATGAAGACAACTGAAAATAAAATAACGTTTACTTACTAACAAAACCACATGTTAGGTTACATGCATGTAACATTTCATTTAACTATCTTTATTAAAGAGCTAAGCGGCTCATATGCTTAGGGCGCTGGCCCGAAGCGTGTGCCACTACGAGGACGCTGGTTCGAATCCCGCATAAGACATGGGTTTTTGTTGTCCTTCATCCTCATCTATCACCACTCATCGTTTTTAAAAGAAATATAATATTGCAATTAAAGAGACGTTAAGCAACAAAAATCACCATCAATCATCTTAAATTAAAATTTGGCAAATATATACAGATTATCACGAGTTTGAATGATCATTTCATTTTTGTATCGATTATTCTTGTTGGATCGTACAGCTTCTCATCATGCGCCGTCAAAATATGCTCTTTTCTCGTTTCAATATCACCGAAGAAAATATCTAACTAGGGAAACGCCAAAGTCGTTGTTAAACGAGTGAGTGAGCCATGTGTTGAGTACCCGGTTACATTACTTTTCTTCCCCCTAACTTAGGCCTACCTATAGCCTATCATAGGCTAGAGAGTCGCATTATGACCTTACAGTTGACGCGCCCGTCCCCGTATACCAACTAAACTTTAAAAAACTATTTTTTATACGAATATAATTATCAAACTTAAATGCAAATGTTCCCGGGTACTCACCACATGACTCGCTCACTCGTCTAACTACGACTTTGGCGTTTCCATAGTCTAGTTGGCTAAGACGCCCTTGTAGCCGAAATGTGAAAGAAGTGGGTGCAATCCCCTGGTCGGGAAAGATTTTGTAATTTCTAGATTGTATTTCAAAATAATTAAACATGTTTTGAAATGCATATAACGCAGTGCAGTCCATCATCTGTGGCAATAGGGCCTACTATGGTAAATATAGTCAGTACGAAATACGTGAAAAATTGCAAGGTTTACTCAATCTTCGAGCGGAATTTGGGTGTACCTTGACGTGCAACATTCGACAGACCTTGCATGGGCACGGCATTTCACGGCCAGGCGAATAACAAACAAAAAATATCTTTTCAAAATCTAAAAACATTGTCGTTAAAATAATTTCTTAACATTGGAAGTCTATTTTTCAGTTTATTATTTCTTGTAGGTTTAAATCGCAATGAATCTTGGTGATTTTGTTAGCAGTTCTCAATAAACTCGTACCGGATGTCTGTTTAAAATTTCAGCGAAATCTGTTCAGCGATTCGGCTGATTTTCAACGTACACACACACACACACACACACTCACATACACACGCACGCACGCAGAAAAACGATTGACCGCCATTTAAGTTAAATGGAGATCACTCCGTTCGCTACGATCAGTCGTTCAATTAAACTGTCATGTATATGGAACGAGGGTTATATGCACTGAGTTTTTATATGTAATGCACTCGTCCCAGCTGACACATGAAGAAGATAGGCCCTAGGATGGATCCTTGCGGCACCCCCATGTGGAGAGTAATGCACTCGTCCCAGCTGACACATGAAGAAGATAGGCCCTAGGATGGATCCTTGCGGCACGCCCATGTGCACAGTTCAAGACGTTTTCGTCGCCCCGTTCCTCTCCTCCTCGCAGCTGTTGTACTGGTTGGGTCTCTGAGATATCGGACGCGACTCTCTGAGACTCTCCTCCAAGCTGACGGCCACCGTATCCGAGTCCTCATCTCTCCTGGCAGGGTCTTCTCCGAGGTTCAGGACCAGGACGATGTTACGCTCGTCGTAGCGGTCCTCCACGCACAGGAACCACGAGATGGCAACGATCTAGAACACAATGTCACGTACAGCAATTGCTCCCCAATCATCGAATTTATTATGTTTTTTTCAAAAATATATGATGAACACCCTAGACCAGAAGTACATCAAGTGCTGAGAATAGAAGATACAACCCCCCCACCCCCTTTGATTAACTTATGGTCGACGGTTACAATATTATCTATTAATCTTAGGGAGCCTCTAGACATTCTTAGCTTTCTTCTCCGTCCGGGTGTGTGTGTATCACGTCTCACGATAAAAACCAAACGTGACCCTCGACTGACATACGTTTCTTGTTGTTGACACTGTCCTTCTACAAGGACGATACTGAATCTTTTAATTGCTTACCATGGTGGTAAGGAGGGTCAAGCTATCCCCTAAGTGAACTGGAATATAAATACTCAGCACCTCAAAACAGAGGAGATGAATACTGGAACAAACGTGGCTTCGCTCTACTCTCGAATACCGCTGCCTCCTAGATGCTACTCGTGGCTCGTCAAGGTCCCCTGTATCTACTACTAGCGGAGGACTTGCGAACTCGCAAAGTACTTGGCCATCGCCGCGGCAGCGAAGCCTAGCGGAAATGTAAGGGACTTTGGTGGCTCGTGAGTAGCATCTAGGACGCAGTGGTTTTCCTAGCACTCTAGTAGAGTGTGACGTCAATCTTTTGTTTGATCTATTGCAATCACACTCCAATATATCCTAGTGTTCTACAAGACGGTCTTACCAATAGCAGGTGCGAGATGACGACAAATAGCGTTGCAGGGCGAAACCCAACCAAGTCATAGAGGGCCCCTGCCACAGACGGACCAATGAACGCACCCAGGGAATACGAGGAGGCGTAAATCCCGGACACTAGGGCGTAAGTTGCAATGTCGTCGGGCAGACCATATTTCCTAGAATATGAATTACAAGAATTATCTAACCATTATGTATTGGCAAGTGCAGAAACCAGTTACCGCAATGAGAGCATAGAAAATTGTTTGGTAGGTATACCTCAGCTCAGACTGATTAAAATGATTATTTATCACTTTACATTTATCCAGGGCGACGGTCGTTCACCCGCAGCCAAGCGCACGCGATGCTAGAAGGCAATGACTAACTCGACCCTGTTTACTTCTACCCGAGTTTTCAGCTATCTGCACACGCCGTCCCGAAATATTTACAATCTTGAAACTCGGTATATGACCTGATATGTGGTCCATGACCTACAAAAAAGAAATCAGCTCGATCCGATAACCCGTCCTGTGTTAAAAAAAGTGCTTCAAATGGTCGAAAAAATTCCGGCTGGCTAGCTGGATGTGGATTCTGCCAGAGAGGAATATTAGCCTACAGAGAAAACGGTACATCTTAGAACTATGAAACTTGGACCACACTTCAGATTCATGCACTTTTGCTTTCAAAACCAAAACCATTTAAACCATTTAAATTCAAAACCTTAACCATTAATAAATATCTAATCTAACACATGTGCTCCATGCGCGAAATTTGGCATGGGGGTAGATAAAAATATCAGAATTAATAATCCGCCGAGAGGCAAGCGATATTCCACCCCAACACCCCCTACATCATCCCCTAAAATTGGAATAATTCATAGCTCTAACCCAAAATTGAATTTTTATTCAAATTAGTTATTAAAATTATGTTTTTATGTGTTTTAAACCCAATCGGCCTATTCTCATTTCCTAAACCACATTTTTTAACCCCCATCCCTAATAGTTTATATTATACCTTGATTTCCAGCATTCACAATGAAGGCACCTAATGAGTTATCAGCATGAAATTTGGCATGATGGTACATAATAATATGAAAAATAATCCGCCGAGAGGCAAGCGATATTCCACCCCCAACCCCCCCTACATCATCCCCTAAAATTGGAATAATTCATAGCTCTAACCCAAAATTGAATTTTTATTCAAATTAGTTATTAAAATTATGTTTTTATGTGTTTTAAACCAATTGGCCTACTCTCATTTTATAAACCACATTTTTTAACCCCCATCCCTAGTAGTTTATATTATTTTTACTTTGATTTCCAGCATTCACCATGGGCACCTAATGAGTTATCAGCATGAAATTAGACATGACCTTAGCCGTCCGGGCTATGCTCCTACCAGCTGAGCTATGCAGCCACCAATTTAATTCATACAAAAATTTAGAAAGTGAATCAAACTCCGTCATAGCCGTATATCCGAGCAATTTAGATGGAAAATTACATTTTGAAATTTCCCTCTTTCTTTGAATTTTCATTTACAAGTATTTCACGCCTTGATATGAAACAAACAGAAAAAAGATGTGATATCCCCCCCAAATACAAAAATTTGTAAAAAAAAAAACGGCAGACAAGCTCTCCTTCAAAAGTCTTTAGCTGTGAATGTTGTGAGATATAGAATTTGAGCAAATCTTTTCATTCCTCCTCCCTAGTTTCGCATTGAAAAGAAGTAAGGTCATTTTCGCCTGTTGACGAGCGCCAAGCTAACCATTTTCGTGGTAAAAAAAGTAAAAATGTTAAACTCAAAATCATAAAAAAATTACTTGGCCATTGACTTTTTAAAGTTCTCATAATGAACCAAATTCAATGGCCAAGTAATTTTTTTATGATTTTGAGTTAAACATTTTTACTTTTTTTACCACGAAAATGGTTGGCTTGGTGCTCATCAACAGGCGAAAATGACCTTACTTCTTTTCAATGCGAAACTAGGGAGGAAGAATATAAAGATTGTCTCAAATTCTATATCTCACAACATTCACAGCCAAAGACTTTTGAAGGAGAGCTTGGCTGCCGTTTTTTTTACAATTTTTTTTTTTGGGGGGAGGGGGGGTTTTACTACATTTTTTGGTAAAAAAAAGAAAACACATACCATAATACATGTAACGTTTAAGTTGGCCTTTTCCTCACTAATTGTTACATTATGTAAGAGTAATTGTTAAAGAATATCCTAGGGCTGTTAATTAAGAATATATCCCAGTATTGGCACTATGTATGAGAAACACCCAGAATTCACATGGTTTGAGAGAGCAGGGGGTCGAACTGTATCGAGAGATGTAACATACACTGCTGAACTGAATGTGCGATATCGGAGTGCCCGGCACCTATACATTACATTCTTTATGGGTAATTGTTAAAGAATATCCTAGGGCTGTTAATTAAGAATATATCCCAGTATTGGCACTATGTATGAGAAACACCCAGAATTCACATGGTTTGAGAGAGCAGGGGGTCGAACTGTATCGAGAGATGTAACATACACTGCTGAACTGATGGCGTCGACAAAGGCAGGCACAAAAGTCATGGATGCGCCAACGCCTTCAACGAACAGGCCTATTCCGACCAGCCACAGGGTTCTGTAACAAATTAAACTCTGTGAGAAAAATAACAATGAGAGTATTGTTTATTTAAGATTAAAGTAATGCCTAAATCCAAACACATTTGAGTGTTTTTAAAATTAATTTTCAAATCTCGGACCGAGCCAACAATGTAGGCACAGACATCATCGACGAGCAGCCGATGATCAACCAGAGAGCGGTATTTGCAAAGGAAAAAAGTGACCAACAATGGTTTGTCGGTGTTCGATTCCAGAATCAAAATGGTTGTTTGGTACATACAACCAGTCCATTTTAACTCTGCTCTGTTGCAAATTGTAGAATATTATTGAAGATTTATCTTCTATTCTTCTTCTTATCTCTTGTTCTAACAAAAATATACAAATGCGTTGACTATCAGTCGACAATAAAAATAGTTTAAAATGTATTTTTAATTTTATGGAAATAAATGTTTAATTGACAAATTGTATCAACAACTTTTAAATTTCTCTTCGGAAACCTGACCAGGGTGCAATGCATGCCTCTTGCGTTCGCATTAACGGCTGACAAATATCTTGGGAAAAACTTTCAGTCAGGATTGCTGGTGTAGGGATTCAACCCCATGACCTTCCGAATCAGAGCTTGAGCTACATTTCTAGATAAAGATTTTAAATTAAATTGCTTCAATTGTTATGGAAATCACATTTAAATATATGCGACCATAATGACTAGATGCTCAGAAAATGTCTCCCATCTCACCCATCTCAATCCATCTCACTTTGGGGCGCTACGGTGTACCCTAGTCGATCTGCCAAGTACCTTGGAATAACCTTTACAGATATTCTTAACTGGGGTGCTCATTGCCGTGACGTCATCAACCATGCGCGGTCGAGACTTAACCTCCCAGCAAACACGAATTGATGGGCTGGCTAGCCGCTTGTGGGCCGGCACCTTTGGCCAGTTACGGCTCTCTCTGATTTTGTCCCACCGGCCATCAGCCGGCCGTCACTTGTGGCTCGCTTCCGGCCCTTAACCGGCAAATGGTTAAAGATGCCGGCCCGCAAGCGGCTGGCCAGAACTGAACTGGCCAGCCGCTTGCGGGCCACTTTTGGCCCATCAATTCGTGTTTGCTGGGAAACCATTGGGACCAGCGCGATCTGGTATCTAAATATGTAAACGAAAAATTAAAATAATAAGTATGATTGTTATTATATCGGTGTCAAATAGGTTTTTCGTCTTAATTTCTGACACCAGTCGAATATCTATAGGTGGATACACAACATGTATTAATTGCAAGTAATTATAAAGTTTCAAGCTAGGTATCTCGAACTCGATCCAGCAGGGCGACTCTCTATCTGTAAGCCTAGCCTCTAACCGTTGCGCCACGGAAGAAGCTTGATGTGTAGAGGGAATAATCAACTATACATACAATAGCAAATCGACTTTCAATAGATGGGTGAATGTTAAAATAAGGGCAGCCGGAAGACGGTTATCCAGTGATGAGCCAACACATTAACACTGCTGGCCAACCGGCAGCCGGCAAAGTGATGGCCAGCCATCTTCACGCCTGTGGCGGCAAAACAACAGCGACACGGCGGCGGCCAACCATTACTGGGCAGGTTACTAGTATGTTGTGGCCAGCCGTGCGTAGGGTTACAAGTGATGGTCCATGACTTATCCGCTGCTGGCCAACCGGCAGCCGGCAAAGTGATGGCCAGCCATCTTCACGCCTGTGGCGGCAAAACAACATAAACACTACAGTGGCCAACCAACACCGGGCTGGGGTTATTTTTGTTCTGGCCAGCCTTCAGACGGTATGCCAGTGACAGCCTGACACCTTCTCACTGCCGGCCAGCCAGAAGTGCCAGCACGCAGCCATCACTCTACTGTTTCTTATGTGTTTGCTGGGGCCGCTGCTGTTTGCCGTAGGCGAATTTCTGGATACAGCTTCGGTACTATACGGCACACTTATAAACTTTCATCCACCCCCTCTTTGAATACGCGGCCCCGGCGCTGACACCCGTCTTTGGAGGATGTCTCCAGCAATACTTCTCACTGGAGCGAAGAATCCTTCCTCGCATCGCGCGGCTTCCTCCGATGACGCGGAATGAAGATGTGTTTACCCAAACCGGCGTCGGTGGTATCAGCTCTCGACTCGACACCCTCGCAGGGACTTACGTGCAACGTCTTCACGCAGGCGGCAGGAATGAACTTCACGACCTCGATTCGCGTCCACGAGCCTTCAGGCCTCTACTCCGCTTCAAGTACCCTTAACCGCCTTTTGCCTTTCTCGTCGACTAACTCTGTAAAATGTCATGTTCTCTAATTGTCTCTTGTTTTAATGCTTATCTGAACTTGTAACTATGTAATCACTGTCATGTTACAGAGGGCCACACTTGCCCTGCATTAGAAAATCTATTACAATAAAATAGATGTTTAGCAACACCAAGACATTATTAAAGGGTTTTCAAAACATTTTACTCACGTGTCAAAAGGAGTAAATGGGACCGGCCCTATTAACAAGAAGCCAGCTATTGTGATGAAGCTGCCCAACAACATCATCTTCTTCGGGTTCCACTTCTTGTCGCACAATAAGCCCACCAGGGGCGCCACCAGCGTGTAAACCACGCTGCTTATGGCGAACATTCCACCCACCAACGAGGGACTTAGGCCGAACTGTAAACACAAAGCAATGTTGAATTACAAACCTGGTCATTAACGAACATCACACCAGATACAGAAACATACAAACATCCCATTGAAGACACTCATTGAACACTGTAAATGAAAAACAAAACTTACTTAAAAATAATTGTTGATAAACAGTTTGGTGCTAATTACTTACAATCAATTTAGCATGAATAGGTTCGTAAAGAATTGGCTTTTGAAACCAAATTGATGGCAAAGTTAACCTCAAATGCCATTTTATTTTGGCTAAGATGAGACAGAAGTGTATTCGAAAGAATGTCTTTCCTTCTGTGAGATGAAACCAATCACCAATCAATTAATAAAGCAATGTGTCAATCAGGAGGCCAATAGATACAACTGACAAGCTTGGTCTGACATACCTGCCTCAGATGTGGTTCTAGGGTGGCCGCCAGGAACCCTAGTGTCACAGCCTCTACCATCATGCAGAAGGTGTCCAGTAATATAGGCACCACCTTCAACACTGTGATGATGCTAGCTGGAAACATACATAGCTCAATCTGTTGGTTAATCAATGATGTAGTAGAGAACCTAGATTCTTCTACCTAGACTCTTAATGAAAAGGATGTATCCTAATTGAAGACTGTTAGAACTTCAATTACCCAAAGTAATAAAGGTAACCCCCATACGCAAGTTATTGACGTCTGCAAAAAAAATAGATATTATAAAATGTTTTAAAATGCTTCGTTTATAAATAAAAATTACAACATTTCAAAATTTAATTGTTTTCCCATGGATTCGTACTGATAAAATTATAATTCCCTACATTTCATCAACTCATTTCAACCTGTATCGGTCTCCACTAAGATTTGTAGCCTACTAGTACTCTCATCATCCTCTGTACCCTCGTGCATTACTTGCATGGGAACAAACCAAGTTCCAGAAGTATGTCCTTACTTTTAGCCTTCGTTCTGTCCTCGACGTCGTCTATCTTGGGTAGAGTTAGGATAATAAGAAACCCGTTCACTATGACTAGGCCTCCCACGGCGGCGAACGGACAGACGAATCCACCAACCTGCAAGGATGAACACGACTGAATGTTTTAACGGTGTCTTCCCACAGTGCCGCTTCCCGTGAGGACATCAACCATCCCCCCCCCCATGCCATCATTACTACCTGTCGATAAATACCATGTTACACTTGTTGGCCTAAGAGGAATTGATTTATTCCCCTTAGGCCAACACCCTGCATTTCATTATTGAAAATACAAAGAAGGTTTGTTGGCCTTGGGGTAATTGATTTATTCCCCTAAGGCCAACAGCGTATGAATTATTTAAGGTTAGGAGCGGGACGTTGTTGGCCTAAGGAGAAATTGCTTATTATTGCAACAAACCTTGTTTGTATTTTCAATAACGAAATGCAGGGTGTTGGCCTAAGGGGAATAAATCAATTCCCCTTTGGCCAACAACGCTTCCTGTAGTATAGTATTTATCGACAGGTAGAAATGATGGCCTAGAGGGAAAAAAAGGTTGATGGCCTTACGGGAAGCGGCACTGTGGGAAGCCACCGTTTTAACATAACTACATTGAATACAAGCCAGGCCGGGTTCAGGAATGCCCAACAGATGGGGTAAAGCTACATCATAAACATTGGACAACGTTGAAGTCTTTGGTGGAGGGTGCTTAGTACAGAATGACAGTTCCAGACTTACAGTCTGTGACACCCTTGTTGCAGGGGGTTGTTAAGAAAGAAACGTGTTTGAATTGGAGGTCGTGTTCGGTTGTTATCGTGAGACGGGACACACGCACAGACGGACAGGAATGTGAAGCTTCTAGGGTAGGAAGTCTTCATTGCGTTCGTTGTGAAAACATTGGGTTAGTCGGGAAACACTCCCGTAGGTGGAATTGTTAATATTTAATACAATTCAGAAGTTAAAAAATCCATCCCGATCGGGGTTCGAACCCGAGTCTCTCACATTCTATGTAGGCGTTTTTTTCACCTTCTAAATTGTTTTAAATATTACCATTTATTTATATTTTATTCAATATGTTTCCCATCAAAAAATTATGGCAGTGTTACACGTGTCTAGACGATAACCTGCCCCTAGTATTTATATTCCTACTAATTACTGAACTCAAACTCAAAGTAAACACACATAACATGCTAAACCAGATCTTTACAGGCTTGAATATCGCTCGTTTTTGCATAATATCTACTTTTTACTTATCTACGTTGTATCACCGACAACAGCCATTACGATAATCACACTTCACGGAACATAACCAAGTAGTGTGACATACACTTACAGTCTAACGAGTAACTTCGCATGGCATTGGTTTCTGTCCATTCACACCCATTAAAGGCCTCTCGTAGGAGTATAATTACTAAATGCATAACAAATAATTGTATTAATTAATTAAGTTTTACGCTTTTCATAATTACATTCATTGTGGTGCACATGGCACCTGGATATTGAGACTTGTCATAAAAATAAAAAAATTATACTATATATCATATTATGTAATTAAAATACAGATAAAACAGTAGGCCTATCAAATGCTAGATAAAAATATGCAGATTAAGAGCAGTGTCAATGCAAAAGAAACCATACACCAATTTCTGAATTGTATTCTGTTGTTGGGTAACGCATAAATAATTAAATAAATTACTTTTTAATCTTTAACCATTTCTTAAAGGGGGTAAAATGCGTGTTTTTTTTTTTTTTTAAGGGGGGGGGGTCTTATAAAATATGTCAAAGATTATTTGAATATGGATATAATTCTTACTATTTAATATACAAATGTACATCAATTTGTAATGATGATTTAAATTTTCACTCAGTTACAAAAATTAATGTCAGATGGTAATAAGTGGTTCGATATTGTGATTCTCTGTATTTACCTCGAAGAGGTATCCGCCAATTGTTGGGCCAATCAAGAAGCCAAGTCCGAGACATATTTCGATCATGGTCTGAAACAAATTAACATTCATTTTTTGGATGAGCGTAGCGAGCGTAGCGAGCGAAGCGAAGATTCCATTTCACTACACTGGAGAAAAAATCCGGAATGTTTTTTTTTTTTTTTTTTTTTTTTTTTTTTTTTTTCTTTCTTTCTGTATTTTTGTGTGTTTGTTAACACGATTCCGGCTAAACCGATACTCCGATTGCGATGAAATTTTATGGAGACCTTCGAAATCTCTGAACTTAGAACTGCCACGTTTTTGAGCGCAATCGGGAAATTTTTTCTCATAAAAAACGCAATTTTACGATTTTTTTCGATTTTTAAAACATTTCTTCGACTTATAACACCTACATGCTTTATCTGATTGTAATGATTTTTTTACAGAACCTTAATTTTATGAATTAAGATATGTGTGTGAAATTTGAGCGTAATCGAAAAATTATTTCTCATGAAAATCAAAATTTTACGGTTTTTTTCTTTTCTAAAACAATTCTTTGACTTATAACACCTACATGCTTTATCTTATTGTAATGATTTTTTCACAGAACCTTAATTTCGTGAATTAATATATTCGTGTCAAATTTGAGCGCAATCGAATAATTATTTCTTATACAAATTGCAATTTTACGATTTTTTTCTTTTAAAAAAATTACGATTAATTAAAAAAATTAGGTTAATTTTTTATTTTATTTTATTTAATTATAAAAATTAATTTAATTTTTTATTTAATTTAATTTAATTTAAAAAAATCTTCGATTAAGTAATTTTTTTTTCACAGAACAACAGAAAATCCGCGTAACACATGGCATCTCAATGCACCATATACGCTCATCCAACAACGCGGCGGGACTTAAGCGTTTTCCTAGTATTTCATATTAGTATTTACACGTCACGGAATCATGTGAAGGTGATCATTTGAAAGAACTCCTGTTAAATTAAACTCGGCGCAATGTCAATGCCAGGTTGGGATTTGGGAAATACTAAAATGGTTTTATCCGTAAATATTCTTGTATAAGGATGTGCAAACCGTCCTACAAACGAAGCACATTATCTTTGTTGATTCTGCCTTCGCCTAGGTGTGGATCGTGCCCAGTACGTTGGGTCGGTGATTCCCATTTCAAATGCCCATCTCTGAATGATCATTGTTCGCTCGTCGATGAGGGTGCCTACACGGTTGTCCCGGTCTGCTCTAAAACTAAAGTCAGTTAGGCCAATGCGACTGAGTTGAGAGGGTTGGGGGAGATTTGCGTGACAAGTGGTGATCAGAAGATGCATTGAAGAACACCCGAAATATTGCATAAATTTGATTTATTTTCTGTTTTAACAGAACACAACACAATCTCAGCATTTATATGATTCTAAACTTATTGTTGGATGAGCGTAGCGAGCGTAGCGAGCGAAGCGAAGATTCCATTTCACTACACTGGAGAAAAAAATCCGGAATGTTTTTTTTTTTTCTTTCTTTCTTTCTTTCTTTCTTTCTGTATTTTTGTGTGTTTGTTAACACGATTCCGGCTAAACCGATACTCCGATTGCAATGAAATTTTATGGATACCTTCGAAATCTCTGAACTTAGAACTGACACGTTTTTGAGCGCAATCGGGAAATTTTTTCACATAAAAAACGCAATTTTACGATTTTTTTCGATTTTTAAAAAATTTCTTCGACTTATAACACCTACATGCTTTATCCTATTGTAATGATTTTTTTACAGAACCTTAATTTCACGAATTAATATATTCGTGTTAAATTTGAGCGCAATCGAATATTTATTTCTTATGCAAATTGCCAATTTTATGATTTTTTTCTTTTTAAAAAATTACGATTCATTAAAACACTTAAGTTAATTTTTTATTTTATTTTATTTAATTTTAAAATTAAGTTAATTTTTTATATAATTTAATTTAATTAAAAAAAATCTTCGACTTAGTAATGATTTTTTCACAGAACAACAGAAAATCCGCGTAACACATGGCATCTCAATGCACCATATACGCTCATCCAACAACGCGGCGGGACTTAAGCGTTTTCCTAGTTTATGCAATTTCGTGGACCTCTATACATGTGAGAAGAACTCCCCACCTTCCTCCCCTCCAATCCCCGAGAAAATCTCTTATCGGATGAGCGAAGCGAAGATTCCATTCTACTACACTGGAGAAAAAAATCCGGAATGATTTTTTATTCTTTCTTTTTTTCCGTTTGTATTTTTGTGTGTCTGTTAGCACGATTCCGGCTAAACCGATACTCCAATTGCAATAAAATTTTATGGGGACCTTAGAAATCTCTGAACTTAGAACTGCCACGGTTTTGAGCGCAATCGAAAAGTTATTTCTCATGAAAATCGCAATTTTATGATTTTTTTCGATTTTTAAGAATATTTTTCGACTTATAACACCTACATGCTATATCCGATTGTAATGATTTTTTCACAGAACCTTTATTTTAGAAATTAATATATTCGTGTGAAATTTGAGCGTATTCGAAAAATTATTTCTTATGAAAATCGCAATTTTACGATTTTTTTCGATTTTTAAAATTTCTTCGACTTTTAACACCTACATGCTTCATCTGATTTTAAATTTTTTTTTAAGAAAACCTTAATTTTATGAATTGATATATTCGTGTGAAATTTTAGCGCAATCGAAAAATTAATTCTTAAGTCAATCGCAATTTACGATTTTTTCGATTTTTGAAATTTCTTCAACTTAAAACACCTTCATGCTTTAACCAATTGTAACGATTTTTTCACAGAACCTAATATAATGAATTAATGTATTCGTGTGAAATTTGAGCGTAATCGGAAAATTATTTCTTAATAAAATCGCAAATTTACGCTTTTTTCGTTTAAAAAAATTGCGCTTATCCAACAACGCGCCTGAAAAAGCGTTTGCGAAGCTTCCTAGTTTTTACAGACAAAAGTCAGTACGTGCTCCTATAGACTTTCCACTTAGCAGCACCACTCGTGACTTCGGTCGAGTCGCCACAGACTGGTGAACCCTTTCATTTGTCACTAGCCAGACTTCTGGTGTCATGTTGGCACTACTTACGTACACTCGGGCGAAGCTCGCCGAGAACATGACAACCACGATTGACAACGTTGACGTCATGACAGCCGAGGCGCCAAGAGCCTCTATAATCCTCACAAGGAAGGACAAGGTGATGAACCAGGTACGGTCTTCGACATAACTCAACAGCCTGCAACAAAAACATCAGGCATTTATTTGTTTGACCTTGTTTAAACATTATACACATTTTAATTTCAACAATTTCGTGGTAATAATTATATGATCTAAGAATGATGAATGTCCCATTCTTTTCAACAATAACTAAAGTACCTCGTCATATTTACCCAAATAGTATCAAGCTACATCCAGCAATAAACGTCCCTATCTTTAGGACGACCCCGGCCCCAAGTTTTCCCATCTGAAACAAAGCGAAGCATGTTCAGGGGAATTCTTTATTTGTTTATTATATTTATTTAAAAATACATCTTACGATTATAGTCCTACAGTAACTTCCATCAGAGTCTCGCGCTTTATGCGTGAGCCACCTCTTAATCTATCGGTAACATTTTTTTTCAATTAATCTACTGTATAATTTTTATTTGGCTCTATTGGTTAATTTATTATATTGATATCAATTAATTCGTATCGTACATTAACGTAGTGGATTTATCTACAACTTTGCATTGTTGTCATGCAAGACATTCCCGAGTAGATTATAAACATAATGTCCAAGATCAAGAAACAAATAGTGTTAACGATTTCGTTCTCGTCGACGTCTGCTCGGTGGTCCGGGCTAGTGGAGGAACATGCTCGGTAGTCCGGCTAGTGGAGGAACATCTGCTCGGTAGTCCGGCTAGTGGAGGAACGTCTGCTCGGTAGTCCGGGCTAGTGGAGGAACATATATATTTTTATTTTTTATTTATAAGATGCATACTACAACAGAGTACAAATACTCCAAAAGTGCAAATCATACCATAGCCTAATGGATAGAAAACATATACTTACTCAACAACACTAACTCATTAAACATATTTGAACTTATCAATTTAAATGTGAAACTATCAAAATTATTAACAATGAAAATTAGTTAGAGATATTCTTGAAAGAAAAGAGAAGAACAATTTATATGAAAAAAGAGACTAATGGAAATAAGCTAGTGAGTAAATTACATTAATATCCTAAAGCTTGAGTGATCACAGATTTAAATTTAAAAATATTTTGAGAGTAGTGTCTGTTCCTTCAAGAGGTTTTAACATATTCAAATAATGCTGTAATCTGTTGATGCATGAATTTTTATGAAGGTCGAGATGACTTAGGGCTGGTTGAAAAGTTTTGTGAAGGCGTGTATGTTTGGGAGGTATATGAAAATTTAATTTGCCAAGAATTGAACTAGTGTTTGTTAAATTATTTACAATTTTGTAAAGGTAAACCATGTCAGAATAGGTCCTTCGGTTTTCTAGGTTAGCATCTTTACAATGTTGTGATAATCTACTCTATGATACTGAATGTTACTTTTAATACATTGATGTTTTATGAAAAACTGTTGGACCCTTTCTACATTATGAATTTTGGTGGTTTGATATGGGTTCCAAATAGAGCTAGTATAATCTAAATGAGCTCTAACAAGAGAGAGGTACAACTTTCGCATGGTGGTTTTGGATAATTCTTTAGAGCAGTTTCATCTTAAGGAATCAAGCAACCTAAATGATTTTGGAAAAATGTTAGATGGGTGATTCTGGAATGAAAGATCAAGAGATATGATGACAACTAAATCCTTGACTTTCGTGACTCTTTCCAAAATCTGATCATTGAGAGTGTAGATATGAAATTTGACATGTTTCGTTTTTGTAGTAAACGTAATGACTGCACATTTAGATACATTAGGATTAAGCTTCCATGTTCTGCACCATTCTGCAAGCGCGTCCAGATCTCACTGCAGGCATGCACGGTTAGCATCTTTTCGTATTGGACGATATATCTTGATCATCAGCAAACATTAGACAGCTCGATGACATAAAACAAGACGGTATGTCATTCACAAACAGGGTAAAGTTTAGTGGACCCAAAATTGAACCTTGTGGCACTCCAGATGTTACGCTTTCAGAAGATGATCTTGTTGTATCAATGACAACTGACAGAGTTCGTCCAGTAAGATAGCTTTCAAGTAATTGATGAATTTTACCGGTAATTCCATAGGATATTAATTAAAATAGGAGAAGATCGTGATCAATACTGTCAAAAGCTTTACTGAAGTCCGTGTAAACAGCATCAACTTGAACACCTGAGTTTAAGGACGTCGCAATATCGTGGGTGAATTCAGTAAGATTAGTAACAGTTGATTTTCTTTTCACAAATCCATGCTGACTTGGTGATATGTAGTCTGCCACGTGATTATTTAATCTGTTAGAAATGAGACCTTCAAAACCTTTTGAAAATATGGCTAATAACGAAATAGGCCGATAATTAGTCACTGAGTTTTTTCTTCCTTTCTTTAAAACGGGTGTAACGTTAGCATGTTTCCATCGTGAGGGAAACGTTCCTTCATTTAAAGCACAGTTAAATATTTTTGAAAGTGGAATAGATAATGCATTTCTACAGTGTTTGAGCACATTTACCGGTATTTGGTCTGGCCCAGGCGATTTGCCATTAACAAGTTTACCAAGGCTATCTTCCACTTCTTCACAAGAAACATTGAAACTGGACAGTTCACTATCAATCTGGTCAAAGAGATTAGGTAGAACCATATTTCCTTGTGATTTCGGAGTGAAAGTTGTTTTAAAAATCTTTGCAAAAAGCTGGCAGCATAATTCTACACTTTTCGCAGTTATACCATTATATTTCACTTCAGTAGGTATCCTCCTTGATCTAGTTTTTCGCTTGACAAAGTTTCACACCAATTTGGGGTGTTCTGGAATTTTTGCTTCAATGTTGTGAAGGTATTGACGATATTTCATATTTTTTGGTTGTTTGAAGTTTGTTCTTTGATTTTGATGATCAACTTCATGACAATCCAAACCGGTTCTTTTGAGCATTTGATGAACTCTGTTCTTACGTTTTAATGCCGCAAGAACATGTTTATCATACCAAACTGGATATTAATTTTATTGTTGTTGACTTTAGTCACTGGCATTGTTTTGGATATTGTTGCGTTTAGAAGATTATAGAATAAGACACAATTTTCGTTCACATCTGTCAATAGATCCATTCTATTCTAGTCACTGACTGTCAAGGTTGCACTGTCCTTAAGGATGGGACGTAAGGCGTTGGTCCCCTTGGTACTTTTTGAAATGAGTAGGCTACGTGCCGGTACCGGATTTCCCCTCCACCCTTTTGTTTATACTTCATCCTCATCTATCACCACTCATCGTCTTGAATAGCCAATATCCAATCCAACTAGACTCAACTAAAGAATAAACTTAACCTTCAACAATGTGTATTACAGTGGCATTACTGTCAGTTAAAAACCGTTAACTTCTAATTATTCTCGGGTGTTTACTCACATATTTACCAAACAGTGGACAGAAGAAGAAAGAGGCAAGCTCGAAGATGCCGAATACAAGGCCATACTCGGAGGCTGTGGCGCCCTTTTTCTCCGCCTGAAAATAGTTTAACTATTATGTTAAGTTTAAGGGAGCGCCACCTGCAAGGTCATTATGCTCCATGCGCCACTCTACCCTAGGCGGAGAGGACAAATCACGTCACATGCAAGGGAGGATGTGGTGGTTTTCGCACATCGACGGCCAGAGCTCGCCTTTAGTTTCGGGTAGTAAAATGCTGCCCTCCGAATCAGCTGATGTTTGCGAGATGGACGTTGCTGACTGAAGATTTTCTCGAGGTATACCTCAGTCCTTTATGCGAATGTAAGGGTTGAGTCCTCTTAACACTAATATACTTATTTAGACACCTGAATACTGTACCCTGGCCTGCTTACCTCGTTGGGGTAGAATGGCGCTTGCAAGGAGGCGCACAAAGAGCTGCCTAATGTCACAGCTGCCAAGGCGACCAGGAGAATCCACTCGTTCTTAGTGTAGGTAGACTGACAACCCATCTTAGTGACGTCAGACCACTGAAGACACAATGCACAAGTACACAGTCATTCAGTCGGGCTTATACAATGATGTTATCACATAATTTACTTTGTTAATAAAAGAAAAGGTTAACAACAAAAAACATAATCATCTTTTTAAGAAACGTTTTGGGTAGCACTTTCTTTTATAGTTCCTATTATGAAAGTTGTGTACCATCAAACGAAGATTATAATAGACTAATTATATATTTTAAAAATATAAATAATAATAAAAAATATATTTTAAAAAATAACTTGAACATTGAAACATAAACGGTCTTCAGGAGGCAGAGCTTTTAAAAAGTTAATTATTTTTTGTACTAAACATGTATATTTCTTTTACTAAACACGAAATTGTAGATGAACTTCCCTTACACTTGTGGAGTTCTTGAAACAGAGAACATCAACCGGTGACAGTTATCTTTTATAGACCGTTCTACTTTGGCTGCTAGTAAATAATTGTCGTTCTTTCTGATATTTGTTTCTTGTGGTTCATCTAGTTCAGCAACCTCGTGTGTGTGTTCCCATTATGTCGCTCTGTAAATCCAGGTAGAGTACAATAAACATAGACATGATAATGTAGGCGCATCACTTAAGATGAAGCTACCGAATACCGACCTCATTTAAGTTTTATTAAACAAGTGCACAACAGAAAAGAGAGGCGTCAAAGAATTATAGAAAAATAAAATAATTCGCCGTGCGTCGATCTTTTTGTTTGCGGTGCCGGGTAGGTTTTGGCCTTTAATTTCAACATTAGATTGGTGGAGTCGACGGACATACATTTTCACAATTTTTTGGGGGGAAAACCACTCCCCTTTTGCCCACAGGGCCACCAAAAACATGGTGTATCATCCTTGTTGAAGGGCGACGCCAACAAAAAACCGTCGGAGCTGTCATGTTCGTGTTCTGTCGTGTCTCGTGACACGCGCACAGACGGACAGACAGACTACGTCACTACTCAGGCTACAAACACGAATTTAATTTGTTTGAAAGTGTATGAAATATATCGATAACTACGTTTAATTCGTATGGATGGAGGCTTGACTTTGGCCGAGAGCTTGAGTCACTTTCCGACCTGTTAGCGTAGGCCAAGAACTACGCAAATATCGACTCTTACGCTAGAATGTGATAAGAGGGATAAGAGTTCAGTAGACTGTGACTAACAGAATAGTCCTAAAAAATCGAAGTGTGTCATGTTTGTCAGTGTAATATTTGCTTTTGCGTATTACCTACTCCATTGTGCTGAAAAACTGCGTGTTAGATGAATCTTGCAAACGAAGTAGAAAACATAACTATGAAATATGCTACTCTTTAATAATTATTGTATAGGCTACTATTCTACATTTTTGAAATACACTATCATATTATAGTATATATTTTATTATATACAATAATAGTGTCTCCCATATTCTATTCCTACTCCTACTAGAACTAGGAATTCTGGAGACCCTCCTCGAGCTAACTTGTAATAAAAATGCGAATATATATAAGCATAATTATTATATCTTGTAAATATTATGTATCTATCTATATATTTATTTAACGTCTTACTTTTTCAGTTACTTATGAACTGATTTACAACGGAATAAATTTTTAAAGGTTATTAAGTACATTTTGAAATAATAATATAAAATAAATTATTTATTCAATAAATTTAGGATACACAAAATACAGTGATATCAGAGTTGATAAAGACGGGAATACTTCTTTATCGACTCTGGTGATATAAAATATTGCAAGAACAACACACAATAATACAAAGAAAACATATTTATTATGTTAATAAAAAATGTTAAGTTAAATGAATAAGATGAACAAATAAAAACAATTACAAATAAATTATCGAAACAAATAATATTCATATAAGCAGAAACTCATTCTTACCTTTTTAACACAATTTCCTTATGATAAATACCACGTACTTTTATCGCAAATTATTAGCTTTGCAAGTTGTGTCCTATTAGACAAAACACACTGATTCTATAAAAAAAATTGCAACATACATTATTATCGAAAAAATATATTTACGAAAGTCTCAACTATATAAAAACGAGCATTGCAACAATTCAAGTTCTCGTGAAAGTGTTGTGACATGATGTTAAACCCGGGCGTGGTGTAGTTCTCACGCTTCGAAGTCAACTTGCTAATATTTTAACTGCATCGTTGACTTTCCCGTGCGTCGTGGTCGTCGTCGTCTTATCGCGAGCACTGCGCATGCGACAATTGTAACGCTGCACTGTCTTAGTTATTCATTTATTGCCAACAACAACAGAGTAACCTCCAGAAGTGCGATTTAGGCTCTAAAATAAAATTTATTAAATACTAAAGCACAAAAATGAAAATGAAATAAAAAAATCAAACAACATCTAAATAGGTAGACTCAGGTGCACAAAAAGAACAATAAGAACATTATTAAACGAAATACAAATAGAAAACTATGACGATTACCATGATATAAAACTTTAAGAACATTTGAACAAAAACTTTTTAAAACATTAAAAATTTGGGGGATTTATGTCAAGAGGTGGATGGGTGACAACTAATTAATTATACTTAATTGGATCCGGTTAATAGGCGAATTACTAAAAATGTCTAGTCTGCTTCATGGCAGATGGGAAGTCTGTAGTAGACGCGTCTGCGTTGTATGCCATGAGGGTATACTCCAGCCCTTAGGCTGAAATACCCCGGTCGGGGGGGGGGGGGGGTTCAGAAGGGGGTGTTGGATCCCCGCTACGCATGACTGGGGTAGAAGACTACAAAATAGAATAAACCGAGGAAAATGGCAAAACTGATGGTGGAATTAATGCAGGAAGCTTAAGTAGAAGTAGTCAAAATAATTATTGGCGACAATAGTGGGAAAACAAGAAATATAAACTATATCGCCACTCATTTCATTGTTATAAAGAAAAAATTATTACTATAAAATGTGTTATTCCCACCATCCATCATAATATAATATCCAGTCCTGATGAAGACAACATGGTCTGAAACTTTGTCTATGACATAGATACCACCTCGACATAACTGCCCGACTAACAACACGAAGTATGTTGTGACAGCATTTAAATTAAAATGAAACAATTATGTTTTAAATGATTGAACATTTGGATGCATTCAATGTTTCTTATAACGTAATTAAATACGTTTTTCAGTTTAAAATAACTGCTGACCGACGTTTCAAAATACATTATAATATGTTCGTATTTTGAATCAAAATATATTACTGCTAGCAATATTAGCTAAACTACAAAATAAATTACATCTTGCCTTGTTCCAGAAAATAACCACGATTCACAATATATGAACATTATTTATTTACTCCCAAATGCATTTGTACAACACAATTTATTTATATGCGTACTGGAAAGAGGTGGTCGATAATTCAACCTTGAAGAATATTCACTATGTAAACACGAGACTTTGCAATAAATAAATTTTGAGTTTCCCTTTGAAATAATTATGCTTGAATAATGGCCTTACAGTTGACACGCCCTTTAACCAACTAAACTCAAAACTCAATCATTTATACCTGTTAAAATACCAATCAACCTATAAATACAAACGTTACCGGGACTCAACACATGACTCGCTCACTCGTCTATCAACGACACGTTTTTATAGTATTAAACTTATATTAGGATGAGCGAAGCGAAGACTTAAATTTCACTGACCCCCCAAAAAATTAGATCGGATGTTGTTTTTTTTGTCTGTTTGTTTGCTCTCTACTGGGCAAACGGCATATGAGATCTTGATGAAAATTGTAGGGGACCTTCGAAATCTCTGAACTTAGACCTGCCACGTTTTTGGGTGCAATCGAAGAAATATTTTTCATGGATATCGTACTTTTACGATTTTTTTCGATTTTAAGTGCAATAGTTTAGTGACATTTGAGCCGATTCAGACCAAACGGGTTGGGCTACAACGTTCATATTTTACATGGACATTAAGTTATGGTGATGTAGTACCTTTGGAAAGAAAAAGTCGAAAAAGTTGGCCGGAATCCATAGAAATAAAGGTTTTAATATAAGTTTTTTGAGGTATATAATAATTATTAACAATTAACAAAAGAATCTTGACAACAATCACCTACAATGCGTTCAAAAACACTTGCAAAAGTAAAGAAATCCTACTTAAACTTACAAAAAAGCTCATCCATCAACGCGACTAAAAAAAGCGTTCGCAAAGCGGCCTAGTATAGCATATCATGCTATTTAGCGAGCTCCTCAAACTTGAGAAGTGACTGAAGTTCTGTCGCTTAGCGTCTCTGATAATGCTCTTCCCTATTCGAGACGATGAGTGGTGACAGATAGGGTGAAGGACAATTACCTAAAACCCATGTCTTGTGCGGGACTCGAACCCACGTCCCCTTGGTGTTGTATCCTCGAACCTACGCCCTAACCGAATACGTCAAAAGCATTTTAAAAACACAATTTATTTATTATATGCCTTCTAACTGGAATATTCGATAATACAGCCTTGAAGAATACACTAGACTTTGAAATAAATAATTTCTGAATTTTCCTTCGAAACAATCATTATTGTATGTTTATTTAATGTTTCGAAACAATCACGGCTGAGTCAGTCAATAGATACCTAGCGCGCCTGACGCTACGAGCGAGACGTCCAACTATTAACATGAAACTGCTACTGAAATATGCATATTATCAAGGTAAAACGTCAATAGTTACCTCTATATTAACGTGTAAAATACATATTTTACAAAAAAAGATTACACAATAGATAGTTTGTGGTTATAATCTAAATTATTAGTATTTATTTGACGCTGATGGTAAACTTGGAAAACGCTAAAGTCCCGTCGCGTTGTTGAGCGTGCACCGGTACGTGCAACACGACCTGAGTACGACATTTTCATAATGTTACACACCAATAAGTCTTTAAGGTCTTGACCGATTTAGCTGAAAATTTGTAAAATAGGAGAGAATGGAAAAAATCCACCGCCATCTAGAGGACCTTGACATCATTTCTTTGGGGAAACTATTTTAACTCTTTGATTACAAATAATACACTGCTTCCTCGATAGTATTTTGATTACTTCTAGGTGGCAGTGCATAGTGACCAGAATTCTCGTGCGACTTTTCGTTGCCATGGTAACGTTACTTTGGTTAAAATGTAATTTCTATCTACACTACTAAAGGTCTTGACCGATTTAGCTGAAAATTTGTAAAATAGGAGAGAATGGTGTACTTATTGACCCTGCAAAATTTCATTACGATCGGAACTTTTTTTTTAAATTTTAATTTATATAACCAACGATCGGATTTTGTTGAAAAACTATACAGCAACCCGCATAGGTGGTATGTACATGTGTGCAAAATTTCAGGTCGATCAGAGAAACGGTGCGACCTGTATCGAAGCAGTAACAGAAAAAAAAACAAAAAAAAAACAGACATTCGAGCCATAATGAGTCAGTCTCGCTTCAGCTCACTCATTAATTACATTTAAAAATACAAATAATATTGTTAGTTATGCAAGTATTGTAATGTTCGTTGAACATGTTAACAAGTGGTGACGTCACGCACTGGTTGCCCTAGAGCAGCGAAGAAAGTCGACTCAAAACAAACTTTGACCCCTGCAGTAGCTAAATACAGCAATACTTCATACATTTCATAACTTGAAGATAATAACTCAAATGATAGGCCTTTTGTATTATATTGTACAATAGACTATTTTGTTGTGATAAAAAATATTAAATCTTCTACATATTTATAACTGATTTCAGGATTACTTAATCTAAATAATAGTTAAATAGCATTAAATATTCAAAGATTACCTACAACGGAAAGGTACTTTAACTTATTTATATATGCCGCTTTATGAAATTCAGGTCATAATACGTGAGATGTAAATACAGAAAAAAAAACAAAAAAAAAACAGACATTCGAGCCATAAGAGTCAAGTGGAGACGCTCGCTTCGCTCACTCAATTAATTACATTTAATAAAATAACAAATAATAATTGTTTAGTTATGCAAGTATTGTAATGTTCGTTGAACATGTTAACAAGTGGTGACGTCACGCACTGGTTGCCCTGAGCAGCGAAGAAAGTCGACTCAAAACAAACTTTGACCCCTGCAGTAGCTAAATACAGCAATACTTCATACATTTCATAACTTGAAGATAATAACTCAAAAATGATAGGCCTTTGTATTATATTGTACAAGTAGACTTATGATTTGATTGTCAAATTAAATAAATAAATAAATAAATTTTATTTAGTTTCTACCCACTCAGTTATATAACTGATTTTCAGTGATTACTTAATGTCTTAAAAATAACTAAGTTAATATAAGCTTTAACATATTCTCAAAAATGCAAACATAACCTACAAACAAGGCAAGGCCTAAACGTTTTAATGGAAATTATGCATTCACACATTTATAGAATTCAGGTCATTATATTTTTCACTCGTTGTTATAGTGTAGAACTTATCAGGAAAAATACGATATCGATAAAAGTGTAAAGATACCTTCGAGTGACTTCTTCGAAAATACCACCAAATGGTTTCTCTTGTGAACAAAATCGTGCTTGGAGTCAATACCGGTCGTTGCTATATGCGTCGCCATGGGCAGCCATGATGAAATGACCCAAACCAAACCATAGTCGAATCAAAAACTTGCAAGTAATTAGAAAAAAAGGAAGAAATAGTCCAATATGACAATGGCACATCAATTGTTTGATTCTCATGACTGATCATTAATAACCCGGGTCCAGCCCCCGACCTTGAGTTCTACCTGCAGTTCTACCAACCCTGGCTGGCTCGACTGCTGGTTCGATATCGCCCACTTCGCCTCACCCTCAAGATACTGAGATATCATCCTCTCTTTCAGGTCTGATCATTGACGACCCCGGTCCAGCCCCCGACCTTGAGTTCTACCTGCAGTTCTACCAACCCTGGCTGGCTCGACTGCTGGTTCGATATCGCCCACTTCGCCTCACCCTCAAGATTCTGAGGAACAGCGTGGCATTGATTTCTATGACAACAACTTCAACTACTCTGGCATTTGCAACAGTTGCGATGGTCAAGCATAGTGATGACGAAAAAATTCTTTTGCAGAATGCCCTTACACTATGCTCATATGGTACACCTCTTGTAATAATGGGATCGGCATATTTCAAAAAAGAAACAATCACAGTCATGATTGGTAACATGGAACAATTAAAACAGGATATTGATTTTTCCATTGAATATAATGCCATCAAATCGGAAAAAGGCAATCAGTATTTTGAGAAATTGGCCACATTCTTCGTAAAATATCTGGGGCCAATAATCGATATCGTGTTATCTATAATATGGGTTGTGGAACTTTATCCAAAACGGAAACAGTGGGAGAGGTATCTTTACTTTCATAACTATGTTAATCCCAAAAGATGTACAAATGTTGTTCAGCCTTACATTCAATTGGTTTCTCCACTAAACTGTCTGATTTGTTTCAGCCTGTGGTATCCATACGACGAAACATTGTCCCCTGCCTTCGAGTTAACACTGTTTGTAAGGTGGATTCAGATGGTATTCCTTGTAAATTGTTCATCCTGTTGTCTTTTCTATGCAATGTACTGGTTGCTCGAGATTTTAAATCTCTTTAGAATTGTGTGCGGAAAACTGGAAGATATTCGCAAACTTTCTATCCTTAAAATGGGGGCAACCAGTGTAAATATTAATGAGGACCTGGATGTAGCAATTCTCGAGTCCAATTGTATCACCCTTCAAGGCAATGAAATCGAAACGATGGAACATGATCATAATGAATCTGCTATGGTTGTGATTGAATCAGATGTTCACAACGAGGCACTTATTGTCGAGCGTCGGCCAGAATCAAGCGACGCTGAAACAGAGATTGATCAACTACTGCAAGAAATTGCTATGATATCACTTGGCGACAGTTCTGAAGTTAACGTTGATCGTTCTGGTGAATTTTACATCTGTTCAACACCCATTGAAGGATCTGACCTTGTGATTCTACCTACTTCAGAGTCAGGAGCAGCAGCAGATCTAGCTGTGTGGAAGAAGTTTGAAGAACTTGACAAGGAAATGAATCTGCAGCTGATCGACTGCGTCAAGATTCACCAGGCAGCATTGACGTTCGTGCAATCTATCGCATTTCTACCTGGAAATACCAAAGCATGAATCGAATTATTGCATGAGTTTTCTTGTTACAGATTGTCAAGTTCAGTTGCATCATTCTCGAATGTTATCAGTATAGTGGTTTTCCTGACCATTATCTTTGTGTGTGGAATATCACTTATGATCCTGGCCCGAGTAAGTTGTGCACATGTCACGTTTTAAAGAAAGGTTATTTGGTTTTGAACAACTGTCATAGTTAATATTTAACACAATTCAGAAATTACAAAATCCATCCCGATCGGGGTTCGAACCCGAGTCTTCCACATTCCGGGCAGGCGCCTTTGCCAACAAGACCACCGAGACGGTAACTATTTAACTTCTGAAAATTGTAGTTACATTATAAAACTGAATGGATGGATCAATAAAGCATCGAAAAACTGTTTCTGTTGAACTGACCAAACAAACATTATTTTATGATTTTTTTATTTCTGAATTGTGAACAATCTCACCTACGGGAGTGTGTCCCGACTATCCAAATAATATAGAAATATACCCTCGCTCATACCTGCGTAAGGTAATGACATTATAAATAATGTTTGTTTGTCAGTTCAACAGCAAAAGTTTGTCGATGCTTTATTGTTCCATCCATTCAGTTCTATAATGTAACTACAATTCAGAAGTTAAATAGTTATCGTCTCGGTGGTCTAGTTGCCTACCGGGGAGACTCGGGTTCGAACCCCGATCGGGATGGATTTTGTAATTTCTGAATTTTGTTAAATATTAACAATCTCACGTACGGGAATGTTTTCCGACTATCCAAATCGAGAAACTGTTATAGCTGTTCTTTTATTGGATATAAAATGTGAAATAAACCAATTTTTAACCTCACCTTACGTCTCCAGACAATGCAATGACCTGTACTAGCCAAATTATTAATTAGTGCGTATGGTACATTTTGCAAAGACATAATAGGCCTATCTGTTACGTAACAATTCGACTATTATGAAACTATATTGTTCGACCGAGATTAAACTCTTACCTCGTATGCAGCCGGTTCCTGGATTATTTCAGCCAAGGGAGAATTTTTCATGGATTTACTTTATCCAGTTAGGGCAAAAGTCTAATGTTGTTACTCTACCGTAACGTAATCATCTATTGCTGTATTTTTAAGTCAAAACCATCTTTAACAATAAAGTAAATGAATTTAAGCAAGAAACAAACTTTTTCTTAATTTGCTTTCTTTTTTAGGTGTTTTTACAGCACAATCATTTACAAATATAACGTTTCTTTGCACTTATTTTTACATTTAAAACCACGCTCATTATTTTCCTTCACTAGAACAAGTTTAAGTTAAACATCTCACCATCTTGTGGGTGTTAAATGTAGCCTACCGTATAAAGCTGTAACCCACGTATATAACAGAAACATTATGTGTTACCGTATAAAGCTGTAACCCACGTATATAACAGAAACATTATGTGTTACCGTATAAAGCTGTAACCCACGTATATAACAGAAACATTATGTGTTGTGCGTATAACTTTTATTCCATAACTGCTAGGACATAACTTCTAGCAACCAAACCTTCCAACGAGACTAATAATGTTGTTATTGTTCTAGCACGGCTTCACTATGGAATGGGTTTCTGTCATTTATGCCCCTCTAGACAACATCATAAAATATTTCCTTTTCTCATACCTAATAAATATTATTACTGATCAGGTAGGTTCATAATCATTGTTCTAAATAAACTTTCTTTAGTACTTTAACTGTGATATGGGAACTATTTCGAGACGTTTGAATAGCAAAAGAAATAGCAATCATGATTTTCATTTAATGCGGCATGATATTAGATGATCAGTCCATCCATTGTCCTATTGTAATGTTATTATTTAATAATTGTTACACAGAGCATTACGGTGCTTAAACCTATGTGTAGGTGTTCTAAGGTGTTTTCTCAAACGGAACTCATGTAAGTTAGTGTCAAAACAAGATGTGCTTTAAGAAGTATTACGTCCTCAAAGTAGGCCACTTAAAGAAGCTAGTGTCCCAAACATTTTTTTCTTACCACATACTCATAGCATAGAAACACACAAAAATTACAATTTAAAAAAGAATATCTTCTGTGATTGTACTCGATAATTTGGAAGTTTTTTTGACCCTGATGCATTTTAGAAATTGTTTTTAATTGACTGTCACCTATTTTAATTTTTTTCATATATAATAAATTTAATGATATTTTCCTACCCATATGACAGGATATAGATATACTAGAGCATATTATTACCAATCTAAAATAGCCCATCATTTCATAGTGTCCTTAAACGGTGCACAAATACACACTCAAACACGCCAAAATAAGCAATATTTTATTGAATCAAAATCCTCCAAGGTCACGGGGCATAAAGATTGTCCCCTTATAGGAGATTTTTGCAGATTGGACTAAGCTAGAAAATTATAAAGTTTGACAATTTTTTTTGGATCATGATGGACCCAATAATTTTTCTTTTACTCAGTAAATTCATTACTAGTTACTAGTTAGCCCGAATGAAATATATTTTTTAGTTTAGCGGATGAATACCCCTTTAAGTTTAAATCTCCCGCCTGTATTTGGCCGTGTTCCAGAGCTCAGCAGTGGCCGAGGCGGCCTACGCCTGTGATTGGACGGAGGCGTCTCCAGCCTTCAAGAAGAACATGCTCATCCTAATGACCCGGGCAAACGACCCTGTTGAGTTCAAGCCTACCGGGCTGGATGCGATTTCAGTGAGGAACTTTGCGGAGGTACTCATCCATGTTTCAACCATCTGTAATAAACTATTAATATAATCTAAGAATGGTCTATAAACATAAGTATGAAGGTTGCGTTCCGTAGAAGCGACCGGTCGAACAGTCTTCTATTATAGCGTTCCGTAAATCAGATTGGGCGACCACTCTACCCATTGCCAAGCGTACAGTTAATATTCTGGTCGACCAGTGGTCACGACCACAACGCCCAACGTTTTGAGGTGGGCATAGTGGTCGTTTCATTGAAGTATGGCGTTATTTTGAAATATATGTCTGCTGATATGTACTTTGCTGTTTACTCATACGTAGATCAACTGACTGAGCTGTAAAGTCTCGATTAGTGTGCTTAGAGAGCATGTGGAGCATACGTGGAGGTAGGCCTAGGCTTTCGTATATTTTCTGTACTTGTTTTACTGGTAGGCCTAGGCCTTAGCTGGTCGAGGGATGTTCTAAAGCCCTGGCCTAGGCCATAAGTATCACATATTTTTTTGGCCTGGAGCATACACAGACTACACATTGCCTAGCAGTCGTATTTGTCACAATTAATTAATAGCAGCATCTCTTGCACGTTCTATCGACATTTTCCCGCTGGCAAAATTCGAACGTTTCTAGTTCGGTACTGTTCCGTTGTAGGTCGCGACCAAAGCGACCAACGATGGTGACGTCACGACCTATCACGACCAGTGTGGTCGACCGGTCGCTTTTACGGAACGCAACCTCAGTATGTAATGGATTATTATCTAATTCTAACGGACTGGGTTTTTGATCACTGATGTAGGCCTAACCAACTTTATAAAAAAATAAATGGAATATAATAACAGTCTGAATTTAAATCTGTGTGTTGATCATGGTATTGTTCACAGGTTGGCAGACTCGCTTATAAGATGGGTGTTTCATTCATGGACTTCGCTAAAGCAAGGAACGGTTGATTCCATTATAAAATGACAAAAGGAGAATAAAACTGTCGTCATATTCTTTTACATGTTGATTCTTCGTTTGTTACGCAAAGCCAACCATAAATTAATACCATAGACGAGCATATTCAACCATAAGTTAACCGAAGAACTTAATGATGACACGAGGCTTATTTTCCGATAGTTATAATAAGCAAAGAGTTCACACAATACCTACTATAATACATTGTAACTATCACAATAAGTACTTGATTTGTAGTACATCCATTACATTTTAATATCCTTCACATTCCTCATTAAATATTCCAAATATCGTTCAGACGTCCAGTCACAGAAAACTTGAGATTATAAATTTTATACAATATATTATAATGTGAATTGATTCTAAAAATAACTTCCCTTCACTTTTTTCCATTTCGCTTTTTTAAATCTTGAAATATCTGTTTATGCTTCGAACTTTCTATTTATTAAAACATCAACTATAAAACACTTGTTTGACCTTGATTGGACACTACCTTATCACGTCCTTCTTAAAGCTCCTTCAACAACAGCTGTAAACAAATCTTCTTGATTTCTCATCAACAATTCATGCAGGTCGAAGTATGATTCTCCTCCAACTGACGTTTGATAAGAAAGCTTCTATATTATTTTCAAAATGTAACACTTCATTGTTAATATTTATTATTATAGTACAGAATACTATTAAAAGTTATTAACCCATTTTAATGTTCAGTTCATTGGTTTTATATCATAGTTTGCAAAAAATTGAGGGGCGTCACGTAAGAAGGGGATAAATGCAATATTCTAGTATTTAGCTATACGGCGCGGGAAAGAAACGACTACGCATGCTAAAGTGTGTCCCACAGCATGCAATTGGCACTCGTGCTGCCATCTGTTGTGAGATACGAGAACTAAAGTTTGCATACAGGTTACTACTATATCGAAGACCTCAAAAAGATAACTCATGTTACCCCCTTCTTGCCGATGGCCCATCGATTATGATGATTGCAGTGTCTTTAATAATTTTTGGAGTAGGATGAAAACATAAAACAGATGATAATAATATTATGATGTGGGTATCTTTCTCGAAATGTTTAAATTAACAGACAATTTGTGTTTGATCCCATCCGATTGTTCTATTTTATATGGTACATACTTATTCTTTGTTTTGTACAGTTTTTATCTCTTCTATGATGTCTCTCTTTTTTAAAAATATATATTGTGACTTAAATTTTAAATTTGTTATATTTTTAAATCACAATGCTTCTTTGTTCCATTCGTGTAACTCAGAAAGCTATTGAGATTATTGCCATAAATCGCTTTCTCATCTGAGACAGGTAGTGGCAACGCATATGTAATTATTTCATATTGTGTTGAAGAGCCACGAAACATGTTTCTTCTCCTAGAGCCACGAAACATGTTTCTTCTCCTAGAGCCACGAAACATGTTTCTTACTCCATATCAGGTACGACATATGTTTCTTTTAGAGACACAACGTTTATTCCTAAGAGAACATGTTTCTTGTCAGAGCGACCGAAAGTCTTCTGCTAGAGTCACGAAACATGTTTTTTAGGTACGAAACAATGTTTCTTCTTAACCACGAAAATGTTTCTTCTCCTAGAGCCACGAAACATGTTTCTTCTCCTAGAGAGCTACTGCTTGAACACATTCCTTCTTACTCGAGTATCAGGTACGTGATCATTATTCTCATTTGTTTAATATACAACGTGTTAATCAAAGAACATTCAATATCTTGATACAGGAGCGACCTTGAAGTTGTAGCAGGAGATCAGAGAGGAAAGATGTAAATGTTTATTTAATTTGTATTTAGAGCTGAGTGTGATTTTGTACGATTTCAAATCAATGAAAACATATTGTCCTCCTATGTTAATCAGTTTTTAAACTGATATGATAGACGTTAAATAAATAAATAAAATAAATAATTATGAAGCATTGATCCCTTATAAGCCTTTGCCGTCTGTCCGTCTGTCCGTCTGTCCGTCTGTCCGTCTGTCCGTCTGTCCGTCCGTCTGTCCGTCTGTCCGTCTGTCCGTCTGTCCGTCTGTCCTCTCGTCCGTCTGTCCGTCTGTCCGTCTGTCCGTCTGTCCGTCGTCCGTCTGTCCGTCTGTGCGTTTGTCACGTCTCACGGTAGAAATCGAACAATACCTCTGATTGACATTTAAATCGAATGTGTTTTGGCTGCTGAAAACACGAACTGCATTCATCCATTCAACTGATTCAGACTTTCCCCTTTACCGACAGTGTGGCTTGAGCGTTAAGCGCGCAACTCTTATTCGGGAGGTCCCGGGTTCAAATCCCGTCAAGACCGGCAATCCTCACTGAAGGTTTTATTCCGAGGATTTCCTCAGGGAAAGGAAGGGATTGAGTCCTCTTAAACAGCCCTCGGACATCCCTTCACATTTGTCTTAACTCCTATACACCTGAAGAGGGGCATGCATTGCACCCTGAGCAAGCTTCCCACGAAAAGTTATTATTATAACGCTTTCTGTATTTTAAATTAGCACGTACATAAATCTCAAATATGTCTATGATAAGCAGACATCTCTAGCAGTTTTTGACAGTTTTCAAGGCAACAGGCTTCAGAAGCGATAGCACTTGTGACTTATTTGAGGTATTGGGACATTTGTCGGTGAAGTCGAGATAAAACATGCTTTCACTGTATCGACAACCTTGCACGTTGGAAGCACGTTGCGGTAATACATGTTCGTTGCTGAGATTGAGTACTCTATGGTTTAAATTAACCATAACCCATACAACGAAAACACATTTCTGACATGCTATCAATAATATTGTATAAATATCTATCGTCACAAAACGTGTAAAATACAATTATTTACCGTCGTAAATTGTCTTGGAAATTGCTTCCTTGTCGCCTAAGTGTAAACTCACGATGCAGGTTCAAGCTATTATTTCCCCCCTTCTTCCCCCTCTCACGGCATATTATTGTTAACTATTATGTATTGCACCGAGTAGAAGCAGTGTACAAGCCGCGGTCTCTAACTGTACACTGTAAACATACAGTGATGCACACTGTGTGTACAATGCAGTGACGTACATCAACGAGGATTATAATAGGTAGGAGTATTTACAATATAATAAGGTGAAAATTAATTCAAGATATAATCAATTGTTTCATTCGAGTATTGCAATATTTATAAATTAACTTGATTGAGTAAATATAATATTTCAATGCATATTATCTAAACGTTTATTTATATTTACAAGTCTTTGGTACACAAATCAAGAAATCAAATGTTATCTAAGGAAATATATTGATTTGAAGCAGGTTGAACTTTCAATGTCATTTTCTTAATTAAAAAAAATTGGTATAAATTTAACTTCTATATCTATTTCGTATACACATAAATGTTTTTTTTAAATTTTATTTCTTTTTCAAGCAATTATTAACTCAATTTTAGCGTCGTTTATATTATTGTTGCTTCTTGGTTCAACACTTTTTTAATCATGCATTTAACTTACACACACGAAGCACAGTTTTTTCAATGTCAGTACTGGCTACGTGATAATGTTATCGGCAAAGCAAAATATTTACAGATTCGAGTTATAGAACGAACAATCTTCAAAAGTACCGGAGCACGTTCGTTTTAGACTAAGTATGTTGGTACCATTACCGTTGATTTGAAACCTTTCACAATTACACTATGATTGAATTTACCTGAAAAATTCGTTCCATTTTTTTTATTTTTATTTTTGTTTTTATTTTTGTTTTAACACTAAACAATTTCATATTTCAATTATTATTCATCCATAAGCTCACACCATACAAATTCACGATTTGTTTGTGAATTGAACTATTTTTATATATTTTTATTCATCTTAAATGGCATGATGACTAGGATTTCAATATAGTAGCATGATTAAATATATATTTAAAATTTTAGTTATGTTCTTGATATTCGATTTGTGTTTTTGTTTAAATTTCAGTTTTAATTTGAATCCAGAAGAACAAAAACAAATCCGGGACATTCCGTTGCTGTATTTTACGTTAGAGATATAAACAATTTGATATTAAATCCTGTCTTAAATTCTCAATTTCACATTCTTTCTATTAAAAAAATCTACAGATAAAGTTAACCGTTGAAGTACCATTAAATTTTTCTTTAAAATTCAGGTTCTTAGAAAGATTTTAAATTGTGTTTTTCTTTTCCTGATAATTTTAATGTTACAATTTTTTTAAATCTTTTTTAAAATCTTCTTTCTAGAAAATTTTGGATTTGAAATAGCTAATTAGTTTTATGCTTGCTGGAAAGTTGATTTTTCCTAAATTTTTCATATGTGGAACATTTTTCGGTTAAAAAATTGAGCATGATTAGCCTTTATGAAATTACTGAGATTTTAAAAATTTATCTCTGTTTTATTCCTTTCCACCCTTTTGGATTTTGTATCATAAATAGAATTCATACTAGCCATGCCATTCGCAAGATTTAAAAAGCAAATTTTAAAGTACAAATTTATTTGGAGCATTTTTAAATTTTGTATTTTATTTTGTATTTTTTGCACCCCTTAAAAGTTCCCCCGAAAAATGAACGCGTATGGCTCGTCTTTTAATATCCCAATCGGTTGATACTATACCTATGTTTTGTTGGATGAGCGTAGCGAGCGTAGCGAGCGAAGCGAAGATTCCATTTCACTACACTGGAGAAAAAAATCCGGATTGTTTTTTTTTTTTTTTCTTTTTTTTTTTGTTTTGTGTGTGTCTGTGAACACGATTCCGGCTAAACCAATACTCCAATTGCGATGAAATTTTATGGAGGTCTGTGAAATCTCTGAACAAAGAACTGCACGGGAGGAAAAATCGATCAAAATATTATTTCTCATGAAAATCGCATTTTTTATTTTTTTCGATTTTTAAAAAAATTTCTTCGACTTATAACACCTACATGCTTTATCCGATTGTAATGATTTTTTCACAGAACCTTAATTTTATAAATTAATATATTCGTGTGAAATTTGAGCGCAATCGAAAAATTATTTCTCATGATAATCGCAATTTTACGATTTTTTTTTCAATTTTTAACATTTCTTCGACGAATAAAACCTACATGCTTTATCCGATTGTAATGGTTTTTGCACAGAACTTTAATTTTATGAGTATATATTATAGTCGTGTGAAATTTGAGCGTAATCGAAAAATGATCTATTAAAAAATCACAATTTTACGCTTTTTTCGTTTAAAAAAGATTACGCTCATCCATCAACGCGGCGGGACTAAAGCGTTTTCCTAGTTGCAGTATTATCCATCACTAGCTGTTGCTCTCGGAGCCTAGGGTACACCGACACAATGGTCGCGCTGCCCCTAGAAGAGCAGAAGACGCAGACTTCGAGGTTCTGCTTCGATATCAGCAAGAAGCAGTGGGTGATGCTAGCGGCGTTGACCAGTGTCAGCTTCTCTAGTGGCATCTGTATATCCATACAGGGACCCATCTATCCGCAGATGGTACGTGGCTTAGAAACATACCACTTATTTATTATAAACAATCATACTAAATGTTTACTAACATATTATATTATCCAGAAACAAAAAGAATCCAACTCAGCTGGGTATCGAACCCGGGTCACCCGATTGTTGGTAAGACATTAACCCCTAAGCTACCGGGCCAATCAATTCTGGCTTGTTGGTGCATTGAAGTTAATATAATTAATTACACATAAGGGAGTTTTTCCCGATTGATGAAAATGATAAAGGAATATAAAATTAAATTTAAAAAATATATATTAATGTAATAGCAACCTGAACGACACCACTTTGAATGTAAAATTTTACGGTTTGCAAATTTCAATTATTTCCTAAGACAATTAATTTGTATTGTTATATTTTCTATATTTTTCTACTGATAAACATTAATATTAAACTATCTCTTTCCAGGCAGAGAGTAAAGGCGCAAATGCATCGGAATATGGAATGGTTTTCGGAATCTACGCTCTCGTGTGTTTCATCATCTGCCCCATATATGGAAAATATGTTAGTACACTCTCATTTCTGTCCAAGTTCACAAATACAAAAGTAATTTAAATTTACTTCAATTGTACACAAATTCATTCAATTAAAATGTTATATGATCACAGAATGTTGTATGCGCATTACACGTTAAACTCGAAGTCAAAGGGTCGTCGGTTCGATGCCAACCAGATTCGGGCTTTACGATATAACTTTACGTCAGTTACAGCCCGAATAGCAAATAATGGAACTGGGACATATCATAGAATTTGGACATTACCACTCCAAATTATTATTATTATACAATTTAACAAAGTAAACCCCATGTTGATAAAAGGTAAGAAATTTACTAACTACAATAAAAACCCCAGAATTCCTATTCACAAATCTGTCGTCCACGTATAAAATCTGCAAGTCAGTTGGTGTCATCCAAAAATAATTCATATGTATATCGCTCTGTCTAAAGTACATGATTGTGTGGGGGGAAGACCCCCAGGAAATGCGTCCGGGGCGCACAGCCCCTGAATTTTTTTTTCCATTCTTAAGAGTGTGATTGGAGTATTTTTTACTAGTTTTTGGCAAAAACCTTTTAAAGTATGCATACAAAAATTGCAAATAAAGAAAAATATCTCAATATCTATAAAATATCCCAATAAATACCTAAAATCAAATAAAAATTGTTCCCCCCTCGCCCCCCCCCCCCTGTAGTTACGCCACTGTACGTAGGACTAAATTAGTACGATTGTTGGAATTAGGAAATATCGCTAATGGGCTCGTGTGTTTGTTACAGTTAGTTAGTTAGTTATTAGGGTTTAAGGGCACACAACACCAAGGTTAATAGTGCCCGTATTCTCTTTTGTAGTGCTACAAGAATGTAGACCAGGAGTTGGAACAATTAAGGTTATCGCTTTTCACAGTTTTAAGCCGAGTTAACAAGAATGTTGCTAACGAACAACTACGTGAATAGTTGGCCGTGACCCCAATGATATTAGCCGGATATTTGGTATAATTTGTATTAAACAATATTTTAATTTAGCTGATTGACCTAAATAAAATATTATTCTATTATCACTTCAAAATGTCCGAGGCGTTTAGCTAATATGCATGTTTAACAGCAATGTATTGATTGTTTTAAATCATACCTAGCTATTTCGTCTTGCTCTATATACTAATATATTGTAGGATGTATGTTTAAGATTTGCAAAAGTTTAGTCCCATTATAATAGTAGTTTAATTAAAACTAAGACAATTTGGTTTTAATACATGTAAAATATATTGATAGTTACAAAAAGATAAACCATGTTCGAGTATTCAACATGTTTTATTTGGAAATGCATGTTGTAAAAAACATAAAATAAACAAATGTTACACATATAGTAGTCAGATAATATAGAACATTCGTCTATTTTCCACCAAACTTCGTCGAATGACAACATTTTATGTAATAAAAGACGAAATGACTACAGTATCCTTTTCTATTATGTACTCATAATATTTTAGCTACATTTACATATATTTATTTGCATTGTTTGTGCTTTATATTTTTCACTTATTTAGCAAGACATGAGTTAACATAATGTGACATTTATTTAATTTCCAAAGTCATCTATTTGTGTAAACACTATTACATATTAAATGTAAAAACAAGAAGAAAAAATATTGTTATATTATAAGATTTAATGTAAAATGGCTGTTCAGCTGTATCTAAATCGTAAATACATATATAAATAACTAAACGGAAATTGTTCATGTTTCAGATGGATAAAATAGGAGCCCGGTTCTTAGTGAATGCTGGGATGACTTTAGCTGGAGTGTGCTGCATTGCGTTTGGGTGGGTGATTACAAGATATTTTAGATAGATAGATAGATAGATAGATAGATAGATAGATAGATAGATAGATAGATAGATAGATAGATAGATAGATAGATAGATAGATAGATAGATAGATAGATAGATAGATAGATAGATAGATAGATAGATAGATAGAGATAGATAGATAGATAAATAGATAAATAGATAGATAGATAATTGTAATCACCTCATCGAACAATTCTCTTCTCCAGTTATACTTTCATAAAATAATATATTATATCAATCTCATTATTATTATTAATAGCAACTCGCTTTTTTCAAATTCCACTTTTCCTTATTAGTATTTATATTTTCCATCATTATCATGTGAATCATATTTATGGACGTGTTGCTTATTAATTAGATTATTATATTATATTAATTATTCATTCCTCTCTCTCAGAGGGGTTATATCTGTTACCATGTATCGGTCGAATGAATAAATTGAAATTGAAATTGAAATAGATAGATAGATAGATAGATAGATAGATAGATAGATAGATAGATAGATAGATAGATAGATAGATAGATAGATAGATAGATAGATAGATAGATAGATAGATAGATAGATAGATAGATAGATAGATAGATAGATAGATAATTAATCGTCTTTATTTTCCAGGCGGGATTAAGGCCAGCTTAACCTTTTCTTCCATCCAACCTTTAATATAAATATATTTTCAGATTTCTAATTTGTTAATAACAATTTTTTAATAAACAATAAAATATTTGATAAAAAAACATTAATTTACATTTTAAAGTGCATAAACTATACATATTACACATTTATACTCTTATTCTTACCAATTAATTACTAAGTTAATTGTCTACAGAAGTTCAAATCAAGAAAAAGCATATTATTGTGAGTTTAAACATTGTGCATGTTGTTATTTGTCAGTATTCCCATGGCATTTTGTGAAATATAGTTCATGAATTTTACTCCTAAAGATATTATAACTATTATAACACATTTGTAAAAAAAAAAAAAAAATGGATGGATGGAAGCAAAATAGAGGCTACCGGAATAAAATTAAATAAAATGAAATGAAATGAAATGAAATGAAATGAAATGAAATGAAATGAAATGAAATGAAATGAAATGAAATGAAATGAAATGAAATGAAATGAAATGAAATGAAATGAAATTATTGTTGTGGTTATACATGTTCTCTTCATACATAAAATATAAAAATATTTTTATTTTTAATTCGTTGTCCTCCTTTGTTAATCAGTTCTTCAGGCTGGTTATACTAGATTGACTTATGGCCGATGGTGAACTATACAGTGTTCATATTACTGCTTTCAGGCTAATGGAATACATCGACTCTGAATGGGGTTTTCCTATCAGTCTCCTTCGTGTTGAGAATAGTTGGAGTCTATCGGAACCTCTGCCGCTTTCATGTCCTCGTTCGCCATCACCGCAGTCGTCTTCTCAAAGGGTATAGCCACCATATACGTAAGTAGCGACTTAGTTGGACAATATGTTATTAGTTCATGTTTGACGATTCATACAAAATACACAACAAGGACTTGTCTAACGGAAAATTTTAAAAATAAAATAAGAAAACATTAACCACTTTGGCAGCACCTGCTACCTTCCTCGGAACCTTTGACCGATTAATAATACTACCACACTTTCACGTGGTGCAAATATATGTATGTTTTATTAGGTGGAACTAATCTATACATTTTTATAATGTTCATTAAATGGAGTTGATTACGAATTAGTTTTTTTTTCAAAGTCAGAAGCTTTTTAACTTCTGATTTGGACTTAAGTCCATCAGTTCTTGTCTTAGGAGTTCGTAAACGGTGACTTTGGAGACGTCATAGCAACGAAGCACATAATAAATTCAGAGTTGTTCTGAATCGGCCTTGTTGATTCTGGCGTTGATCCGCGGGTGTTCGCACTGTCAATACCACTGACTGCTATATTTCTTATTAAACATATCGATCTTTGGTTGGTTATCGCTCACTCGTCGATTGCGTCGGGGCCTACAGGGTTGGCTTGGTCGTTTTGATTTACTGCCCCCCACTGAAAATCAGTTATATAACTGAGTGAGTAGACTCTAATACATTTATTTTAATTTATTTTTATTTCATTTAGTGTAGCTTGTATCGTTCCTGTCTTAATCGGAGCTACTTGTCGAGTGTAGCTGCTCTCGGTAGCCGGTTGCGTTACTCGTCTGACCGCAATCTGATGAGGTTTCTCGAGTTGTCTCAGGTAATGCGAACTGCAGACTGAGTCCTCTTAACAGACCTAGGACACTCTTCACAATTAATTTTGTGGAAGCCTGCCCAGGAGGTATGTTCGGTAGACAATTGTGAAGGATTCGAGGCTTTTCAAGAGGATCGGTTTCCTGCAACCTTCGTAGGATGCGGTTCGAGGAACTTTGAGATCCTCGGACCTCTTCACAATTAATTTGTGCGCGCTAAGCCTGGCCAACGGGTAGTTAATTAACTGTATCTAGATTCACTTAGTCTGAAGAGGAGTCACACGGGCATTTTAGTAGACCTCAGTTCCTTGATAACCTCATAGATTGCGCTCTTTGATGGATATTAACCGGAACTACTCTCGAACACAGTCTGCGCGCTTTAACGCTGTATGCCAACTTGTTCAGGTCCGTCACCGTTGCTGACATTGTAACTGTCACCGCTAATTCTGATTATTGTCCCTGCAGGGGGCTGACACCGTTGTGAATTGTAGCTGTCACGCTATGTCGATATTGTCCCAGCAGGGGGGCTGGTACACCTGTTGCTGACATTGTAAAGCTGTCACCGATGTCTGGATGTACTGTCCCACAGGGTTGTACAACCTGTTTGTGACAAGTTGTAGCTCTCACCGCTAGCTGATATGCCCGCAGGCAGGGTTGTAACCGTTTGTCTGAATGTTGATAGCTTCAACGCTATGTCTGATGTACAGTCCCGGCGGGTTGGTACACCTGTTTTGTCTGGCATGTTGTAAGTTGTCACCACTGTGTTATGTATTGTCCCAGAGAGGGGGGTTCGTCCTGCCGTTCAGTGTGGTCGGCACCGTGATGCTACTCGACGCGTTGTTCCTCTTCTTCGCCCTGCCTAACGTCGGACAAGAGAACAAAGAGGACAAACCAACAGGTATTCTACTTGTAGAATGTGTGGACGGAGTGAATCTGAAGAGATATTTTATTGGGTTTGAAGATAACTTTGACCGTAACTCCATGCTATGATAATGTGTCTGTTTAAATTTGGTCAATAATTTTTCTATGAAATAAATTAAAATCAACATATTATTATATTTATATGTTATAAAGCACAAAAAATATAAAAATATCTAATGTACCTCGTTTTTGAACACAATTTGAAAGCAATGAACCTAGAAACGTAATCGGACGGTTTCTCCAAAACCCTTAAATATCATAATTTCTAATTTATTTGTGTCTAGTTCCGATCTTGTCGGTGCTGAAGCTGTTGCCAGTTGTCCTGGACGTTCTAAGCGTGCTCGCTGCGCACATCAGCGTTGGTTTCAATATGGCAACCCTGGAGCCTCATCTGAGACAGGTACAAGCAAACACTCTTAATATCACCGAGTCTGTAGTGTTGGTGAGAGATGCGACGTAGAGGTTGTGGACTGACTTCGCATAACGCTGCGAACATATTGATAAGTATAAGGCAATGTTATTACTTGGAAAATGCCAAGTCGTTGTCAGACGAGTGAGCGAGTCATGTTGAGTACCCGGGAACATTTGCATTTCAGTTGATTGATATATAAGGTTTACACGATAGGGTTTTGAGTTAAGTTAGTATAAGGGCGCGTCAACTGAAAGTACATAATGCGCCACTTTAGAATTGGATATAGGCTACGGAGAAAAGAACCATGCTGGAACCAGCCTTAGATAAGGAGGGGAAAGGGTACTCAACACATGGCTCGATCACTCGTCTAGCAACGACTTTGGAGTTTTCCTAGTTAAATATCATTATTTATGATGAATACTTAAGATCAATTGTAAAATGAACAAAACGAATCGTTGTTGTTACCATAAGAATAAATTATATAGACATAGGACATGAATGAGCCACGAGAGTGTTTTTTACCACTTCCATATCACATGCAGCAGTACCTTTCTGCGTTTAGTCCATTTATTTATTAGTTAGTTACTATATCGGCCTACATTAATTTAAATATGCATTTCAATTTTTGACCCTTGTAACGGACATAACTATTAACTGAAAGAATGGGGGTGGATTGGCCAATTAATCCACAATCACCCTTATAGTTAATGCTTATCACCGTTATGAGTTTCAAAAACTCAAATGCACATTCAAATTAATGTAGGCCGATATAGTAACTAACTAATAAATAAATTGACTAAACGCAGAAAGAAAATGCTGCATGTGATATTCAAGTGGTAAAAAAGACTCCCAAATGGCTCATTTATGTCAAAAGCTAATAATATCAATAGTAATGTAAATAATTTAGATGTAGGCTTATTGTGGCTTTAGATAGGAATGGGATAAACGTCAAAGAAAGAAAGAAAGAAAGAAATATTAAAGCTGACCCTTTCAAGCTGTAGCCTCTGTAGATACAGAGAAAGTATGGGCTGTCAACAGATTTAAGGGCAAATAAAAAACAAATCGACTATCGCTTGTAATGAAAATACGAAATTCTTTGCTCATGTCCCCCAATGACATGTTTTACACTATGAGTATGCTTTGTTCAAAATAATACTTCTGGTGCGGGCTAGAACCCAAAATTTCAGGTCGGGTCGGGTATTCGAGGGCAGACCTGAACGTCAAAAAAAGTACCCGCATCATCGCAAGACTTACAAAAGAAGATGAAATGACGTTTCGCTGGAATTGAACCCTCTTGTAAAAGAATGGGGTTGGTATTAGGAAAACGCCAAAGTCTTTGTCAGTGTTAGACGATTGAGCGAGTCATGTGTTGAGTACCGTTAACAGTCCATTACCTCCCCTACCTAAGGCTGGATCCAGCAAGGGTCCATAGATCACATTAGTTGAGTAAGATTGTCTATAATAAATCATTTTTATTTTATTTTTGACACTATTTTCGATTTTCGTTTTTTCTTATTTCTTTCTTTTTTATAGTTTTTATTTTATTAATAATTTTAATTGATTTAATTCAACATTTTTAATAATATAATATTTTAAAACTCGTTGTAACATTATTATTTCAAAATTTGTTTGATAATAATTGTTTATTATTTTTTGTGCATTTATGTACATAGTTTTATTTATTACCCTCCTTCTAAATCAATTTGATAACTTAATAGGATAGACGTAAAATAAATAAATAAGTGAAGATCAATATCAAACTGAGTGTTATCTTGTTCTAGTTTGATCTCAGCAAGGAAACGGTGGGAGCTATATTCGCCATCTCAGCGCTCACCTACCTCGTGTCGACGCCTCTGGTTGGGATACTGTGCGACTCCAAGATGGACACGAAGAAAACGATCATTGTCGGTACCTTGCTGGTCAGTGCGGGCTTCTCACTGATCGGACCGCTGCCGTTTGTACCGCTTAGACCGTGAGTAAACATCAAGGTCAAGACTGGACTGGACTGGACTGGACTGGACTGGACTGGACTGGCTGGACTGGACTGGACTGGACTGGACTGGACTGGACTGGACTGGACTGGACTGGACTGGACTGGACTGGACTGGACTGGACTGGACTGGACCGGACCGGACCGGACCGGACCGGACCGGACCGGACCGGACCGGACGGAATGTTGTGTATAATATAATGAATCTTATCTGTTCCAGCAACCTATGCCTCATCTAAAGTGGACTTCACGGGAAGATTGGTCCGCAGGTACCAGGAATTTCCTCCCCTCTTTACCACCACCACCTTCCTCGGACGGGCAGTGTGCACAAGATTTAGATCTTACCTATCCTCGACCCTTCTATTGATGGTCTCTAAACCCTTGAATAGAGATAAATTAATTTTCTTTCATTACATAAACTGTTGTAATTTACCTTTTAAATGTTCTTAAATGTTAATGATTTTAACTTTAATGTTTCCCTGAAATAAAATCAACACGAAAATATTTTTAAACGCAAAAAATTGATTGAGAACTAACAATGTTTACAAAATATTCTAAGCACTTCTGATGAAGAAGTGTGTTGTATATTATACTGTTAAGTTCTTAGTTTTCAATCAATTTTTAGCATTCAAAAACATTTTCGTGTTGATTTTACTTCAGTGAAACATTTGAGTTAAAATCATTAACATTAAAGGGCATTTAAAAGGTAAATAACAACAGTTTACGTCATGAAAGGAAGGAAGGATTTAACTCTATTCAAGCAAAAATAATTTAATTGGATGGTTTCGAGACCATCAATAGAAGGGTCGAGCGACTATTACAATAGATACAATCTACCTCTTGTCCACTCTGCTCAGGCCAGGAAGGTTTAAACCACAATGGTCTCGAAACCGCGCTCGAAACCATTCTTGAATAGAGTTAAATCCTTCCTTCCTTTCATGACGTAAAATGTTGTTATTTACCTTTTAAATGCCCTTTAATGTTAATGATTTTAACTTAAATGTTTCACTGAAGTAAAATCAACACGAAAATGTTTTTGAATGCTAAAAATTGATTGAAAACTAAGAACTTAACAGTATAATATACAACACACTTCTTCATCAGAAGTGCTTAGAATATTTGTAAACATTGTTAGTTCTCAATCAATTTTTTGCGTTTAAAAACATTTTCGTGTTGATTTTATTTCAGGGAAACATAAAAGTTAAAATCATTAACATTTAAGAACATTTAAAAGGTAAATTACAACAGTTTATGTAATGAAAAGAAAATTAATTTATCTCTATTCAAGGGTTTAGAGACCATCAATAGAAGGGTCGAGGATAGGTAAGATCTAAATCTTGTGCACAATGCCCGTCCGAGGAAGGTGGTGGTGGTAAAGAGGGGAGGAAATTCCTGGTACCTTCGGACCAATCTTCCCGTGAAGTCCACTTTACCTAGGCCTGACCCTCCACTGGACTGGACTGGACTGGACCGGACCGGACCGAACCGGACCGGACCGGACCGGACGGAATGTTGTGTATAATATGATGAATCTGATCTGTTCCAGCAACCTATGCCTCATCTACCTAGGCCTGACCCTCCACGGCCTAGGGATGTCATGTATCGTTGTCCCAGGTTTTATCGGTGCCATCAGGTCAGCTGTGTAAGTATCATGGAACACTAAGGAATCCATCTTATTGTTATTATTGAAAGATCTCATGTTGAGTGTTTATTTTCTTTTGATTGAATTGTAATATCAATTGTTTTTGAATTTGTTTTTTCTGTCTATATAGCCTAATATAACTATATTGTTTGAAACATATGTCAATGTTTATTTAATGAGTAAGTTATAAAAATGTATTTCTATGGTTCTGAGAATGATGTTGTGCTGTGTTTGATCTCCTAGCCGGTGTGGGCTGCCAGACGACATCACCACCTACAGCGTGGTGACAGGCATATCCACAGCGTCCGTCAACCTGGGCACCTTCATCGGGCCGTCCGTTGCGGGGCTGTTGTATGACCTTGCGGGCTACAGAAGGTCAACCCTCTTCGTCATTGCTGTCCACCTGGTTGTGGTAAGGGTTGCGAGTGAAAATCAATTTCATGATAGTTGTCGTATAAGTTTGCCCCAACTGGGGCTCGAAACCCAGAACCTACGCAGGACCACCAAGAAATGTATTTGTGTTTTTCTTCGACAATCTGTTGAATAAAAATTAACTTTGCTTCCTATCGTGTGTTTGATAATATATTCATAATTGGATGAGCGAAGCGAAGACTTCAATTTCACCTACCCTGAGAAAAATAGCTCTTTTTTTGCTGTTTGTTTACTCTCTACCGGGCAAACGTTATATGCGATCTTATTGAAAATTGGAAATTCAAAATCTCTGAACTTAGATCTGTCACGTTTTTGGGCAAACAATCGAAGAAATATTTCTCATTAATGTCGTACTTTTACGATTTTATTTTAATTTTTAATGCGATATTTTCGTGATATTTGGCACGCGATTGGGCAAACGGTTACTCCGATCTTGATGAAACTTTGTGGAAACGTTTGAAATTACTAAACTTAGATATGTTTTGATTTAAAGGAGAATTATTAAAGAAATATTTCTTTTAGAAATCGTACTTTTAGGGCAACGATAATCAACCATAGCTCATCTATCATCGCGACCGGAAAAAGCGTTAGCGAAGCATCTTGTTTCTGTAATATGCATTTATATCGAATCCAAGAACACTCAATTGCACATCAGTTTTAAATCTTGTTGTGTACTCTTAACAATATTATTTCCTCCCACAGATGTTGGCTATGCTGTTATTCGTCTGCACCGAAGGTTCTGCGAAAGTGAGCAGAGACAAGCATGATTCGCAAGAACAAACCACAACCTCTACCAAGATGGAAACATATGGTACGCGTACCACCCCCGCTCACACAGACGACGCGGAGTCAGGGAGATACTGAGGTGCAGCAGTGTACTACACCACCACAAAGAGACTTGGCATAATAATATGTGGTTTATTTACGATTATTTCATGCAATACTTTGTATCTTTTCACGTATAATTATTTTTACTTATTCACGAAATTAATCGAGTTATAATAAATTTCAATAAACGAAAGAACAATATTATTTATTATACGACCACCGTAAATTATTGAAGTGTGCCAGAGTATAAATGAAATTTGTTGGATTGTCAACTATCGTGCATTACTGAATTGTGTTATTTAATACCAAATTTAAACAATAAATTACAATTTACAATTTTTAAATAAATACGTATTTATTTTTTATATGTTAGTGCTAGAATGTATAATCTACCCACTTTTTTAGTTACATAATTAAGTATCATCAATTTAATAATTTATCATTATTTCACGTAACTATTTTTTCCGAGTTAAAGGTTATGTAAAATATTCTTCAATATTGAAATAACAACATAATGCCTCCTGTTACACTGAAAATTATCAGAAAATACCCAGTTTTACAATTCAATTACTCAGTAAATTATATATAAGGCTCGCCACTTAACCTTGCGACGCTGCACAACTAGTTTTGAACGTGAGATGTAGGTTGTGTTTATGCGGTGGTCGGTAGTTTATAACCTCGTGGTAATATTGCTAGAATCTGACTGTGGCAAGAGTGGGTGGGAGTTAGTATCTACCGAGCGGATTGATTGTGTTATAACCAAGACCAAGACGTCCGGTCCGCGTGGGTAAGCACAGGCATTGAGTGATGTTCTCGGTGATTTGCTTGAGAAAGTGTGAGTGTTGGTAGGGTGTGAAGGTGACGGAATTATTGTAGAGTCAGGTTAGAAGGCGAGATAATAATGTGCTTACGTACATTGTAGAAAGAATAAAACAAAACTGTGGAAATGTGGTGTGATCCTTTCTACAGGTACCGGTAAGTATGTTTTTTTATTGTTTTACTTTACTTTGATTAATATACCGTCAAAAATCCATTTTCAATTTTCCACTTAATATTCTTCTTCTTCTTCTTCTTCTTCTTCTTTTAGGATTAAATCCCTGTAGCTTCAGTTGTTTTTTACATCTGAAATACGTTGATCCATCAATTATGTTTCAGTTTTTTCAAAATGTGATTTTGGGGCCGTCCGTACAATGAGATTAGATAAAATCGTATAGTTTTGGTCTCCCTGCTGAGGAAATGTGATTTGGTAGACTACAAGTTCGATACATTTAGTTCATTCAGTACAATACTTTGGACGTCAAATATCAATGAACCAAACCTACACAAATAATGAAAATATAAAATAATTATATATATATATATATATATTATATATATATATGTTTTAAGTATCTTTACGGTAAATAATCACGCACAGTATTATAAAAATAACTTTATCCCAACGTTTCAGAAAAACTATGTTTCCATTTTCAAGGGAAGGTTAAAAACAAAATTCAATAAACAACAACAGCATTATAAAAATAAACAAATAGAACAAAAACAAACACATAGTTTTTCTGAAACGTTGGGATTAAAGTTATTTTTTTATAATACTGTGCGTGATTATTTACCGTAAAGATACTTAAAACATTAACCATGGATCACGAAAGCTTAAGACAAAACATATATATATATATTGTTTAAACTTGGCTTTATAGTAGGCGACTATATATATATATATATGTTGTAATTGTCTTCCGGGACATTCCGCCGCTTGTTTGAGTTTGCTGCTACAGACCTTTGTCTGTGAAATATCATTTTATTATAAATCATCACACGCAGTTTTACCTCAAAACATATATTTTCATATATATATATATATATATGCATATAGGCATATGAAAAAAATAATGAAAAAAAAAAATTTTAATATCACACGCAGTTTTACCTCAAAACATATATTATATATATATATATATATGAAAATATATGTGAAAAATGATATGCCTATATGCATATATGAAAATATATGTTTTGAGGTAAAACTGCGTGTGATATTAATTTTTTTTTTTCATTATGTATTTTCATTTTCTTTTTTTTCCACTATATTATATAAACTATATTCTGCTCTTTCAGAATGCATAACTTGTTTCACCAACACACGGTTTAAGGGTATTCCCTGCTCAAGAAGACTGCACATGTTAGGGTGAAGAAGGTGAGTGCTAGTCTCATGATGACCTTCCTCAAGAGGGTGATCGTGTCAGAGTGCGGGCTGGACCTGAGCAGACGCGACTGGCTCACGATGATCGCTCTGGCCAGCGTCAACCTCGTCAACGGCGTCTGCGCCTCACAGATGACCTCGTTCTATCCAAGAGAGGTAGGGAAAACCAACATCTTGCCTTGCATTTTACTTGGTGAACTTGGTTCACTTGCTAGAGCATGCTTCAAGTACTAAGTCATGCACTTATTATTAATTATAAGACCTCGTTCTATCCAAGAGAGGTAGGGGAAAACCAACATCTTGCATTTGGTTTTGAGCGTTTTTACAGTCACTTGATCAACAACGATTAAAGTGATGTGTAAATGCACATTATGAATTGTTATGTTTTGTGATCCGATTTTTTAGGCGTAGTTCTTTCAATTTCCTATAAATTTTAACATTTCTTCTCCTAGAAAATATATTGAATCATTATTCCTATTTTCAAACTGGAGAAATATGGATGTCCTGAAACATAGAATGTACAACGACATGGTGGATATTGCAATGTTTGTGGTAAGCGATGGATAAAACGAGCTTTCTCTCAAGTTTTAAAGCTTTTTCAGGCAGAGAAGAGGGGTGCAAAAGCTGCTGAATATGGACTGGTATATGGAATACATGATCTAGCTTCTTTCATCACCTGTATCATATATGGGAAATATGTGAGTACGTCAACAATGATATGTCTATAACGATTGCACATGTATACAGATTTTATCTTTGATATCCGTATGTATTGTTTTTATCAATGTTTATTTTACACCTTAATAAAATGTATATACTTTGCTTGTTGTAGGTTAATAAGCTTGGGGCAACACGGCTGGTTAAGTTTGGCGTGTTAGTATGTGGTCTGAGCGATTTAATGTTTGGGTAAGTGATTATAATAATGACATATTTTTTCATCGCACATTTTGCACTAGCTATTTAAATTGTTAAGGCCAATAAAAACTTATTTCAGATAAAGATTTTATGAAAAACATTATTAAATCAATTTATTTGAATCTACTTGCAGATGGATATTCAGGTTCTTCAATGAAAAGTTTCTATATAAATATGGGAATTTAGTACAAGATCTTAATGCTAAAACATTATATACATATTTTTAATTAAAATGAATTAAAAATTATAACTATTGGTGTAAAATGAATATGGATACCTTAATTTGATTTACATGGTAATTATTTTGAATAATGAATTCAATGAGTTTATATTTATTTTGTCATAAATTTCAAAAAAACAATCCATACATGTTACATAACACATCAGTTTTTACACCTGTGCAAATATGTCATGAAATTGATGGATAGATAATGTATGTTTTGGCCTTCACAATTTAAAATCTCCTAAGAGCTTGAACAGCCTTTTGGACTGCCTTTAATTTCAAACACTGTCTTGATAAAATGATCATATCAGAATTTGAAAAAGCTCTGGCCAGTTCGAACCCAGGATCTTCTGCACTGGAAGCAGGGACTCTAACAGGATGACTCTCTTCCAGCTTCCTGTACCTTGTCGGCACTCGCGCTGAGTTCATAAGTCTGTCCCTCCTCCTGAATGTCATCAATGCTCTCGGCAAGTCAGCCACGTACACAGCCACATTCATGATCTCAGCTGTTGTGTTTTCAAAAAACATCGCTACATCATTTGTGAGTAAAATACTAAAAATCATTATTACATTGTAAAATAAAATGTATACATTTATATAATGATCAAGAAAATTGATGATATTATTTTTATAGTTGTATTGTCAATTAACTGTTTGTTTTAACTTTAAAATAAGTACATAGATTAATATTTGGATTTTGAGCTATACATTATAAGATGCTTATTATTAAAACGGAGAAATTACAATTTTGTCAAATCCCTTGTAAATTTAGGTGCAGTTGTATTATATAAGAAGTAGATGTCGGAAGTATGAGGGATATCATTGACTGGATGTTGACTCCGTAAAAAGTTTGCATGTTACATTTAATATTATAAAACCCTTCTTTAATACAATAATATTTTATACATTTTATTTGTGGTTCATACGGAGACTGTAGATATTTGTGTTTTAAAAGTGTTGGTTGGTATATTTTCCGCCAGGGCGTGCTCGAGTGCGTCTACGGACTGGGCTTCGCGCTCGGACCTACCGTTGGAGGATACCTTTACGAGGTAAGAACAACGAACAATGTTTTTTTGTTCGTTTTTGACGTTTTTTTTGTTCGTTTTAAGCTACACTTGTTTTGTTCATTTAAAACTTTACATTCTGATATTCTACCCAACGTTTAAGACTGCGTCACTACTTTTAAAATTTAAAGGCCAGCACGAAAAAAGTAAAGTGCACTTTTTAGACTTTTCACAGTATTTATATTGATATACAAGTTTAAACTTGGTGGTGTCTGGGTCTACACTTACGACAAAGATTTGTGTTTAATATTTCTAGAGCACAACTAAGTGGTGAAATGCGTCCTTTGGAGCTTTCAATGCTATGTTTGGCACCGTACAATGATATCTTGAAAGTAGTCGCTAGGTGGCTAACACGTTGTATGAATGAAACAGTGACTTTTACATAGGCTAACGCAAACTAATGTTTATTGCTCTATCAGTAATATTACAATGGCTTTGCTTGTCAGGTTGGAGGCTTCATGTGTCCGTTCTTCACGATGAGCGTCTTGTACTCCCTGCTGGCAGTGTTCATCTTCACCTCTCTCCCTAGACTAGGAGAAACAAACAAACACGACAGACAACCAGGTAAGAGTAGGTTTAAGACACACAACATATGATAGCATTAGTTAGAGGGGGGGTTAAGAGCCACCTAACGGTCTATCCTTCCAATGGTCCTGGGGTTCTGGTCTGCACTGAGTCTGTCTCGATCAGAACACGTTCCTGAAATGAGGTTTAATGTTTTGATAACTATACTTATAAGTTGGACACTGAAGATAAAAACAAAAATGAAGATTCGCGTTCGGTGGTTTCTTCCGCGAAAGTTTGATTACTCTCTGACTTGCTGTTCCTGATTTTTGGCAAATCTCATATTCGTTTGTGTGGGATCGTCTAATTAATCAGTTTGTTTATTTTCGTTTTTGATGATTTTTATCCTCTTTCTGTTTTTCTTTCTTTTTCCCCCCTTCTTTATATAATTGGTTAATTAAGTAATTGCATTTAATTTCCTTTATAACATTTGTTACCAACATTATTGTCTTTTAATACATTTTTTTGGTAATATTATTAGTATTTCAAATCTTTACTTAGCTGTAGATCATTGTTTTGACTGTATCTGTGTAATAAGATTTATTTAGTTGTCCTCCTTTGTAAATCAGTTTTTTAACTGAATAGACTAGCTAGACGTTATTTTTTTTAAAAGATGAATTTTTAAAGAATAAGATGGGAACAATTAATTTTAAATAATGATGTGTTCTCTTATCACGACATGCGCACATCCTTTGATAACAGCCTAATAAAGTTCCAAACTTGTTGGATGATTGAGAACGAGACGCAGAAAGTTTGGCGCCAAATAAGGAAAAGAGCGGAGTCTTCAGACTTGTCCACAGACATGTTCTTTACATTCCTCTTTTGTATCAGTTAAATAAATAAAATAAAATAAATTAGTATTTAGAGACTATCCACTTCGTCATATAACTGATTTTCAGAGGGGGACAGTAATTTTAATCCTTTGGATTAACGATTATCCGCAGTGTTGGCTGGGAGGTCACGGGTTCAAATCCAGTCGAGACCGACCGACTATCCTGACAGAAGGTTTTCCGAGGTTTTCCTCAGTCGTAAATGCGAATGCAAGAGATTGATTGAGTCCTCTTAAACACATCCCTTCACAATAATTGTCCTATCTGCAAGATATAAGACACCTGAAGAGGGGCATGAATTGCAACCTGGGCAGTGGGCAGGCTTCCTACAAAATCCTATAGTTTGAATAGAGTTGATGAAATAGGTTCATTCTGAGCTAAAAACTTTGTTGCGTGTGAATAAGTAGAGAAAAAGTAGAAGTGTGAATCAAGACTAGTACTTCTTGTGATGTTCCAGTGCACCTTATTTCCGTGCTAACCATGATGCCTGTAGCAGTGGGCTGCTTCACCATCCTGGCTGCCTATCTGGGTCTTGGCTTTCTACAGGCCATTCTAGAACCCCATCTACGCCAGGTAATTCTTTATCGTCAAATATTAGTTGTGTGCAGGTACCTGAAATTTCAGGTAACATAAATGTTTGTTTTTTTAGTTTTGGTGGAGGTGCCGGTCCAGATTTTTTGTTTAAATTTATCTTATTCAAAATGCCATTCAATTAAAAATTCTGACAGTGGAAGATAACTTGGGAGAAAATATAATGTTAGATTCTTCACAAATAAAATTCACCATCAATGTTTAAATGCAGTGTCATTACGGCCCCGTTCTCCCCTAGATTCTGCCAGCCCGATACGACCCGAACACTCAAAGCAGTTTAGAACCCGACCCGACCCGGCGGTCAACACCTCTACCCGCACTGTCCTTATTTTCATTTTGCATTAGTTTATCTGCTTCTAATCTAGAAGGTCCTGGAGTCGAATCCCGCTTCTTGAATATGCTTCAGTTTCAAATCTCTCGTTAAAACCCGGCACCTCCACCAAAAACGATATTTGTTCAATGGAAAGGAGTTATATAATTCATTATCGTATTCTTCTTCCTCCTCCGTCTGTTGCTTGATTTGATTCTTCCTCGCTTGTTTTACAGTCCCATACCCGTGCTTGTTTTTTTAAATTAGCCCACATGTCAAAAGATCTATCGGCTACCGCATACATACCGGTTTAAATGTGGTCACTAAGTTGTAAGGAATCGAAAAACTTTGAAAATAACTGGTCTACGACAGTGAATTTTAGTTTTGTATTCCTCAAAATTAAATGAAAATTTCTTGTTGGAAAAATTGCATGCCTTTCTTCAGGTGTCAAACTAGGTTTTTTTTAGAGTTTAGACATTACTGAAGGGAATATTATTTGAGGGCTGTACCGACAGTGTTGGCTCGAGCGCTAAGCGCGCGACTCTGATTCGGGAAGTCCCGGGTTCAAATACCGTCGAGACCGGCAATCCTGACTGAAGGTTTTTTCAGAGTTTTTTTTCAGTCGTTAAGGCAAATGCAAGGGATTGAGTCCTCTTAAACAGCCCTCGGACATCCCTTCACAATGGTCCTATCCGCAACATAGGGGCATATTGCACCCTGTAACAGGTTTAATTCCTACGATATAATTTAATTTTATGACTTAATCCTCGCTCGGCTGACTGAAACCACAGGTGTTTGAAATTTTGAACATATCTCACGAAAGTAGAAATATAGGGCTCTAAACACATTTCTAAAATTTGTTTTTAAATAATAATAAAAAAAATGGTTTTCATGAACTTCGACTTGGTCGGAAAGTCCAAATTTGATTATATTCGTGAATTTTTTTATGGGTGATCATGATCAAATTTTGAAAATCTATGCTCGTAGGGATGTCCATGTGTCCCGTAACCCATGAGTCACGACTGTTGTGTTATTATTGTTTAGTGTATGTTTGTTTCAGTTCAACATGAGACCCGTCTCAGTCGGGTTAATCTTTGCGATCTCATCGTTCACCTTCACATTGACAACACCCTTGGTTGGCAGACTTTGCGACACGATGATCAGCCCTAAGAAGACGATGGTGTTCGGAAGTTTCTTGATCATCGTCAGTTTCTGTTTGGTTGGACCGCTGCCGTTTCTACCAATCAACACGTGAGACAATCAAAACAAAACACTCGACTAGTTCAACTCATCTCTTTCAATTTATATTGATATTGATGGGCTATGTAATGCCTAAAAGTTCCCAGCCAATTACAATGTTAATAAAACCTGACACGATAGGGCAATGAGGGCAATCATGGTCAAACTAATCTCCCACCAGAGCGCAGAGCGATCGGGGTTTAACCACAGTTGTCTTTACGTTGACAAAATAGGAATGTTCACAACATTTTGGGCAGTGTATTATTGTTGTGGTGGGTGACAGATTTCCCACCAGAGTGCAGGACGATCGACGTTTGGTCACTGCCATGTGTAAGTTCCACTGGAACCAAAATGTAAAGAGTCCTGTGGTCACTCCCCGATCATGCGATCCTGGCGGAGAATCGAGGTAAACCAGCTTGGCATTGCCCTATTCTGATATATAATTAACCAATCACAAATTTTCATAAGGTTTTACAAATTTAATATCCCACTACAAAGAGTTACAAAAAGGCGTTAAAGAATGTTTAATATTATTTAACAACAGTGTTAATATTCCAGTGCAGCTTGGATGATCTACCTGGGCATGATGCTACACGGGCTGGGAATGTCCTGCAGCGTTGTTCCTGGATTCATCAGCGCCATACAAGCAGCTGTGTGAGTATGCGAAACTACAGGCAAGCCTTTCACCATTGAGTAGGCCTATGTTTTCACACGAGTTCTACAACAATACCCATCTACAAAATTTGGAACGAATACTAAAACTCAAATCCCCGACGAACTGCATCTTTGCCAAGCTATAAGGAAAATTTAATTGTTAACAATTATACACAAATTTTTTTCAAATTCAATTCTACAAATCGCCTTGTGCTGACACCCATATTTTATCTAGTGGACAAAGTTGCTTTTTATAATATGTTAAGTTGGCAGACTAGGGGTTTTGCTGCCTAAATATTATCAGAGTCGATAAAGAAGTTTCCCCGTTGGGAATCTTCCTTATCGACTCTGATATTATCAAATGACACTTGATCGTGTCTTGTCTTCCAGTGGTCGCGGTCTCCCCGATGACATCGCAACCTATGGCGTGGTCACCGCCCTCTCTACGTCGTCAGTGACTCTAGGGGACTTCATCGGCCCCACTGTGGCCGGGGTTCTGTACGACGCCGTGGGGTTCCGCAGAGCACCCTCTTCGTGGTCGCCGTGTACGCCGCACTAGTAAGCATGGTTCCCACCCTTACTCGAGGGCCCCCATGTTCGTCCAGACACTGAAGCCTAAAGTGTTGTGGGTCTGGTTTGGGGGGGAGGGGCTACCAGGCAAGCTCTGGATATTTAATTAAAACATAAACATAAACATCGTATTTAGAGTCTACCTAATCAGTTTCAGAACTGATTTTCATTGGTAGACATTAAATAAATTTAAAGCAGACCAAGCTAACCAAGTAGGCGCCGACACCACCGACAAGTGAACAATGATTAACAAGAGACCGGCATATTTAAGTAGAAAACACCGATCAATCAAGCTGGACACGATTCCACCCGCGTATAGCACCAGAATCAACAAGGCTGATTTGAAACCACCATAGAATTTATTGTACCTCGTCACTAGGGCGGCTCCAAAGTCACCGTTTACACATTCCTAAGCCAAGACTTCATGGACTTCAGTCCACATCAGAAGTTTAAAATCTTCTACTTTTAGTGGGAATCGAACCCTGAAGCTCCTGAGCCTCTAACCACACAATATAATACATAATCTGCCACTAGACGTCTCTATAGTTCTAGGCAGCCGGCTTGGGTGGCGATTGCAGAGACCATTGCTGATTCTTTCATTTTGTGCAATCCAGGAATATTTTTTTGAGTAATTTTTGCCAATACAGTTAATTTTCCTTCACTCTAGTTGGTCTCCATGGCTTGCGCCGCGTGCATGGAGCGGAAACGACGCAGCTGGAATGTGTCACGAGATTGTGAACCAAGCCGCCATTTTGTCTGATTCAACCCCAGAGCATGCGCACAAAGACGACTGCGCAGAGGTTACTGTTGCGCCAACGACAACATTACACATGATACAGAAGACGGGTTATGGGAGCACCTATGATGAACAAATAAGAAAATCGTAGTAACTGACACAATATTTAGGGAAAACCGAGGTATTACATTAATTAATTCTTTGTAAATAATTAATGTTATTTGTATGTAATACTTAAGACTAAATAAATATGTTATATTATTGGTTTGTGTCATTTTTTCGTAAAATAATTGTGTTATTTTTATTGTGTATTGTGTTTTGTGTAATTGTGTACTTTGAAGAGAAATGAACTTTTTTTTTTAGAGTTTTGGACTCTCAGAAAGTAAACGTCATCGAAAGTGAAAATGATACAATACGAGAAATTAGACAACATTATTTTCGATTTGGTTTAAAAACTAAAAAATTAGGTTTTGGTGTATTCAATGCCAAGTACTAGAAGTCAAACTTCATGATATCTGTCCAGTCATCGAAGAGAAAGAAACTACCGTATAACATATTTGCAACTCTTTGATTGACCTGTAAACTGTACTCCATGGACCATGTTGTAGACTGCGTCATTTGTTTGGATATCGGAATTGTTGCAAACGAGTGTCACTTTACCAAACCAAAGTAAACAAAGTATTCTCCTTGAGTAATGAATTTAAAACCACGTTCACTCCTCCTTCTGTGCATAATGATCACACGCGTCCACAGTCTTCAGACTGGGCGGGGAGTAGTCGGTGGTCAACAAGCCGCACCGGGACAGTTTACATACGTGGTGCTCATCAGTATATCCCACGAGAAGGAAGAGGAGCGATGCACGGGGTCCCTCATAGCCCCCCTCTGGGTGCTGACAGCCGCTAGGTGCTTCGTGCGGACCAAGGGGATGCAGGACGTCGCCACCCACGTCGTAGCGGGCACGATAGACTCCAGGAACACAGAGTCACATGTGCAGGTAATAGAGAGGCAGACATGCAAGTTGGTGTTTCTAAGCCTTGGGTGGTGACACCGCATAGTGTTTTCTTCGTGTGCCAGGGTGAATTGCCCAGGCATGACATGCTACCAGTCGTAGCGGCACATAGACCAGGAACGACAGAGTACATGTGCAGTAGACTTAGGTGGAGAGGATGTACGGGGTTCATACCCTCTCTGGTGACTAAGGACAGCCGCTAGGTGTCTTCGTGGGACAGGGATGCAGGACGTCGCCACCCACGTCGTAGCGGGCACGATAGATCAGGCACAAGTCACATGTGCAGTAGATAGGGGGGAGGAGCGTGCACGTCCCCTATCCTCCCTCTGGCTGTTCTGACAGCATGGTGTTGTGCGGACCAAATTCAGGACCCAACACAAAGTCGTAGCTTGGATTCCAGAAAAGTGTACATGTATAGACTAGGTTAGGAATGCTAGGGTAATTCATATCTGGTCTAAGCCGAGTAGGCATTCGTTGACCAAGTTGCAGACTTCAACCCATCCTAGGGCACGATAGCTGAATCCGACTGTGGGTAATTATGGAGATGGATCAGGGGTCCCTTGCCCTTGGGATGCTTGACATAGTGAATTGTGCGGACCAAGGGGATAAAGGGTCGCCCAGTCGTGGGGAAAGCTACAGAGAAACTAACATGCCCAGCTGAAGGGCTGGGGACGAGCACTGTTTACCTGGGTGCTGAAAAGCCGCTAGGTTTAAGTGGACCAGATGCCAAACGTCGCGTACGTCCCTGTAGGACCATTTTAATGGTAGGCATAAAATATCAGGCAAACTACATTGCTGAAATCTCACAATGAACATAATCGCAAGGAAATAAATAATATGTTAATTAACTTTGTAAGTGGCTACCTTAGCCATATCAATAACAGCATTACATTCCATCACATTCCAGGTGCGGCTCTCTCTGGTGAACTACATCCATGACTACATGGCCGACAGATCCCACCAAGACATCGCTCTCATCCAGGTGAACCGAGCGTTTCAACTCAACGAGTACGTCTCTTCCATCCCTCTAACCAACAAACCGTTCCCCAAGTCCGGAGAAGTTCTCTGCTCAATGGTGGGGTTCGGGTACACTGGGCCTTCAGACGACGGCGAGACGGACGTCACGGCCGATCTAGCGAACCTGCAGAACCGACAGCTGTTCTACATAGAGGGGGCGGTGGTGGACTGTGTGGACCACGCGAAGAACAGCTCTTACCTGAGGTCGGCCGAGTACGTGTGCGTCAACCAGAAGGGAGACAGCAGCAGGCAGTGTTTCGGGGACTCGGGGGCGCCGCTTGTGTGGAACGGAATGTTGGCGGGAACGCTCAGCGGGAACCGGTTCACGAACGAAACTATGACTGTTGTGTGCGGAGACGAGAGTGTTTTCCACCTGTACACGTCGACCTATTTCTTTTGGGACTGGATTAAAGAACACCAAAAGAACGTTAAAAAATCATCAACGAAAATGAATTATGCTGATTTACTAATGAATGTTGTACTTACTGTAATGACGTTGACTATTCTTTAAATATAAACATATGTAGAACATTTTGTGAATTTGTGATTTTTCACCTTATTTTGACTACAGCCTATACTCTAGTGAATTTCATATCACTTTGCCCCGTACTTACTTACACAACAGCAAGTATCAGACTTCATGACATGTGTTCTGTTTTTTTCTGCTGAACTGTATGCCATACGAGAAGCTTTGAAATATATTATGAAACAAATGTGCAAGATTCATGGTATGTTCAGATAGTTTAAGTGTTTAACTGAATGGAAAATGATTGATTAGTTGATTAGTATTGGTTAACGTCTCATATTAATGCACTTAAGGCTATTTGAGACGATGACTGGTGATGAAGGGAAAAAAGAAGGACGGAGGAGAAACCCGGTACCGGCACGTAGCCTACTTCTTTCGAAAAGTACCAAGGGGAGCAACGGCTTACCGTCCCATCCGGAAGGACGGTGTAATCTTGACAGACATACAGTTCCCCCACTAACCCGGACTGCCGAGCAGACGTCGAGGAGAACGAAGCCGTTACACTAGCTCTCGAACCCTCCATCTGCTGAACCACCGGTATACGTCGTGTGCCTTAATGCAGAACGGTCACCCACTCTTCCCCTGACCACGCCCGAGGTTGCTTAACTTCGGTGTTTGAGTGGGAACCGGCTAAGCGACCGCGGCTAAACCGCTGGCCTATATATAATGAATAAGAAAGTATCCCTAGTTCCCCTTCTAATTTCTCTAGCCCAGTTGAGATATGGCGTTAATTATCATAGTGCCATATACTCGTTATCAAGTACCAGGAAGAAAAATGTACGTAATCTATTGTATAACGATTAAATAATTATACGTCTTAATTATCAACAACTAGTTCCTGTTGGAATATTTTTCTGACGCTACCAAGTTGTGATTGACAAGGAATAACAAACCGTTGCGTGCTCAAACAAAACAGGCTACAGTTGTATGGGTGATGATTTAGTTTTATTAATTTATTTATGGAGAGAAATTGTTCGAGAATTGAGCTTAGATAGTGATCACCAAACTACAATAATTGTAAGGATATCGAGGACAAGAACGAATCCAACACAGAAGTTTACTGGGAGATTTCAACTCGAGTGACCAGTGTAATAAACAGGTAAGTGTTAATTTGATTTTTAAGCGAGCGAAGCGAGCGTTTCCATTTGACTCTACCGGAAAAAACTTTTTTTTTGTATGTCTCGCCATCACGTTCCAACGGAGGCTTGGATCGATTTGAAATTTTGACCATCCGCAAGCTTCGTTCTCGATTGTATGCCATTAGTTTTTGTGGCAAAATCGTTCAAAAAGTTAAAAAGTTACATTAAAGTTAATCGAAAGTGTTTTTTTTCAACTTAACGGAGACAAAATCTGAGGTGGCCAAATCATTTAGAATGTCCGTCCGGTCACGAATATGTTAATTTTATTTTGGTCTGATAAGTAGTATTATGGATATTACATTATGACAAAGAACCGTTACCATGGCAACGGAAAGTCGCACAGCTTTTTTGGCTCATGATAGCGGTCGAACGGAGGCTCGGATCGAGTTGAAATTTGGACCATCCGCAAGCTTCGATCTGGATTGAATGCCATTAGTTTTGTGGCAAAATCGTTCAAAAAGTTATAAAGTTACACTAAAGTTAATCGAAATTTTTTTTTTTCTAACTAAACGGCGACAAAATCTGGGGTGGCCAAATCATTTAGAATGTTCGTCCGGTCACGAATATGTCAATTTTATTTTGATCCGATAATTAGTGTAGATGGAAATTACATTTTTAACAAAAGTAACGTTACCATGGCAACGAAAAGTCGCACAAAGCTGAAGGTGTTTTGGCTCATGATAGCGGTTGCACGAAGATTCAGATCAGGTTAAAATTTGGACCACCAACAATTATACAGCACGTGCTCGCTTATCAAAGCGTCCAACTGAGCGTTTTCCTAGTATTAATTTAATTTGACTTACACGTCCTTTCATAGGCCCACAGAGGTTTAAAGAATATCAGGGGCAAGGGCAACTCGTATAATATACTTCATAACTTTTACATGACTGCTGATCATTATCACTAATCTTATTATTTAGACGATGTTTAGGCTACCAACCCTTGATTTGTAATGGTGCGTTCTACAAGAAACGTGTTGGCCAATAAAGTCGGGTAAAGGGTGGGAGGGTCCCACCACATTCCTGGCCCGGGGTTTATCTCAGCAATACCTGACGCTTCTCCCACATCAAAGTTTTCTTCCTCAGGGACCTCCACCAGTTTGTGCCATAATCCCATATGTATATTTCATCCCAATATATAATATCCCCTACCCGATTTCAAAGTTGTAAATAGGGTTAGGTGTTGACTGATCTTCAATGTAATGACCCTCCAGTGGCTGCCATGTCGTCCCCGAAGAGTCAAGGACTGAGCTGCTGTGGGCTGAGCTTGACCAAGAGGGAGTGGTGGGTGCTGGCCGTGTTGAGCAGCGTGTGTTTTGCCAGCGGTGTATGCACCTCGCTACAAGGACCAATCTATCCAAGAGAGGTGAGTAAAGTCAGCATTTACATTAGCAATTTTAGAGATGATCACAAAACGTTTTTAATTTTTTCAATTTCTCAAGCGAAGAAATGCATGCCCCTCTTAAGGTATAGGAAATTTTGAGTTTGTAAAATTCTGAATGGAAAGTACAACGCTTGCATTCGCATAATCTATACTGAAAACCTCGGAAAAACTATCGTGCGAATAACAAGGAATGAGTCCTGTTAAACAGCCCTCGGGCATTCCATTTACGGTTGCTCCAAAATAATTTTTCTGAGCAAATCAAATTTCATAACACAATCTAAATTTGTGTATGTTGTTGTTGTTACGTTTAAGCTTCTTGGTTTTGATGTTGGTCTTGTGTTTATTTTAGGTATATCCTATTAAATTTAAAACACGTAACTCAGAACCAATTGTGTCTCTCCTATTTCAGGCAGAAAAGAAGGGTGCAACAGCCTCCGAATATGGAATGGTTTTTGGAGTATTTGAACTGGTAAACTTCATCTTCTGTCCAATATTTGGCAAATACGTGAGTACACATCAATCTCAAATTTGTACCAAAACTAAGTTTATGATGTGTTTTAACGTCTCATAGTAATGCACTAAGCCTATTCGAGACGATGAGTGGTGATAGATGAGGGTGAAAGACGATTCCAAAACAGCATGCCTTGTGCGGGACTCGAATCCACGTCCTCGTAGAGCCATACGATTTGGACCAGCACCCTAATAGTATGTGCCACCGCGGACGGCTATTACGTTTATTAGTTTTGCTTATGATGTGAACTATAAAAACAAATTGAATACAACAGTTATTATTGTACTGGTAAATGTTTTAACAGTCGGGTCAGATTCGGATTCCAAAATACTTTGGGTTTTCGGGTCGGGTAAGAAAAGACGGCTGTTATAATATTGCAAGCAAAAATGAACGTTGAATATTACTTGTGAATGATCTTACTTCAGTATTTATTATTATCATTTTTTTAATTAGTATTTATTAATTTGGTATTGTCTGTATTTTTTATTGAATAGCTGCAATTTATACAAGCGACGAATTAAATATTGTCTTGACTGGCACCTCCACCAAACACGTACGACAACCCTTGACCGGCGCCTCCACCAAACACGTACGACAACCCTTGACCGGCGCCTCCACCAAACACGTACGACAACCCTTGACCGGCACCTCCACCAAACACGTACGACAACCCTTGACCGGCACCTCCACCAAACACGTACGACAACCCTTGACCGGCACCTCCACCAACACCCCTAAAAATATTTTTTGATATCGGAATATCGGGTACGTTTTTCGATTGTCTAGTTCGCCCCCAAAGTCCCGAACTGACCCTACAATGTGTTTACCCGCACACCACTGATACCGGTAATTTCTCGATTTGGTTAGTCGGGAAACACTCCCGTAGGTGTAACTGTTATTATTTACTACAATTCAGAAATTACAAAAGTCCGCCCCAACCGGGAATCGAACCACGGATCTGTGAATGTGGGAGATCCGTGGTTCGATTATGATTCCCGGTTGGGGCGGTCTTTTTTAATTTCTGAATTGTAGTAAATAATGATACCGGTAACCTATGTCCAAACACGTGTTGTTGAGTATAGCCATGTTGAGTACAGAATGATGTTGTGTTTTGTAAAAACTATGAGTGAATAATTTAAGAGGAGAACTTTATATGACTGTATAAAAATTAATTATGTAGACATCTATCAGAACACTTTTTTATTAATTTATCATAGAAAATAAATAAAAGTATAATTCAATTTTCTAGAATTTAGAATCTGTCAAAATGGTAAAAAAAAAACACACAAAAAACTACGCATTTTTTTATTGATCTATGATAAATATTTAAAAATCTTTTATCATAGAGGCGTACACATGTCCTTCATTATCAAGTATGCCAAGCTGTATAAAGAATTGTAATGATTTATGGCTACAATATTATTAGTTAAGTATGTGAAGGCATCACTGTCTCCTATTATATTTCAACTCGTTCCCATTAGGGCAAAGCGAGGCATATTCGTACAAACTAAAACCTTATAACGGAAAAATTCTCATTTTTCAGATGGACAAGCTTGGAGCCAAATATTTAGTGAACTGCGGAATTGTTTTGGCTGGAATAACGTCCATCATGTTTGGGTAAATAATATAATATGCTTTTTGATTAATATCGACATCCATTTCAATAAAAATTGTAGCTCTCAAACCTAAATTGAGTAAAATACATTTAGTGACTAAAAATTAAAAAAAATATATAACAGCTTGCATATCGTGTATAATAACCAAATTAAACGATGTTTGTCAAGCCCCGTGTTTGTGTTATTAATTCATTATCCTTTAAGAGTCTGCAAAACGAGTGAGTATTTTTCCAGGATTACTTTTTAAAGCCAATAATTACATGATTGACATGAAACATAAAACAATGTTATGACCATGTTTATAAATTTTTCTAAAAAGATACAATACAAAATGTCGACAAAATATTTAACAAAAAATACTTTAATTGGATTTTGGATTTTGAAAATAACATCAAAATGGGTAAATTTGGAAATTTCTACTGACTAATCCGCAAAAACATTCAATAATCTTGACTTTAGAAGTGTGAGTATATCCTTGCATAAATTGCCTAACAATCAGGTGCTAATTGGATACAAGAAAAGCTCCAGAACAAATGCAAAAAAAAATATATATAAATTATATAAATATATGATATATAATAAAAAATAAAAAAATATGTAAAACCAAATTAATAAATAAAGGACAATAGTATATTTTCAAATTGGTAATATTTCATTCCATGTCTTGCAGGTTCCTGGACACGGTGGGTTCTCACTCCTCGTTCATCGCCCTCTCATTCGCTCTGAGGATCACGGAGGCGGTCGGTATCTCGGCGTGTTTCACTGTTTTGTTCCATGTCTTGCAGGTTCCTGGACACGGTGGGTTCTCACTCCTCGTTCATCGCCCTCTCATTCGCTCTGAGGATCACGGAGGCGGTCGGTATCTCGGCGTGTTTCACTGTTTGTTCCATGTCTTGCAGGTTCCTGACACGGTGGGTTCTCACTCCTCGTTCATCGCCCTCTCATTCGCTCTGAGGATCACGGAGGCGGTCGGCATCTCGGCGTGTTTCACAGCCACCTTCTCAATCACAGCCGCCATGTTCACGAGCAACGTGGCAACCATGTTTGTAAGGGTTTGAGAGTTGCTTTTCTTCTTGAAGAGGTGGCTTTTCAATCATTTCACCGATAATTTCCAGGGGCCTAGGTAGAAGCTGAAACAACAACTCGCCAATCGACACTGACAATGACAACCTGTCGTCCGGGCCCTGGGTAGAATTGGCCCAGAGCATGGCTCTGCTTGTAGTACAAGGCGAGAAAGGAGAAACAGTCCACTTCGCAAACATCAGCTATAATAGAGGGGAGAATATTACTCCCCGATACTAGAGGCGAGCTCTGGCAATCGTCGTCGGGGACACCTCCCCCTTCCCTTGACGATCTTCCCGACGAAGATGACAATGACGCGACGTGAGAACCCGTGGCTGGTTTTGACCAGCATGGGCCCCTCCTCCCCACATCCCCTAGGCTAGAGTGGTGCTTTATGACCTAACGGTTGACGCGTCCTTTATCCAAATCCACCAAAAGACATATACTAAGTAGAACTCTAGAACTAACATTGCTCTAATGACTCCCAATAATGTTAGACCACCGCGCTGCGTCAATTTACTAAGAATTGTCACTGTAGATTGTCAAGTTTTCGTTTCTTGGGCGTTGACAAAATGAAAGTATGTATACTACACTCTCAAATGCGGTGGTGTAAGCGTTAATTCAATTGATTTGTTACTGACTACAGCACCACCAATCTCTGTGGGTGTTTTTTGCAACAAGAGTAGTAAGCATATGATAAATATAAGGCGTCAGTAAATAACACCCTTCTTCCTTTAATTGAAGCAGTCATGAGTAATTTAAGTATTGCAAATCTATGTTCATGTAATTTTATTTCTTACATCCGTGAAACATTCATTTCTTGTTCATGCAAATGTCTGAAACTTGTAGTTTACCAGTAAAACACAACGAACTAAAAAGGAGAAATACAAATTCTTTTTTGTTTTTGGTCAGTTTTTGATGCCAAAGTAATAATATTTGTATATTTTTGCATTTGATTTGATCGTGTTTTACACCAATGCCAAGGATTCTAAACTTTATTTATATTGAAGGAACATCAACTTTGCACTGACATAACGTTTGATGCTACCACATTTAATTCAAGAAACTGTTTTTTATTTCAGGCCCTCCTCGAATGTTTCTTTGGCTTTGGCTTCACCCTTGGACCGACTATTGGTGGCTACTTTTTCCAGGTGGGCTACACTCTTAGAATAAGATTTTAAACCATTGCCTTGTTTGATATTCATCTCTATTAATACCATACTCAAAAAGATATCCGTTTGTATGTAATTGCTGAGAATAACCTTAGTTCATCATGGGTAAAAATAAATCATTCTCTCGATATTATTCACAACGAATTAAAATATTCTGAACGATTAACAAGACGTCCATTAAATAGACAAATCCTCATTACTTTCGGTCACCGACAATGTTTGGCTCGAGCGTTAAGCGCGCGACTCTGATTCGGGAGGTCCTGGGTTCAAATCCCGTCGAGACCGGCAATCCTGACTGAAGGTTTCTTCTAAGGTTTTCCTCAGTCGTTAATGCGAATGCAGGGGATTGAGTCCTCTTAAACAGCCCTCGGACATCCATTCACAATTGTCCTAGACGCAACAAACCTAGGGGCATGAATTGCACCCTGGGCAGGCTTCCTATAAAAATTATAATTATAAGTATAACTTTTGGTCCTTCTATTTAGAAGAAGATAGCATATGTATGACGTCAACATGCATGTTGTATGTTACAGCTCGGAGGATTTGTGTGTCCGTTCCTGGTGGTTGGAGTTTTACTTCTTGTGGACGGCGTCATCATCTTCTTCGCCCTCCCGGACATCGAGTGCAGCACTGACAAGGCCAGACCCCGGGGTAAATACTGGACACGTGGACACATTGTCAAGTGAAATGTTGTTGTTAGTTATTTTTAGTCGATCTATGCCCTCTTCCTTTACAAAGTGTATAAACAATACCTCGTTCAATTTCCAGTTATTTAATTTGAAATTTCTCGTGGGAAATCTGTCCAGAGTACAATGCTGAAGTTAGGACAATTGTGAAGGGATATCTGAGAGCTTTTTAAGAGGACTCAAGCTTCTGCATTCGAATTAACGAAGTAGGAAAACCTCGGAAAAAACTTCAGTAAGGATTGCCGGTCTCGACGCGATTTGAACCCGGGACCTCCCGAATCAAGTCGCGCGCTTAGCGCTTGAGCCATCACTGTCGGTGTCATGTAGATGTTTTGGATTATTTATTATCGTGTAGATTTGTATTGTTTTAAAATTGTGATGAAGGTATATTTTTAATTGTTTAGTTTTAATTACCTGACACTCGTGGGTTGATAATCACCTGTTGTTAGAGAAAAATTAATTTAAATAACTGTTGGTCTATTAGTTTTCTATGGGCACTGGAAAAGAGAATTATTTTTAATCCAATCTATAAATTATTTCCAAGTCGTCTCTAAAATACAGTGTTTGTAAAGTTAAGTACTAAACATATCTTGTTTGTGACATTGTATATCTAAATGCTTGTTCTGACCCACAGCTTACATACTATCCGTGCTAAAGCTGAAGCCAGTCGTCCTGGATCTGGTCAGTGTTGTCACCATCCACATCAGTCTGGGCTACTACCTGGCAACACTGGAGCCCCATCTCAGACAGGTTAGCCACTGCAATAGCAATTTAAAATTATTTCATACATCTTAAAGAAATAATAATAATTTTTGTGGGACGCCTGCCCAGGGTGCAATTCATGCCTCTCTTCAGGTGTCTAACTAGGTTTGTTGCGTCTAGGACAATTGTGAAGGGACGTCCGAGGACTGTTTAAGAGGACTCAATTCTTTGCATTCGCATTAACGACTGAGGAAAACCTCGGAAAAAACCTTCAGTCAGGATTTCCGGTCTCGACGGGATTTGAACCAGGGACCTCCCGAATCGAATCAACTGTCGGTACTTAGACTATATTATGGCAAGGTTTATAAGTTATTTTAAATTCAATGTGTGCAGTATAGTATCTGCACACTAACAGAGTACACTACGTAGTGTACTCTGTTATCTGTGGTATCTGATTTCGTCTATGATTAAAATATAGTCTTTACTTGCATAAGTTGCTAAAACGATGCTTAATGTAAAAATGTGGTAGACATTCTGGATAGTCTTTACTTGCATAAGTTGCTAAAACGATGCTTATTGTTTTACATATTGCTATTGTACTTTATTTTGGTAGCTCCACCTGAGCCTTAAATTCTAATTCTTGTTGTGTTGGTAGCTCCACCTGAGCCCCATGTAGTATTTTTCGGTAGGTAGTTCACCTAGAGCCCTGTAACTATATTCTGTTGTGTTGGTAGCTCCACCTGACCGTTAACTATATTTTGTTGTGTTGGTAACCCACCTGCTCCTGTTAAAATGTTTTTCGTGTTGGATACGTCTCCACTATCCCGTTGTAACTATATCTATTGAGTTGGTATTATGTCCCACTTGCAATTTATTCTTGTTGTGTTGGTAGCTCCACCTGAGCCCCGTGTAACTATTTTCTTGTTGTCTTGTAGTGTTCCACCTGTAGCCCCTTGTTTGTTGGTTAACTATGTCCGTGTTTGGTATGTTCCCTGGTATCCGTGTAACTATATTCTTGTTGGTTGGTAGTTTCCACCTAGCCCCGTGTAACTATATTCTTGTCGTGTTGGTAGTTCCACCTGAGTCCCGTGAACTTAATTCTTGTGTGTTGGTAGTTCCACCTAGTCCCTCTTATCTAGTTTCTTGTTCCCTGAGTGTTCCTTAGTCCGTTATTTGTTGTTCAGTGTCAGTTACCTACTCTGTTTTGTAGTTTCCTGGTTGGTACTTCACTGAGCCGTTGTGTAGTATTCTCTGGTTCGGTATTCCACTGATGTCTCCGTGTAACTATATTTTCTCTGTTCGGTTACATATTCCGTGTTCGTATATTCTTGTTCGTTGGTATTTCTCGCGTGGCCCTGTTAACTATTATCTGTGTACTTTTGTGTTGGACTCACCTGAGTACCCCTGTAATATATTCTTGGTTGTTGGTAGAGTTCCACCTGAGTCCCCGTGTAACTATATTCTTGTTGTGTTGGTAGTTCCCCTGAGCCCGTGTACTATATTCTTGTTGTGTTGGTGTTCCCCTGAGCCCGTGTATATATTCTTGTTGTGTTGGTAGTTTCACCTGAGCCCCGTGTAACTATATTCTTGTTGTGTTGGTAGTTCCACCTGAGCCCCGTGTACATCGGCTTCCTGTTCGCCCTGGAGGCGGCCACCTACATGATCACCACGCCCCTGGCGGGGATATTGTGCGACACGCGCTGTAGTCCCAAGAAGTTGATGATACTGGGGTTCACGTTCTCTATAGCCAGCTTCGCACTGGTTGACGTGTAACTATATTCTTGTTGTGTTGGTAGTTCCACCTGAGCCCCGTGTAACTATATTCTTGTTGTGTTGGTAGTTCCACCTGAGCCCCGTGTAACTATATTCTTGTTGTGTTGGTAGTTCCACCTGAGCCCCGTGTACATCGGCTTCCTGTTCGCCCTGGAGGCGGCCACCTACATGATCACCACGCCCCTGGCGGGGATATTGTGCGACACGCGCTGTAGTCCCAAGAAGCTGATGATACTGGGGTTCACGTTCTCTATAGCCAGCTTCGCACTGGTTGACGTGTAACTATATTCTTGTTGTGTTGGTAGTTCCACCTGAGTCCCGTGTACATCGGCTTCCTGTTCGCCCTGGAGGCGGCCACCTACATGATCACCACGCCCCTGGCGGGGAATTGTGCGACAGCGCTTAGTCCCAAAGTGATGATACGGTTTAGTTCTCTATAGCCAGCTTCCACTGTTGACGGTAAACTATATTCTGTTGTGTGGTATTCCACCAGTCCGTGTAATCGGTTCTGTTCCCCTGAGGGCACCTCATGATCACCCCCCCTGGGGGAATTTGCGACAGCGTGTATCCCAGAAGTGATGATACTGGTTTTCACGTCTTAAGCAGCTTCGCACTGGTTGACGTGTAACTATATTCTTGTGTGTTGGTAGTTCCACCTGAGCCCTTACATCGTTCTGTTCGCCCTGGAGCGGCCACCACAATGATCCCACGCCCTGGCGGGATATTTGCCAAGGCTGTAGTCCCAAGAAGTGATGACTGGGGTTCAGTTCTCTATACCAGCTTCGCACTGGTTGACGTGTAACAATTCTTGTCGTTTGTAGTTCCACCTGAGTCCGGTAACATATTCTGTGTGTTGGTAGTTCCACTGACCCGTGTACTCGTTCCTGTTCGCCCTGGAGGCGGCCACTATGTCACCACGCCCTGGCGGGATATTGTGGAAAGCGCTGTAGTCCAAGAAGTTGATGATATGGGTTCAGTTCTCTTAGCCAGCTTCGCACTGTGAGTGTAACTATTTCTGTTGTTGGTAGTTCCACCTGAGCCCGGTAACATTTCTGTCGTGTGGTAGTTCACTAGCACGTGAACTTATCTTGTTGTTTTGGTATTCCACCTGAGCCCGTGTAATATATTTGTCGTGTGTAGTTCCACCTGAGTCCGTGAACTATATTCTGTGTGTGGTAGTCCATGGTCGGTGAACTAATTCTTGTGTGTTGGATCCACTGAGCCCGTGAACTTTTTCTTGTTGTTGGATTTCCCCTGAGCCCGTGTAACATATTCTTGTGTTTGGTATTTCACTGAGCCCCGTGTAATTTATATTCTTGTTGTGTTGGTAGTTTCACCTGAGCCCGTGTAATTATATTCTTGTTGTGTTGGTAGTTCCACCTGAGCCCCGTGTACATCGGCTTCTCTTCGCCCTGGAGGCGGCCCCTACATGATCACCACCCCCCCTGGCGGGGATATTGTGCGACAACCCGCTGCAGTCCCAAGAAGCTGATGATACTGGGTTCACGTTTCTCTATGGGCCAGCTTCGCACTGGTTGACGTTTTAACTATTTCTTGTTTGTTGGTAGTTCCACCTGAGCCCCGTGTAACTATATTTTTGTCGTGTTGGTATTTTTCCACCTGACCCCCGGGTGTAACTATATTTTGTTGTTTGGTAGTTCCACCGAAGCCCCGGGTGTAACTATATTCTTGTTGTGTTGGTAGTTCCACCTGAGCCCCGTGTACATCGGCTTCCTGTTCGCCCTGGAGGCGGCCACTACATGATCACCACGCCCTGGCGGGGATATTGTGGGGACAAGCGCTGCAGTCCAAGAAGCTGATGATACTGGGGTTCACTTTTCTCTATAGCAGCTTCGCACTGGTTGACGTGTAACTATATTCTTGTTGTGTTGGTGTTCCACCTGAGTCCCTTTGTACATCGGTTTTTCCTGTTCGCCCTGGGGCGGCCACCACATAAATTCACCAGGGCCCCTGGCGGGGATATTGTGCGGACAAGCGCTTTAGTCCAAGAAGTTGAGATACTGGGTTTCACGTTCTCTATAGCCAGCTTCGCACTGGTTGACGTGTAAATATATTCTTTTTGTGTTGGTAGTTCCACCTGGGCCCCGTGTACATCGGCTTCCGTTCGCCCTGGAGGCTGCCACCTACATGATCACCACGCCCCTGGCGGGGATATTGTGCGACACGCGCTGCAGTCCCAAGAAGTTGATGATACTGGGTTTCACGTTCTCTATAGCCAGCTTCGCACTGGTTGGACCATTTCCCTTCGTTCCCATAGACGGGTGAGTTGAGAACATTTACTAAGCATTCTGATAATGAAGCATTGACTTCCGACACTGTTACCATCGGGCAAACCTTCCTATCTTTTCCATCGCCGTTTCCTGCGGGGCCTGCTTGGGTTTTTCAACCAAATCTTCCCACTTCTTCCCACAATCGCATCTTTTCCATATTCTTCAGCTCTTTCTCCTTGCCTCCAAGTCTTCTTCTATGGCATCCTTCCATCTCTTCCTTGGTCTACCCCGTCTTCTTCTTTCTTCTTCATCGTTCTTTTATACAATCTCTTGGATACTGTATCTTACCCCGTTCGTTTCATATGTGAAACTCATCTTATCCTGCCATCCTTCTCATAACCGAACATTTCTCTTATTGTTGTTGTTATGTTTCTACTTAAGGAGACAAACTCTATCTGTCCATTCAAACTGTACACACTGTTTTAATATATTTGACACTCTGTTCCAGAGCTTTGTGGATGGTTTACCTGGGCCTAGTACTTCACGGTCTGGGCATGTCTTGCGTCATGGTGCCAGGCTTCAAGACGCCATCCACTCCGCAGTGTAAGTCACTAATCATTGAGCTTTGTGGATGGTTTACCTGGGCCTAGTACTTCACGGTCTGGGCATGTCTTGCGTCATGGTGCCAGGCTTCATAGACGCCATCCACTCCGCAGTGTAAGTCACTAATCATTGAGCACTTGCTTTATTAAATTATTCGTAAGCCCTAGCAGGTGATGAACCTGTTAGACCCTTCTCTTGTTTTTCTTCAAAACCTCTTCACCTGCAGCCAAAAGCTAGTACATGTGCCTGTGCCATAGCCAAGAGCTTGCAAACTTGTAATGTTTTTCCTTTTGTTTTCTGATCCCAGTCACAATTAGTAGGGGAGCCTCTCTTGTTGCCACGGGTCTGGTTTTTAAATCCAGGTTAAGGAAAGGTTTGTTTTGTCGCCCAAGCACCAGAGTCTAGGAGGGAGCCCCCCCACTGGTTGTGCTGTGTTAATGACTATTCACCCTTTCTATCTCTAACCCATTCCCTTAGAATGAATGAAGAGGCACCCTGGCCGAGCAAAACAGAAGGGGGCAGCTTTCTCTTGTGCCAAGGGTCCTAGTTCGAATCCAGGGTGAATCATGGATGTTTTTGTCTCCCGAGCACTAGAGTTGGGAGGGAAGCCCCCTTACTGGATGTGCTGACGGTGTTCCTCAGTATGAATGGTGTGTGAAGTAACCTTACTGATGATGACAACATACATGCAGAATTTGCTTCTTGCATGTCCCTACCACAGGTTTGGTTATGTGTTGTAAGTTTTGTTTGCATGTAGTTAGCTGATTTTTAGTTGCCACCATCTGCCTGGTGAGTCCCAGAAGGACGAAAAGCGTCGTAGATTAAGGAAACAACTTAAAATTAGCTGCAGTTGTCATCAGTAGGTGAAAAGTTTTGTCGTCCCCAGCCCTTCAGGCTGGGATTTATGTTCTCTTTGCTTTCCCAACCTGTCAACCCTACTTCAATCTTATTCGTAAGTAAGTAAATGTTTCGTATTTCACGCCTGAACGCTGTTGTCCCCCCAGACGCTGCGGCCTCCCGGACGACATCACCACCTACAGCCTGGTCACCGGTATCTCCACCTCGGCTGTAGCGCTGGGCGCGTTCATCGGGCCCTCGGTGGCTGGATTCCTCTCGGAGGCGGTCGGGTTCAGGAAGGGGACCCTCTTCGTCATCGTCGTCTATGCAATACTGGTGAGCAACACAAGTTTATTTATTTATTTATTATTTATTTAACATCTATCCTATTCAGTTATAAAAACTGATTTACAAAGGAGGACAATTAAATAAATCTAATTACATAGATGCAGAAACTACAATTAACTATATAGAAGTACATGTTTGAAATAGTAGCATTACAACAACAATGCAATTTTGGTTGGTGGGGAAGTGTTTGGATTCTTTGCCACTCACAGTGTGGTTCGACGCTAGTGTACCAGCTTCAGCTTCAAGTTATCGGGTTCAGTTCACAGTATTTTGGAAATCAGAATGATTCGATAACCTACGATACGATCAATTCCGATCAATTCCTTTAGTTATTCCTCACTTATCTCGTCCATACTTGTTTTATTCTCTGTTTAGTCGTGGCCAACCAGCGACCCTGATTTAAAATAATGAGCGCTTGTCGCTCATTGCTTTTTGTTCGATATAGTCAGAGTCAAAAGGGTTCGGAACTATTGTAACTATGTCCACCAACGAAAAATCAGGTACTTTGATACAGCTTAACATGATATTATTTTGTATAGAATTTTAGACATTCGTACAATATTCATTTCACAGTCACTAATCAATATTTATTGGACACAATCATGTATAAATCATTAACGTAGACCCTATACTTTGATTTCAGCTCTTTGCGATGACCTGGTTTGTCTGTGCTGAAGAATGTCTCCTGCCCCTTCGTAACCCCGACTACACGCAGCTCGGTGACGAACCTGCGCAGGAGGCTAGTGCGCATCCCCCAGTGACGTCACCGACGAAGAGGAAATACTATGGAAGTGATGCTCGACAAGAAAATAGTGCGCAGGAGACCAGTGCGCATGCTTCAATGACGTCACCGGCGATGGGGAAAGACTATGTGAGCGACGCTCATCAAGAGAATACTGCGCAGGAGGATATTACGCATGATACCATAACGCAGGACGAAGCAGAGCCGGGAAATCGGTGACTTATCAAGAGTTGGATGCTGGAAAACTTTTGACTTCAGTGAAAGTATGGGACATGGAAAGTTAAATCATGTCATATAACAACCATAAAAATTAACTCGTAAGGGCCAATTTTTCAATCGTTCGTTACTATTTCAAAGAAGTTATTTTACTAACTGTAGTTCATTGTTGTGTCTGCATCTTTGTAATTAGATTTATTTAGTTGCCCTCCTTTGAATTGTGATATTGGGTTGGTATTATGATGTTAACAAACCGTTAAGCTCATAAATAATTTTATCGAAATATCAAAAAGTCCCAACTTTTTGGTCTTATTTTGTATATTTCGAATATGCTTTACTGACTCAATGCAATGTATATTTTTTTAAACTTTATCCTTACGATCGATTTTGTAAAGGCAAAACAAATTTTCTTTACTTTACACTTTCTATACATGCCTTTTTGTACCTGCTCGTGGATTTGTTTTTTCAATTGGCTAAGGACTTTGGAAACAGAATTGAACATAAGAAACAAATCACAATGTTATGACAAAGAGTTTTATTAATGTGTGCTCACTGGCCCTTAACATAAGATGATAAAAGATAATATTATGTAAATGATGAAAGTAGTAGAAAATCGGGTACAAAATAGAAGAGATATTTCTTTCATCTGTAGACCATCATTGACAATCTTGAAAATACGTGAATTTGCATATTTATTATTGTGTTGCATGTTTTGGTTGTTGGAGGTGGTTTTATCACGTAACCATGAAATTACTTTAATTGAAACATTTTTTAAAAAACGTATTAAAATATCTGATTCTTTATTATCCACCACACTCGAGTACTACTTGACGGCAGAGATAATAGTTCCTTGACAATCATTTAAAGCTTTTTATCCTTATAGTATTTCTATATATTTTCCTCTAACTATAACCTATTAATATAAGATGAGAAGATACTGAAGACGTGTTTCTCTTATTGTAAAATATTCTGGAACATCGCTTACAAATAAGCTCTTTAGGTTTATGTCTAGCCATAATATGAGCCACGCAATTAGACGCTGTGTATGAGTACTGATATCAAAACGTAATTAGTTTTTGATTGCAAATAATTCATGAATCACTTTTAAAAATAAATTCGCCATCATTGAAGGGATTTGTTTTTTTAATGTTTATTCTTTCTAGTATAACTTCTCATATATTTTTATTAATACCTCTTGCTGTTTAAGATTTACTGGGGTCAATAACTAACCAGCCAAGTGTAAAATAGCTGTTAACATTTATTTTGTCGTAAGATTATGCTAATATGTTTTAATTGTACAGCAATTGTAACTTACGTATGCTTTTTTATTTAAAAAAATAAAATAATAAGAACGGATTTTGAAAAAGGAATCACGATCTTTCCTTAAAGGGCAAACAATTTTAATTGTCAATACGAAATATCAATTTTACAATAGACAAAAAGTAAATTAACAACAAAATATATTATTTTACAAAAGCGAGAACTCTACTATACCAAAGTCCGTAGTATGATCACGTCCTATACTTTACGTGGGATGAGTTGTGTCAGGTGTTAAATGGTTGATGTGAATGTGAATGGTTGTTTGTTTTATACGTAGAAGAGGTCTATGGGTGTGCTCTTGAGTATGATGTTTGTGACGACTATGACGGCAGCCGACAGTTGTTTGGCGAGCTGAGGCTTCATCAGCTCCACAACCTCGTTGCTGTTCTCCTCTAAGAAGAGGTTGGTCGCCTGGCCTGGAAGAACAAAATACAAGTGTCATCAGAGAACAATATCGGCGCGAGAGAAAGAAATACGAATCATACATACAAACCAGGAAATACATAGGTTATTTAGGGTTTAAAATAATTTTAATTAATTAACGAAATACAATAATTTATCTTGCTAGTTATTTTTAAGGTTTAACTTGAGTGATTTGGAATTGTTTTGTTGACGATTATTGAAGAGAATTCCTCATTGATACTTTAGACTATTTTGTTGGATGAACAAAGCGAAGACTTCAATTTCAATGACCCCTCAAAAAAATTTAGCTCCAATTTTTTTTTGTATTTTTGTCTGTTTGTTCGCTCTCATGGAAAAGGGGCAATGCCCTGATCTGTAAAAGTTGGAGGGGACCTTCAAAATTTTCTCAATACGCTTAGATGCCACGTTTTTTTGGTACTCGAAAGGATATTTCTCATGAAATTTGTACTTCGATTTTTTTGATTATTTTCGATATTTATGCTTTTTGTGAAACATTTTGGCGTTTTTGACCAAAATGTGGGCTAAACGTTTATTTTTTTTTAATAAACATTAAATTGGGTTAGTATTTCCTTAGAAAAAACATTGAAAATGCCAAATCTAGAAAAAGATTTAATATATTTTTTATATTTAAAAAACAATTTTAACAGTAGAATAGAACTTGACACAAATCGCCTTACGGGTTTAAAAAGCATTAAAGGGGTAAAAGGGAAATCCCACGTCTACCAATTACAAACAACTCTTCCATTCAACCACAAAAAGCGTTTCCGCCCTTAATAAAATCAATGTTAAAAAGTACGTTATGGAATCAATATCCATATTTTCTTGAGTTTTAAGTGTGATTGTTCTAGTTGGTCTAAAAGGACGAGTGGAGAAAACCTCGGTTTACTCTGGATAGCCGGGACGGGATTCGAACCCGTGTCCTCCTGACTAAGAGTCCCACACACTTTGCACGTGCCGCCGCCACTGACGGTGCCCAGCTACATTCCTATCAAGAGCAGTGCGAGTCTCGTGCACTACAGAACAGTTAGGGCTAGGTGGATTGTATTGGACTCCTGGACGGCGGATTCGAACCCGGGTCCTCTGGATAAGAGTCCACACACTTGAACGTTCACCGCCACTGACGTGCTGCAGCATCATCCTATCAAGAGCCAGTGCGAGTCTCGTGCACTACAGAACAGTTAGGGCTAGGTGGATTGTATTGGACTCCTGGACTGTCTTGCCCGACACTTAGACGTGCGTGGACTGGCTAGAAGAGTGGTTGTGCGCGAGGCTTCTCCTATGGGGCGCAACAGAGGCCGACAACAGCCCTGATAGCGGAGCCGGCCGGCGGTTTAGCTACAATACGCGTATACGGGAAGAGTAATTACAGTTTTTTAGTGCGTGTGCGTGTGCGTGTGCGTGTGTACGTGTGAGTGCGCGAGTGAGTATGGTACAAGGACCGAACTCTTTCGCCATCAGAGAACGGTAAGTTTTCTATAAATATCTGTTTTTCTGTATTATGGGTATGTGCCATCAATAAATTAGTACATCGAGATTAAGATTTTGTAATCACCCTAGGGTCAAAATCTTAAAAAAGTCCATGAAAGCCGGCCGAGTGAAAGAGTATCATTAATAAAACAACAACAAATTTTTTTTTGGGGCTAGCCAGTATATCTAGTGCAAAATTAAATTTTGAGAATCGGTTTTCTGGATAGTTTCTACTTCAGATTCAGCTAAAACGACAAATAGATTTCTAAAACTAGGAAGCTTCGCAAACGCTTTTTCAGGCGAGTTGTTGGATCAGCGTAATTTTATAAAAACGAAAAAAGCGTAAAATTGCGATTTTCATGAGAAATAATTTTTCGAATGCTCTCAAATTTTACTGGAATATATAAATTCATAAAATTATGTTCTGTGAAAAATCATTACATTCGGATAAAGCATATAGGGCCTAGGTGTTATAAGTCGAAGAAATTTTAAAAAAATCGAAAAAATTCGTAAAATTGCGATTTTCATGAGAAATAATTTTTCGATTGCGCTCAAAAACGTGGCAGTTCTAAGTTCAGAAATTTCGAAGGCCTCCAGAAAATTTCATCGCTATTGGAGTATCGGTTTAGCTGGAATCGTGTAACACACGTGTGCGTAACAAACACACAAAAATACAGAAAAAAAACATTCCGGATTTTTTTCTCCAGTGTAGTGAAATGGAATCTTCGCTTTGCTCGCTACGCTCATTCAATAACATTTGGGGTACGATATTTTTGTCAAACAGTTCAAATACGAGTTTTTTCGAGTTTTGTATCACCTTACAAAAACAATCGTACACCAACTGTTATTTCCGAAATCTATTTGTCGTAATAGCTGAAACTGATGCTAAATGTGTTTAGGAATTATATCCAGAAAAACGATTCTCTAAATTTAATTTTTCACTAGATGTGCTGGCTACACTTTTGTCAAAGAAACGACATGTAATGGCCGATAGTGAGATTGTGTCCCGCCCCAAAGAATTACCAATTTTTTTGCTGTTATAATATGTAAGATCCTCTTTTATTCAGAAAACTTGTCAGACATGTTTCTTTGACTTTCAAAATATCGGCCAGAGATGGATAGCAGCATAAACATGCTCAGAGCATTTCCAAATTAAAATGTGATAGCTGGTGGTGTTAGCCCTCGCGCCGGCAACGTACGGCTCCGGTGAACGTAGCCCGTGTCAAACCCATCAAACCGGCCGGGCTGGTCGGTTATCTTATCTCAACCAGAAGCGAACTAGCTAGGCCTACTCACACAGGGAGAGTAAAGAGGCGCGATAGCAATGTACAACTTTGTATGATAAGTAGCTATTAAATGATAGACGAAATCGAACTCGGATCCTTTGACTTAAAACCGAAGCTTTTTCTATCGGATCTCAGGATAGTTAAATAATTAAACACACATAAAGTTTTAATATATAAAATTAAGTATTTCTGTACAGTTTGTGATGAGAATGCGTTGTTCTGGTCCCCGAACTGGGCCCTTCATTTTCTTCCGTACAAACTTCAACATTATTTATGCCAAGCGGTTTTCAAGACAACATCATAAGATTGACCCGCGTTCGGTGTTATCTTCCGCGAAAGTTTCATTATTCACCTACCCTAATTTATTTTTGATTAATTTCTATTCATTTTATTCACACTTTTAATATAGAGTTTGAATATATTCACATAAATGTGTTGTCTTATTATTATTATTGTTTGATGAGCAATGAATTCAATTTCACTGCTTTGATAAAATTATTAGCTCTTTTTTTCTTTTCGCTCTTTACTGGGCATAGGCCTACGCTTTGGAATTTAGAACTGCCCCGTTTTTTTGGTACAATCTCAAAAATATTTCTTTTAAATATCCTACTTTTACACTTTTATCGATTTTAACTACGACTTTTCCGCTTTTCTTTGTATCTCCACCGGGCAAGCGACTAATCCGACTTTACGGGAACGTTCGAAATTGCTGAATTTAGATATGTTATTATTTTGTGTACAATCGAAGACATATTTCCAGTATAAGTGTGAGGTGTCTTGTACTCACGTAGGATGGGGTTGTTCTTGTGTGACTTCTCCACGTGCATGGCCACCTTGCTGAAGGTGAAGTCCGTTTCCATGGAGTCTACGTTCATGTAGTCCTTGCCATCCCGCTTGTTATACGACACCTTCCCCTTAACCTTGGCCACTGTGTTCTCTGAAAGCAATTGGTTAAGTAAAATACTGATCGCTTATTGGCCAATATTCTTATAATGTTTAATTTAAACATTGATTTTGTTGGTAAGTACTCAGCAAAACTTGATTCCATAGAAACAGATTGAGTACGAGATCTTGAAGTTGAACTATGGGCAATCACGTGTTGATCCAGCACAAAAATTTACAAATACCAATGGTCAGAAATATAGTGAATTTTAATGAGTTGTGTTGGTGATATCACCCCTCCCTCCCTCGCTCCCCCCCCCCCCCCCTACAAGGGTGTACCAACCTACCGAATGTGGAGAAGAAGATGCCCTGTCCGCCTGCCGGTATGATCAGTAGAACCCCACTGCTAGTGTAGTTGGCCTCCATGTTCATCTTTGGGAACTTCATGTGGGCCTCGAAGGGAGATCCGTTCTTGCTCAACCTAGACACATAAAATAAAATAAACACGTTTTTATATCGAGTCAACGCTTTCATTCGCATATATATATGAATTATGGTTTTTAAGCATAAGCCCGCTTTAAGGACATAGTTATTGATTCATATTGGTATATACATTTTTTTACGGGACTTTAATTAAATCGGCCCGATCGTCGTCTCTTCCATGAGGGGAAAATGATTTTTATCTTTTATACGCGTTTAAGTTATTTACTTCATTTTTAATAATAATAATTTATTTTTTAATTATTATTTATTGTGGATTTGAAATAAGGACCACTGGTTTGTTTTTGCACTTTTTATATTTTACTCCGATGAAACCACGGATGACGTTTGTAAGGCTGGTTTGGAACAACTTTATATAATTTATTGTACCCTTCGTTCTTATAGGAGGGCTCGAAAATGTTTTTAATAAACTCGACAAATGCAACATCGTACGATAAGCCTCCATGCATAGAAGGCATACCAGCTCCCAGTTAAATTCCAAGTAGATATCCATGAACAAGACCATTCAGACAACTAATTGTGTTTCTGATGAGTTTCAAGTATGAAGTGTATGAGTGATAACTTTGGTAAATACACTCACGGTTGCAGATTTATAATATTTAGTTGGACCAACACTCGAAAGCGAAGCTACTTTATCAAGATTTAATTTAATTTTAGGACTTTTATTACGTGTGTGTAAAATGTTATTTAATAAAATTTAAGTCCTTAAATTAATTTCATTATATGTCTAAGTTAAATCAATTTGAATTGAATCAAAAAAAAATCATCGTTGTCTCGTCGCTGTTGGATGAGGTTTAAAGTTTATAGAAATTACCCTTTAGGTGGGGATATTCCCGGGGCCTTTAACAACGTTTGGCATCGTCCTTGAATAAGGACAATTAAAAGAAAAACGCATTAAATATACATATATAGTTAGCAAGTGCCTTACTTGAGTTTGCTGATGGTGAAGTTCGTCATGCCGAAGATGTCCATGTCTCTCAGGGTGATCTTGTACCCGTTAGGGCCGGTCGTCAGGGCCAGGGCCAACTCCTTGAGCCTGAAGGGCTCGGTGGCCGGGAGGCGTATCTCGGAGATTCCTAGGATAATAACAGTACCCTTTATAGGACAGTTTTAGCGCCCCAAAATTTTGCTTTCTACTTCAGCAATTTGAAACTTGTGATTTTTTTCAAGGATTTTAGGATTTTTTAGATTTTTTTCCTTGGAGTTTTAGGGACAAATGCTGATTTTGAATTCCAAATTGACATCAAAGTTGAAAAAAATGAATTAAATTGATTTTAAAAATTGGATTTTTGCAATTTTCCGTTTTATTCATTTTTTTTTACATGGTAAAATTGAATCTACTACAGGCAAACAAAATATCCGGGACATCCCGGAAATTTCCGAATTTCTGTGTTTTAAACACAATTTGATTTTTGAACCATGAAAAAAATTCTTCTTATCATTATAATTTAGTGGGGCAAAGTTCTACCAATTCAGAATAAAATAAAGAAGCTTTTTCCCAGGCTAAAAGTATGAAGAACTGGCCGATTAAATGGTGTAGATTTTGAAATGTGGTGGTCCATATGTGTACCAATAACCAATAAAAAGTTAAAGAGGGAATAGGACATATTTGTAAAGTTGACAATAAACTATACGTGGACAGCCCTACAGTCACAGATTTTCAAATTTTTATCTTAATCAGCGAAAAAATCACGAATATAGTTAATTTTGGAGTTTAAAACAAAATCAAAATTCATGAAAATTTATTTATTTTTTATCAAAAAAAAAGACAAATTTTATAAATGTGTTACTGTAGAGAACTATATTTCTACTTTCGTGACATATGTAAAAAAAATTCAAACATCTGTGGTGACAGAACGCTAAGCTATATTGTTCCATCTCACACTTACACCATATCATTAAGTGAACACAATTAAAAACCAATTACAATAATATTATTTGAGTAAATATTTCACAAGATTATTATTATTATTACTTCTGTTATTTGTCATTGCAGAAAAACAAAATGATTATCTATGACTCTTATGATGCTGTCTCATTCCAAAACATTGTCAGTCATTCACAATTAATTTATTAATCAAAAAACTTAAATTGCACTAGTAGGTATAACATTAACAGTAAAAAAAAAAAAAAACATACAAATAGAGGTGTCGGATAATGGATGATGATGGTGATTTTTGTTTCAACATAGCCAACTGTCCGAAACTAAAAAAAAAACTAAAATTGAGCGAGCAAAGGGAGCGTCTCCACTTGACTCTTATGGCTCGAATGTCTGTTTTTTTTTTTCTGTTACTGCTTCGATACAGGTTGCACCGTTACTCTGATCGACCTGAAATTTTGCACACATGTACATACCACCTAGGCGGGTTGCTGTATAGTTTTGTGGCAAAATCGTTCAAAAAGTTAAAAAGTTACATTAAAGTTAATCGAAAGTTTTTTTTTCAAACTAAACGGCGACAAAATCTGAGGTGGACAAATCATTTAGAATGTCCGTCCGATCACGAATATGTTATTTTTATTTTGATCCGATAAGTAGTGTAGATGGAAATTACATTATAACAAAGTCCCGTTACCATGGCAACGGAAAGTCGCACAGCTTTTTTTGGCTCATGATAGCGGTCGAACGGAGGCTCGGATCGAGTTGAAATTTTGACCATCCGCAAGTTTCGTTCCCGATTGAATGCCATTAGTTTTGTGGCAAAATCGTTCAAAAAGTTATAAAGTTACATTAAAGTTAATCTAAAGTTTTTTTTTAAACTAAACGGCGACAAAATCTGAGGTAGCCAAATCATTTAGAATGTCCGTCCGGTCACGAATATGTTAATTTTATTTTGATCCGATAAGTAGTGTAGATAGAAATTACATTTTAACAAAAGTAACGTTACCATGGCAACGAAAAGTCGCACAAGAATTCTGGTCACTATGTACTGCCACCTAGAAAAAATCAAGAGTAAAATAGTTTTCCCAAAGAAATGATGTGAAGGTCCTCTAGATGGCGGTGGATTTTATCCATTCTCTCCTATTTTACAAATTTTCAGCTAAATCGGTCAAGACCTTAAAGACTTATTGGTATGTAACATTATGGGAATGTCGTACTCGGGTCGTGTTGCACGTACCGGTGCTCGCTCAACAACGCGTCCAACTGAGCGTTTTCCTAGTTATTCACATCCATTGTTATTATTTGTTTCGTTGGACGGTCTACCGTAAGATGACTACATGACACACACATAACAAAAACTTGTAGAAATACAGCCAAACCTTACACACTCAAAAGGAATGAGATCTAAAAAAAGGGCCAAGCTCATCTACCCTTCCACATAAACGTACAGTGTCCCATAACAGCATCCTCGAAAAGCTTGGCAAAATAGAATTTGCGATTATTAATTTAACGTAATAGTTTATCCAAGTTCTTTTTTTCTAATTAATTTAAAACGTAATAACATGCAAATTCTATTTTGCCAAGCTTTTCGAGGATGCTGTTATGGGACACTGTACGTTTATGTGGAAGGGTAGATGAGCTTGGCCCTTTTTTTAGATCTCATTCCTGTTGAGTGTGTAAGGTTTGGGTGTATTTCTACAATTTTTGTTATGTGTGTGATCTCATTACTTTTTCAAGTTCCATTACAAAATTATTTGCTAAAATATAATATTTTTATCAAAGTTGATTTAAATTCTATGGTATTAGCAGTAACAATATAGGATGTAAAATATCTAGACCCGGATTCATGTACATCCTGGGTATAGGTGGTATAACCATGGTATAACGACGGTATAAGGACTGGACCCAATTCTTGAGTTCGTGGGAGATGAGTTGAAAACGCAATTTGAAAACGAAGTCGTTTTCGTTTTCGAAGGAATTGGTATTCTTGAACGGTATCGTGGAAAACGTCATGGGTTGTGAGTTGAAAGCATTGATATTAAACCCATTATATAGGATGTCTATGGTTGAAAGAGTATCACGAAATCCAAACACTTTAAAAAGATTTGCGTATAGCAAAGAGCTCGAAAAAGTTCTATATTTATTCTAGATGGCAGTGCCTTCATAAACGCGGGCCAATCGAAAGACAAGTTGTATGAAATGATTTGATTGTTGCAATTATGTAAACAAACAGATGAGCAAGTTCATATCAGAACTGTTGTGCTGGCATAGGGTTGGCTAGGCTTGTCAAACATGTAATGTAAGTATGAATTTTACTAGTCCTATAGCCAAATGGAACTTTAGACCTACACTTTTGCATTATAAATAATTTTCCACATCTGGGCCTAGGCCAGGGACGGTTTCTGATTTGTTTTATGAGAGTATAATGACACCTTTTCTCGTTCCACACAAAGAAGAAAAATTTTAAATGTCCGCTATTTGTTTACGTATCGTACTTTCCCGCCTAACTCTGCTTATACCGTCAACAAGTGTCAAGTAACTATGGTTACTTGTTGATTGTATGCCAAGTGTTTAAGGCTTATTTTAAAACCTTTATTTGGAAGCCTTCCAACAAACTTTTTCAACTTTTTTTTTCAAAAGAGACTATATTTCTATAACCTTAATGTCCATGAAAAATATGAACATTGTAGTCCACCCGTCTGGTCAGAATCGCGGGCCGACGTATTAGATGTTAGCAGTAGTAGGCAGTAGTAGGCAGTAGTAGGCAGTAGCTAACATCCTTAAAGTGATTTGAGCATGTTTCAAGCCATTTTTTCACCAAGAAGGAATAATCGTACCCCAATAAAATTTGGCATGTGTTGTCAGGTACCTAAATCCCCTCGATTGTGATAGTTTTCAAGTTCACATCACGTTACATGACGGCTGGGTAACACCTCGAAATCACCCCAACTCTGCTTGGTGTATAAGGTGCTTGAGTGTGTAGCGCACCGTGGCTTGGCTGCGGCGCCCTAACGGGCACCTAGATAACTTCCTCACCTTTCGCCATGTACGGTGCCAGATGGTAGAGGGATCCTATGAAGCACTGGGAGAGCTTCGGGTCGTCACCCTTGCAAGGTTTCACGTAGGCAGCTGAAACAAAACATGACTTGTTTAGTAAGAGATGTTTAAACTCAGAGCGGGAAACCTGCCCCTCTTGAGAGGGGCGCGCTGAGCTTGGCCCAAATCAAAAGCTCGCGCTCAGGTGTTGACGATTGCAGCGCAACGGTTGGAGATATCATTACCAGATTTTGCTCTAATGTTAATCGAGTACCGTTGTATTGATATCCACACTTGGTTGCCAAGAATTAGCCTTAAAAATCAATGCGAAACGTAACTCCAAAACGTGAAAAAAATTGAAAATCGAAAACATGGATTTCAATTATGAAAATTTCCACCAAACCGTTTATCTTACGATAAAAGAAATTAACCTGCGCGTTCACATTGATTTAAACGTTGACATCCAGTATGAAAATTTGAATTTACAAAATATGTACACTTTAAATAAATACCCGAATTTGGACAAAATTTAGTAAATTATGGAGATTTCACTATTTTTAAAATTTTTAAATCAATGAATTAATTTAGGAATACGCGTACTGGATAGAATACCGATGTTATTAACCGTTTGCCCGGAAAATCCAGAAAACCGAGCGCCTAGACTCGTCTCCGCGGAAAACCGAGCGCCTAGACTCGTCTCCGCGCCAGCCCTTGTACTTGCAGGTTGCATGGACTACTAAAGCAAGCATTGTTAAATTATGACTACGATTATATTATGTTAATATTTTACAAAATTATTACTTATTATTGTCCCCTACTGTGTTATTTCTGTCATGATTGCCGTTGGCGAGTGTCGAACATGGGACCATCCGTGTCAGAGTATCGCTTTATCTGTAGATTGTCTTGAAGATTTATACATTTGTGAACCACAGCCTTGATTTTGTTTGTTTAAATTCCCCCAATACAAAAACTTTTTTTTATATGTATTTAATTGCTTAAATTGTATGAGATAATGTTATTACTCTAGCTAGCGCTCAACATGAGTGGTCAGTTGTAAAACCAGTTGCAATAACTGTCGTGTTATTACTGAGGTCAGCCTAGTCTTAGACTGGTTCTCCGTCGCCCTCGGGTCAGACGTAAACCAGAGATTTGCATTAACGCCCATCTCAGCCAGGCCTCTCTAGAACCACGGACGCAATCGAAATGCTTTCACTTTGTCTTGTACGTGAGACTCGGGTCATCGACTTCGATTCAGAGTTATAGGGAAGAGACTTCCTGCTTTGGTCAAACAAATGATATTACTAGTTTTAAAGTTAGTACAATATCATTTTACAATATTTAAAACATTTTTGTCGATAACTACTCTTAAATATACAATGTTTTCGGGGAAAAAAAACTATTCCCGTCAAACGGTTATTTTATTTGAGCTAGGTCCCATTGGCAAAAATATCCGATAAGAAATAACATGGGGCGATATTTATACCCCGTGACCGTGACCTTTTTGATCCAAACAAATATTGGCCAATATTGACGTATTCTAGAGCCTTTTCTGTAAACCCGCTATATTTTGTTTTGTAATTTTGGCAAGTGGTTAGGTCAATAAATGATGATTACCAAGAAGAGGTGTAATTTTAGAATGCATATTTGTACGTGTTTGAGTGTATATCTGTGCCCAGTTTCAAGACACGATGTTTTAAATGGCCATTTTAGATTGTACTATATTCTAGAATATATGTAGAACAAAAAATAGCAGGATAAAGCCGATTTAATAAAATCCTTAAAACGTTGACAATATTCGCAAATTTTAGGATCAAAACACTTTTAAAAAATCGTGTATAATCACATTTACAAGATACAAAATTTTCAACGGTCATTTTAATGTAATATTAATATGCTACACACTATGTGTAATTTTTTGTGGTTACAGCCCCCTTAATGATGGTAATAGTAAAAGTAGTATGCACACACACACACTTCACTACTCACTACTTCTTCTAAGCAGGAAGTTCTAAAGTTAAATATAATTGCACAAGATGTTGCACAAGATTTATGCTACCTTGTCTTAAACTCTTTGTAAGTCAAGTAATACAGATGCGGTTGTTTAATTATTGTAACAATGGATAGTTTTCGTTGTTTTAACAGTGATAATTTTTAAGTGACTTAAAAATAAACCATTTGCAGTCAATAACAAATTAAATATTGGAAAAAAAAACATTCATGGAAATTAAAAAAAAAAACATCAAGAAATTGGATGAGCGTAGCGACCGAAGCACAATCCATTTCAATACATGGCGGAAAAAACTCCCGGAAATTTTTTCAGTTTTCTTTCACGCTGTCGGATTTATTTAAAACCCATTGTTAACAAAAAATATTCGATTCGTATAAATTTAGAGTACCATTCTAATCTGAACTTTTAAATGAAACTTTTGAGCGCAGTAATTCCGTTCTTCAGAATGCCTATTTAACAGGTTTTTCAATTTTTAAAGTTGCTTCGACCATTAACAGCTTTTATGCTAAATTCATTACTGATTTTTTCACAAACCTTTATTATGAACAAGATATCAGGGGAAATTTAGGATCGATAAATTAGTTATGGAAACGGACAAAATGGTTCTTAATTTATCAATCTTTTGAAATTATAACACACATGTTTATCCATTTAATACATTTTCACAGAACCTTTATTTTATAATTATCTATCTGTAAAATTTGGCGCAATCAATTATCTTCTTATTGAAAAATAAATTTTCATCTTTTACTTTTAAATGACGATTCATAAAATTAAAATGCAAGTATTTTATTTAATTAATTTAAAAAAATATGACTTGTAATAATTTTTCACAGAACAACAGAAAATCCTAATAACACAATCATGGCAGCTGAATGCACCAATTACGCCATCCAAAAAACGCGGCGGGGCTTTAAAGGTTTTTCCCATGAAATAAATCATGAAAATGCACAAGAAAGTTAATGTCTGAAATCACACACCGTCCCATGTAAACATGGCCGGTTACAGCAAGACCTTCACCGTGATTCGAGGTTTCAAGGTTTTCTTGCACGCGCAGTGAACTAACATTACACTAAGAGAAAGCCCATTGTATTAACACCAACATATTATTGATTCTTCGATGTCCGAAATATATGCAATACACCCAACATAATGTCAATTCTATAGAAATATCCTGAGTGCAGTACTTCCGTTCGTCTCGAATGCCTTGCAGTAAAATCCAGGTTTCTTGCTCTGTTTTAACGTTAGCACACACACATTAAAGTTATTTTCTCGTTCATAGTCCCTTCTTCAATTTCAATCAGATATTTCCTGTGAACCCTCAAATCAAATGTTAATTATGGTCGATATTTATAAAGTTAGAGTGATAGACTGGACCAAAAATGGAGAAGCTAATCATGATTATCCTTTCTATGAAATTACAAAATCATTTTTATCTAACACTTATCATACATTAGTTAATAAAACTGTTGTTCATAATTCAACCGACGATTACAATATTGTTCAATCAATTATCTTCGTATAATTGAATCAAATAAATATTTCTCATTCTTGAACGTAGGCTGAGACTGCATCTTTGAGTTGTCCTTGCTCCTACTAGCAAGTGCAATAAGACTTGGTTTCGCCTCAGTAGTGCAAGTGCAGTTCAATCATTAAGTCTACACTAGGTTCATCTATACCTGACTCAATAGTTCAATCAGATCTTTGGTTCAATGCAGTTGTAAGATGTTTCGAAAATAAATCATGCATCCAATAGAATTGTCTTCGAACATATTACCGACAGTGTTGGCTCGGGGGGGGGAGGTTAGCGCGCGACTCTGATTCGGGAGGTCCCGGGTTAAAATCCCGTAGAGACCGGCAATCCTGACTGAAGGGTTTTAACCAAGAGTTTCCTCAGTCGTTAAGGCTATTCTACCGCGTTTTTCTTATTTTCCAAAATATGCTACTAAGTCAAAATATAGTGAATGGCTTGAAACAGGCTATTTTAGAAAATCAAAAACATTTTTTTCAAATTTTTCTGATCCGGTACACGGCCAATATAGCCACCTCAAAATAATTTCAACTTCAATTCGCCAAGGCACACCATTCAACGTAGGGTGTTGTGTTTTTGTGACATTAATTTTCAACTGTTTTTCTATGGACTGACTGAGAGAAAACAGATTTATTTTACCAATTGTCTTTCCCGTGATTTTTTTCGTTTTGCGGTATTTTTTACCGATTTGTCCCGCCAAACGAAAAAATTCGCAGGAAAGACATTGTTAAAATAATCTGTTTTCTCAGTCAGTGTCAAGAAAACAGTTGAAATTATGTCACAAAAACACAACACCCTACTGAATGGTGTCTTGGCGAATTGAAGTGAAAATTCTTTTGAGGTGGCGATATTGGCGCGATGTACCGGATCAGAAAATTTGAAAAAAATCTTTTTGATTTTTAAAATAGCCATGTTTCAAAGCCCATAACTATGTTTGACTTGGGGCATATTTGGAAATAGAAAACGCGGTGGAATAGCGTTAATGCGAATGCAAGGGATTGAGTCCTCTAAACAGCTTTTGGACATCCCATCACAATTGTCATATAGGGGCATGAACTTCACCCTGGGCAGGCTTCCCACTAAAAACTATTATTCGTAAATATATTTTTAAAATATTGTTTAAAATCCTTGGTGTACATACACAATTCAAACATCATTTTTGTATTTTTATTTTTTGACTCACATTTATTTGTAAAGTAAGGTAATTAAATTAATGACCTATTGATCAAAAGAATTTGAGATATAATAATCGACATCAAAAACATTCCATACAAACATGTCGATTAACCTTCCAAAACATTTTCTCATTAAGTCAGTTTTTCCTTTCGTAGGATCGAAGAGCGCTCGCTAATAATTTTTTAATCACATTTTATCAACAAAAATATTTGTTGTTCCATCATATTTTGCATTTAAATTTGTAGGTGTTCAAAAGTGAATAATTAAATGTAGCAAATCGTGTTTTATCGTCTACCCTGTAGGATGACGTCTTCGCTGACTTGTGAAACAGGCGACTGAAGTTCGTGGAAAGTAAACTTGTTGTGGGGACTGTTTTTACAAGTCCAAGCGTATTCAAGTTTCACTAATCGCTGTTACAGAAGACCCAACTCGTTCGACAAACATGTTCCACACTATTGCATAATCAAATTTATGACGACTGGGTGTTAACTGCCATTGATCATAGCGAAGCATTCAATTCAAATTCAAGTTTAAAAATTGCAACTATATCTTCTATTTATGTATTTGTAACCATCAGTTACATAACATATCCAAAACTTGTTATGGGGACAATAAATATATCCAGGATTATGAAATTATGACACAGTGCCAAATAAACAAAAATAAAATTAATCTCCGTGGATAAGCGTAATTTTTCTGAATAATGTGTATACAAATCTTAATCGATGGAATAAAGACGTGGTAAAAGCACTTAAGGCTACATTCGTGGTGTTCTCATAATAATGTAATTGTAATTTCATACTTCAAACAGTCGTACATAATGTTAATGTTATTATAATGCTGTGAAATTATTATCATTGATTCCTGTCATTATTTTAATAATGTAGGATTACATGTTGTCTGCCTATTGTCTAGACACTAGTATATGTGCTTGAATATAATGCGCTTTTTTGGCGTCATGTCATAAAGGCCTGGGGCAACTGGGAACAAATCATTATTATCTCTTAAATAAGAACAAAAACAAAAACTTTGTGTGTTTAGTCCCACTAGACACATCTTCGCTACAATTATTGTAAAACTGTTGTGTGTTATTTTAGTCATCAAAATTTTTATTTGCCCTTATATGTATGTATACTATGTTACCTTTGGACTTTGAGATTATGCATAATTTATTTGCTATATTTATTTTGGAATTTTTTATTCGTTGATCAATTTTTCTTCGTGAGAAACAATGAGATGACATAGTCTTGTTGTTATTATTATTATTATTATTCTGTTCTTGTCCAGGAATCCTACAACATGATGTTTAAATCATCAACCTATAATGATTGATTATATCTGTAAACTGCTTTTTTGCGCGTTATTCATCTGACCTACTCTACGAGCAACGAGATCTTAATACTAATCATTGAATAATTAACAACTTGTGAATTACCTTCAATAACCTGATTGACACAGTTTACTGTACAAAACTTTGTGTAATTTGTGACTCAGCCTGGGGCGTGGCAAGTTTTTAGCAGGAGCCGAACACACATGTCCTCTCCCTCCACCCAATCAATCACTCTTTAATTAAAATATAGCCTATGTTGTAAGGTTAGCATAGTCTAGCCCTGTACAAGTACTGCTTGCTGTGATGTGTTTTTTCGGTCTGAGGAGTAAAACTCTACTCCTTTTATAATGATTTATTTTTATTTAATATAGAAATCAAGGTATATCGGGTCACAAGAGAGTAATCCTTGATTACCTGATGAATGTAAATTATTATTATATCACATATTTAACTGTTTAATCCTGTCAATACAGTCATGTTATACATAAAGATTGCTTTTACTTCCGTGACTATGGCAAGAACAGTTTCACCCATGCTTCTGCGAGCAGGCTGCCCAGGGCTTCACTTACCCAACACTAACAGTGTAATTACGGAGGATATTTCTAAGTTTTTACTGCAATGCCAAGTGTGTATCACTATGGTTATTATTGTTAGACCAATACGTAACAGTAATTTACGAACATTTTAAATTTAAAGTGAAAGTAATTGAGAAGTTTGAGAGAAAGTTTCGTCTATCTTTGACGCTGATCCTAGTAACTTACGGGATTTGTATTTCCTAGAATAGTTACATAAATCTCTCTTATGAAATCAATGATTATCCTTGTAAATATATATGATTTCATATAAGTAAGTGTAATTTTACATTATAAAATTATGTTTACTATAATTATTTAATGTTTAAAATATATACTATACGATCAGAATATGATACGATATAATTCTTATATAATTTTAATCGTTTACAATAACTGGAGACAACCGTTAACACATTACACACATTGGCACGAAGTGTTATACTTCACAAATCATACTTCTCACTTCATTTTTCACTTCATTTCATTTTTTCATAATCTGTAACTAACTTTACTTATTGTAAAAACGTAATTTGTATAAATTTAAATTAATTAATTTTTGTTATTCTGTGTCTTTAAGGCAACCTTAATGTAAAGGCAGAGCTTTGTTTTAAAAGAATGTTAACTACCCGCATAAAATAAACGTTTGTGGCAGTCTCATTAATAGCTTATTTCGAGTAATTTTTTCACTGGTAATTAAACATGTATTATTTATAATGTGTTGTGTGTTGTATACACGAAGCACATAATAAATTCAGAGTTGTTCTGAATCGGCCTTGTTGATTCTGGCGTTGATCCGCGGGTGTTCGCACTGTCCATACCACTGATTGTTGTATTTTCTGATTAAAAATATCGATCTTTGGTTGGTTATCGCTCACTCGTCGATTGCGTCGGGGCCTACAGGGTTGGCTAAGTCGCTTTGATTTACTGTCCCCCACTGAAAATCAGTTACATAACTGAGTAGGTAGACTCAAAATACAATTTATTTATTTATTTATATTATTTTGAAGTAGCTTAGTTTTACTTATCGGGATTATGATTTGTGTTAAATCTCCAATTTAAAAAAAAATCAGCCACGATTACTAGTCCAGCAACTATTTGAATACACATTTATATATCATTGCAAAATTAAATACATATATTCTCAAAAAAGAAGCATATCGGCCGTTAGAATTCGGTTCACTGGAAATTGTTTCTCATCTCTGATAAGAGTGCACTTTAAAATTTATAAAATAATTAATTGAATTTTTAAATTTTGGTATTTTATCAATGTATTTACAATTTTATTTATTTATTCATGAAATTTTATTTAGTTACAGGGTCAAACTAAAATACCCTTAAAAATCATCATGGTCTGTGAAATGCAACATTAAAAAATCATGTATTTTAAAATATCTAATTAAATGAAATGAAGTAGTGTAAACTTTAAATGGTTTGCACTTAGTACTCACGTCTATTCTGTCCGTATACAGAGGCGAGGCTCCCAAGAAACAGCGCGGCAACAGCAAGATGCAGCCATGTGGTCGCCATCTTGACTGACAGGTCGGTGATTGTCGCGTCGTTGATACAAACTGAGACGGGATCGGATTATCGCGCTCTTTTACTCGAAAGGTCACGGCGGGGGGAGGGCGGGGGGGGGGGGGAGGGGGCTTGGAGGGGTTAAGGGGAAAGCAGAAGGAGGAGACGGTCTGAGATGAATCTACCAGGTTCAGGTATTTACTTTTTATTACTTTAATTAAAGTACTAATAGTGATTTTTAACTTATTTTTTAACAAAAAAATTAATTAAAGTATTTTTTTACTATTAAATAATACTGTTGTATTTGCATTTCAAATTTTAAATAATGAATATTGTGCCGTGCTTTCGAAATGTTTAATTGGCATTAATAATGGGAAATTACAAGTTTTCGTACATTAATATCGAACTATTGCATGCAAATACACATTTTGAATTTGTTACCAACATTTCATTTCATTACATACTATTTCATACTTTATTAACTTTTAGTTCATTGTTGTGTCTGCACTTATGTGATTAGATTTACTTAATTTTGTCCTCCTTGATAAATCAGTTTTTTAACTGAATATTAAAGACGTTACACAAATAAATAAATAAAATCGATATCCAACTCAGTAATTTATTTAATACTCACGTGGTTATGGTTGTTTTGTTCGTTTAAATTCTGTTTTAATGACTAACCATCGAGCCAATCATTATTTATAATTAGATTACATAACGCAGGTGTGAGCGAGGATTCATTTCTCAATTTGGTCCTCGGTTGGGCTGTATTCCAGTGGCGGAACTAGGCGCCCGCAGGGCCCGCAACTGCGGGCGGGCCCAGGCCCGTTTAGGGGCCCCGTTAAAAAAACTTTGTGAAAAAAACAGTATTTCACCCTGTTTGGAAAATATTGTATTTGTTTTCGTAGCTTAAATGACCGTTTTGTGAATCTAGCGGATATTAAGGAACTTTTAGCGTCCACAACAGATCAACACAAAAACTACATTATTTTGGTAATTGCATTCAGCCTCACTACTTTTTCTAAAACGCACCAAACGCACTCTAAAGACCTGATTTTCAAAAATTTTCGCCTGCGGCGCTAATGATGGTAGGCTTCGTCCCCCAAACCCCCCGTCCTTATATAATACCCCCGGGATATTATATAGCCCCCGGGATGAAAAGCCAGAATACAACACTGAGCCTATGTATGTGCGTATCCGATGAGGGGGCCCCCCATAGAAATTTTGCGGGCACAGGCCCATGAAACGAAGTTCCGCCACTGCTGTTTTCTTGAATTTCTTGATTGTACCATATTTAATAAATATCTTGTTTTTTATCATCGTCGTCTTGAAGGTCAAAAACCAAAAACATATTATGTATTATATAATTATGGATTTGGATTTAATTAAAACCATTGCATTAATGCTCTATATTTATGCCAAATTACGTCTCTTCTTTCTCAAGGTGAACGAATTAATCAACGTCTGTGATCTTATATTTGCTGCACCGCAGCCTGTGTGCAAGTGCACGTTTGCGTGAAAATAAGACGTAATTCTGAATGTAATTGTGCATTTTTTTAGGTTTATTATTCCTGGTCAACATTACATTATTATAGATATTAATCATTTGTTTATTCATACTGGTCTAGACTCTAGATAATTTATTTATTTTTTAACGTTTATCCTATTTAGTTATAAAAACTGATTTACAAAGGACAACTAAATGAATCTAATTACATAGATGCAGACACAACAATGAACTACATTTAAGTGAATATTTGAAATAGTAATATTACAACAATGCATTAAAACTCAACAAATTTGGTAACAAATAAAAAGGATATTAAATGCAATTAATGAATGAATCAAATAAAAAAAGGGTGGGGAATGAAAAGAAAAGAAAAAATAAATAAAGGAAAGGAAAGGAAAAAAGAAAGAAAAAAAGAAAAAAGAAAAAAAAAAAAAATCATTAAAAAAGAAAAACGAAAAGAAAAAAGAAAACTGATTTGTTAGACGATCCCACTCACACGAATATGAGGTTTGCCAAAAATCAGGAACAGCAATTTAGGGAGTAATCAATCTTTCGCGGAAGAAACCACCGAACGCGAATCTTCATTCTTGTGTTCAACCTTCATTCTTGTGTTCAAATCTTGACAGCAATTTAGTACAAAAGATCTTGACTCTAATATTAAGTATATCAGATATATAATTATTTAAAATTGTTCAAGTCAAAAACTGATCACAGCAATGATACAGGACACCTAACTCAAGTTGCAAGTTCCACCAGTGGGCGGCAACCAGACAATCTAGGCAGAAAAATATCAATTGAAAATACATTGAATATATCAGAATCAAAGCAATAATGAACAAACAAAGAGAACAGCAAAATCATAAATAAGAACTTATGAAGATAAATCAACATTACACAAACACACAATGTCCCACAAATAAATAGTGAAAATCAATTCTTCTTTGTTCTTCGATTCTTTATCATTGCTTCAATTTTACTTTTTAATTGTACTATTCCTAGCTCAGTAAACTGGCTTCTTATATCATAAGAAATTGTATTCCAAAAGGATACTTCTCTGTACAAAAATGACTTTCTAAATGATTCAGAAATTAATTTAGGAACTTTCAATAAGTACATTAGAATAGAATTTCTATCACGATCAACAATTTGAAAAATATTGGGTATTATACCTAAATACATACCTTTCAATACTTTGTATGTATTTACCAGTACGCTATATTTCATTCTTTCCTCAACGGTGAAGCAATCAGATTGAAAATCTTGGCTCATAGGAATTGAATCAAACAGATGGTCAATTCTCTTCTGAAGTACAACATATTCGGTAGAAGGTCTTACTGCCCAAACCACTAAACAATAATCAATAAACGAGTGAATATAAGAATCTACAAGTAACCTCAACATTCTCTCTGTTACAAACCTCTTCATTCTACTTATAATTCCAATTGCTGATGATACTTTATTACATACATATTTATAATGTTTCTTAAAATTTCAATTACAATCCAAGAAAAATCCAAGATATTTAAATCATACACTCTAGAAATTAGTTTACCATTACATTACAATTCAACGTCAAATGTATATTATACATGCTTCTATCATTAGCCTTATGAAAAATCACAAAATTTGTTTTATTATAATTAATATCAAGTATTTAATGAGTTTTAAACCAATCATCCATCCTCTTTAAAACTTCTTGAAGACGTCTTTCGATCTCTTTAACATCCACACCTTCTAAATAAAAGACCAAGTCACTAGCACATAAAATATAATTGATTCCTCCCATTATAGTAGATATATTGATCCTTGGGGTACTCCACAAAATATATTGAATACTTTTGAACAATATTTTGCAAGATTGATAAAACATTTTTCTTTCTTAAAAAGTAATCCACCAATATTTGGATGAGCGAAGCGAAGACTTCAATTTCACTGACCCCCCAAAAAATTTAGCTCGGGTGTTTTTTTGTTTGTTTGTTTTTTTTTGTCTGATTGTTAACTCTCTACCAGGCAAACGGCATTTCCGATCTTGATGAAAATTGGAGGGGACCTTCGAAATCTCTGAGCTTTGAGGTGTATTGTTTTTGGATACAATCGAAGAAATATTTCTCATGAATATAGTTCTTTTACGATTTGTTTCGATTTTTTGTGCGATATTTTCGTGCCATTTGGGCCAATTCTGACCAAACGGGTGGGGCTACAACGTTCATATTATACATGGACATTAAAGTTATGGTGATGTAGTACCTTTTGAAAGAAAAAGTTGAAAAAGTTAGCCAGAATCCATAGAAATAGAGATTTTAATATAAGTTTTGTGATTTTTTGTGCGATATTTTCGTGTCATTTGGGCCAATTCTGACCAAACGGGTGGGACTACAACGTTCACATTATACATGGACATGAAAGTTATAGTGATGCAGTACCTTTTGAAAGAAAAAGTTAAAAAGTTAGCCAGAATCCATAGAAATAAAGCTTTTAATATAAGTTCTTTACGGTAAATAATAACAATTGACAAGTAACAATAGAAACTTGACAACAATCACCTACAATGCGTAGGCAGCAAAACAAAGCACTTGCGAAAGTAAAGATATCCCACGCAAACTGAAAACTTTAAAAAAGCTCATCCATCAACGCGACTAAAAAAAGCGTTTGCGAAGCTTCCTAGTGATAACAAATAAGAACTTATGTTATACCTGGTTTTTAGTTTTATTGAAAGAGTTAAAAAAAGGTACTGAATTAAATGCTTTCCTAAGATCAACAAAAACAGCTCCAACCTTACCATTCCGTTTGTCAATCCCTTTATAGATAAAAACTGTAAATGCTAGAAGGGCACTTTGCGTTGATCTACCTTTCCTGAAACCATGCTGGTTTGCACTTTAAACCTTCAGATGCATCAACTTCATGTAATAACCTCATGTGCAAAATATTTTCAATAATTTTCCCTACTGTTGGAAGAGTTGATATAGGTCGATAAAAACACTAAAAAATATTCATTCCAAAATCACACCCCTCCTTGGTAATCAGCATATTTTGGCTGAATCACTTGACCAAATTACAAAACAAAATATAGCGGATTTACAGAAAAGATTATCGCGTACGACAACAATGGCCAATATTTTTTTTGATCAAAATCCTAATAGTTCACGGGCATAAAGACCGTCCCCATGTTATTTATTATGGGAGATTTTTGCCGATGAGACCTAGATAGAAAATAACCAAGTTTGATACTAATTTTGGCCGGTCATAGGGGCCCCAATAATGTTTCTGTTACTTTGTAAATTCATAACTAGTTAGTATGAATGAAATACATTTTTTTAATTAAGCGGGTGAATACCCATATAAAATACCAACGTTGGTCTAATTTTGTGTATGTGCATATTACTAGGAAGCTTCGCAAACGCTTTTTCAGGCGCGTCGTTGGATTAGCGTAATTTTTTTTAAACGAAAAAAGCATAAAATTGCGATTTTCATGAGAAATAATTTTTTGATTGCGCTCAAATTTCACACGAATATATTAATTCATAACATTAAGGTTCTGTGAAAAAATCATTACAATCGAATAAAGCAATGTAGGTGTTATAAGTCGAAGAATTTTTTTAAAAATCGAAAAAAAATTGCAAAATTGTGATTTTAATGAGAAATAATATTTCGATTGCGCTCAAAAACGTGACAGTTCTAAGTTCAGAGATTTCTAAGGCCTCCAGAAAATTTCATCGCCATTGGAGTATCGGTTTAGCCAGAATCGTGTTAACAGACGCACAATAATACATACAGAAAGAAAAAGAAAAAAACATTACGGATTTTTTTCTCCAGTGTAGTAGATTGGAATCTTCTCTTCGCTCATCCAATTATGTAAATTTATTTTATCAATCTGGTAGGTACAACATTGTTTCCGGCCAAACTGGTTAGGTTAACTACTGTAGACTGTAACTGCTGTAAATGATGATAGCTAGATTGGAGTTCAGACAGTTTTGTAGGGATGTCCGTGGGCTGTTTAAAGAACTCAATCCTTTGGATTCGTATTTACAAGAAAAACCCTAAAAAGCTTCAGTCGGGATTGTCGGTCCTGACGGGATTTGAACCCGGGACCTCTCGAATCAAAGTCGCGCGATGATTCGCTCGCTAGAGCCAAGACTGTTGGTATACATTATTATCTACGCCTATGGTATTTGATCGGATTTTATAATACGTTTAATAACATTTTCATGACGTTGATATTGTATTCAGGAGTGGTTGATGGGTTATAGCAAAAACAAAAGCAAATTTAATCCTATATAACTACGCTTTTTAGCGATGTTTTTATTTATTAATATTCCAAGAATGTGCGTCACCATTAAATTAATTTCGGGTTATTAAATTTTAGAACTTCCTCATTTCTGTTTTACGAAACGTGGTTTGAATTTAATTTCCCTGATGGTCATCACATAAACAAGATCTAATCATACGAAAGATAATAGCCGTAGCGTTTATGTGAGCGATCATATCATAGACGTCAATTCCAAATCCCAATTTTACAACCTTTTATTTTTGCGTCAAATCCAATTCAACTATTTATACAAAACTATCGAATCACGTTAGATGATGAATCTATTACTAAACTTCAGCGATGAATATAATTATTAAAATGAGGGAAATCTATACGTAAATGCTCAGATTGAGCCCTCCTAAAAGCGGTTAGAATTTAGGATCACAATACAAATATTTCCTTCCTTTCTCCCAAATATGGCTATTTGGTTTAATGAGACTTTAATTAATTGAGAGATTAATTGCAAGGACATACACAAATGCAAAATATAAAAACTATAGTTTTTGATTTATAATCAACCTTTCCTGTAACCTTGTAATTATACAATCGTATTCAGCAAGGTAAAAGAGGAAATACTGTGTCTTCCAGCTACTGGGAGAATTAATTGCGTTATTGTACTAGTAATCTGTATCCCTAGTAAATCTCGGTGTAATTGAGGAAAGTCCCTGATTCATCAACAAAACCAAAGAGTTGTACAGCAAAACCCTAACACAGAAAATCCGCACTGAAGTTTTCGAAGAGGCTTTCCTTGATACATCATCTACCATCAACAGCCAATATACTTGTTTTATTAGTAACTTTAGAGCACATTTGGATGCACCTATTCATATGATCATTTCAATCATTTTCAACAGCCAAAAGGTGTATTTTTTTAATAGATAAAAATGTAAGAACTCATTGTAAGAGTTACCTTTGTGCCAATCAATCAATCAATCACTCAATCAATCAATCAATCAATCAATCAATCAATCAATCAATCAATCAATCAATCAATCAATCAATCAATCAATCAACGTATTTACTATTTACATCCTTGCTATTTGCATACACCATATAACGTTAACCATTATAACCGTTATTAGAATACATAAGATACCTATTTACAGGTTAATACACACCCACGTTAAAACCCTGCACGTGTAATAATTCAAATACTGAGTCTAGGTACCATAACGGATACAAATAAGCTAACAAACAGCTCATTACTTATATAATTATAATAATACTTATAAAATATAATACAGGCTTACTTGACAAATAAAATCCTACTCAGTCCATAATCCACACGTTCCGATTACATCTTTAATAAAATAGACAGTTAATTACTTCTCAAGTAATTCTCTTACATTTGAATCGGTTATTTGAGACCTATCGATTAGTAGAGAAACGCAATATTTTTCGACCATGCCTGTTTATATAACAGGGTTTCAATTTTCCCTTTGAGTTGAGAAACCGAATAAGTCAGTCCATACTTTCAGAAGAAAAATTGTATTAATTTGAGAAACGGAACAAGTCTCTTTCAATAATATGAGTCATTGGCTCTCATTGCCGAGAATTTCAATTAAACAAAGTTTTATAAAATGTAGTTTTATGAACTATCAAAAACTTATGATACTACCTTATTTTTAATAATTTTATGTATACTTGCCCCATTGATTTGAGAAACCAAATAAGTCCACGCTATAGTAGAGTCATTTTCGACACTTTTGTGACCGTTGAGAGACAATGACGATTTTTCAACGGATTTGTCCTCTAAGAAGGTTTTATAAAAAATTAAGCCCCCATGCCCCTCGCGAAAGTGTGGGCATACCCCCGCCAGGGCCCAAAATCCAATATGGCGGCCGTTTACCACATCTGACACTATCTTTGCAATGGTTTAGCCTAGAGTATCGCGTAGTATGTGGTTTTTATGGTTTTTTAGGGTCGAGGAATTCGTTTCTGAAGTCGGTTTGGCGATTAGACCCATTTTTTAAAGCTTTGAATCCAAGATGGCCGTCGATTTGCAGCTTGGAATAGCCAGTTTCTCGAAATCGTAGTAGAACTTTCATATAAGACTCGAATGAAAGCCCTGTTCACATAATTTTGAATAATTGACAGAAGAGCTCTCAGATAGTGCTCATAAAACTAATAATTGGTCAAAAATTCAATAATAATACGAAAATATGTGCTCCTTTTATAGACAATTTAGGCGATTTTCTAAAGTGCTGTGATAAGAGTTGCTATGGCACATGATTGAGAGACAAAGACGATTTCTCAACGGATTTGTCCTCTAAGAAGGTTTTATAAAAAATTTAGCCCCCATGCCCCTCGCGAAAGTGTGGGCATACCCCGCCAGGGCCCAAAATCCAATATGGCGGCCGTTTACCACATCTGACACTATCTTTGCAATGGTTTAGCCTAGAGTATCGCGTAGTATGTGGTTTTTTATGGTTTTGAGGGTCGAGGAATTCGTTTCTGAAGTCGGTTTGGCGATTAGACCCATTTTTTAAAGCTTTGAATCCAAGATGGCCGTCGATTTGCAGCTTGGAATAGCCAGTTTCTCGAAATCGTAGTAGAACTTTCATATAAGACTCGAATGAAAGCCCTGTTCAAGTAATTTTGAATAATTGACAGTAGAGCTATGACTTCTGTTTGAAGCACAACTTTCACAATAACATCTCTTAATTAGACTACAATCATTAGTGCACTCACTACATTCACCATTACTGTTCGTCTGAATCTGTTGACTCTCCACACTCACTTCTCTCATCATCGCTGCCACTATCTTCACCTCTGTCATCTGGACACCACGAGTTTTGAGCTGCTGGGGCAGGGGGTAGGGGTGCGCACTGGTCGGCACTTCCATTTAGAATTTCGGGTATTTTTACATCAACGCAATAACTTGTTTATTAGAACTTAGAGCACATTTGGATGCACCTATTCATATAATCATTTCAATCATTTTCAACGCGTAAAAGGTGTATTTTTTAATAGATAAAATGTAAGAACTCATTGTAAGAGTTACCTTGTGCCAATCAATTTTATTTATTTATTTATTTATTTATTTAACGTCTATCCTATTCAGTTATAAAAACTGATTTACAAAGGAGGACAACTAAATAAATCTAATTACATAGATGCAGACACAACAATGAACTACATTTAAGTAAATATTTGAAATAGTAATATTACAACAATGCATTAAATACTCAACAAATTTGATAACAAATAAAAAGGATATTAAATGCAATTTATAAATGAATCGAATATATAAAAAAGGGTGTGGGGGAATTAAAAGAAAAGAAAAAAGAAAAGAAAAGAAAATAAAGAAAAAAGAAAAAAGGGAAAGGAAAAAAAAAGAAAAGGAAAAAAAGAAAAAAGAAAGAAAGAAAGAAAAAAAAATCAAAAAAGAAAAAACTGATTTATTAGACGATCCCACTCAAACGATTATGAGGTTTGCCAAAAATCAGGAACAGCAAATCAGGGAGTAACCAATCTTTCGCGGAAGAAACCACCGAACGCGAATCTTCATTCTTGTGTTCAACTATCATTATTGTGTTCAAATCTTGATAACAATTTAGTACAAAAGATCTTGACTTTAATATATAATTATATCAGATATATAATTATTTAAAATTGTTCAAGTCAAAAACTGATCACAGCAATGATACAGGACACCTAACTCAAGTTGCAAGTTCCACCAGTGGGCGGCAACCAGACAATCTAGGCAGAAAAATATCAATTGAAAATACATTGAATACATCAAAATCAAAGCAATAATAAACAAACAAAGAGAACAGCAAAATCATAAATAAGAACATATGAATATAAAATAACATTACATAAACACAGTGACAATGCCCACAAATAAATAGTAAAATCAATTCTTCTTTGTTCTTCGATTCATTATCATTGCTTCAATTTTACTTTTAAATTGTACTATTCCTAGCTCAGTAAACTGGCTTCTAATATCATAAGAAATTGAATTCCAAAAGGATACTCCTCTGTACAAGAATGACTTTCTTAATGATTCAGAATTTAATTTAGGAACTTTCAAAGAGTTCATTAGAATAGAATTTCTATCACGATCAACAAATTGAAAAATATTGGGTAAAATACCTGAATACCTACCTTTCAATACTTTGTATGTATTTACCAGTACGCTATATTTCATTCTTTCCTCAATCGTGAAGCAATCAGATTGTAAATCTTGGCTTATAGGAATTGAATCAAACAGATGGTCAATTCTCTTCTGAAGTACAACATATTCGGTAGAAGGTCTTACTGCCCAAACCACTAAACAATAATCAATAAAAGAGTGAATATAAGAATCTACAAGTAACTTTAACATTCTCTCTGTTACAAACCTCTTCATTCTACTTATAATTCCTATTGCTGATGATACTTTATTACATACATATTCATAATGTTTCTTAAAATTTAAATTACAATCTAAGAAAACTCCAAGATATTTAAATTCATATACTCTAGAAATTAGCTTACCATTACAAACAAAAAAAAAAATCAATCAATCAATCAATCAATCAATCAATCAATCAATCAATCAATCAACGTATTTACTATTTACATCCTTGCTATTTGCATACACCATATAACGTTAACCATTATAACCGTTATTAGAATACATAAGATACCTATTTACAGGTTAATACACACCCACGTTAAAACCCTGCACGTGTAATAATTCAAATACTGAGTCTAGGTACCATAACGGATACAAATAAGCTAACAAACAGCTCATTACTTTTGAAACATATAATACAGGCTTACTTGACAAATAAAATCCTACTCAGTCCATAATCCACACTTTCCGATTACATCTTTAATAAAATAGACAGTTAATTACTTCTAAAGTAATTCTCTTACATTTGAATCGGTTATTTGAGAAACCGAATAACTTAAGTCACCCAAATTGCTTAAATGAGTTTAAGATAACCATTTTCTTCAGAATTTCAAGACCTATCGATTAGTAGAGAAACGAAATATTTTTCGACCATACCTGTTTATATAACAGGGTGTCAATTTTCCCTTTGAGTTTAGAAACCGAATAAGTCAGTCCATACTTTCTGAAGAAAAAATTGTATTATTTGAGAAACGGAACAAGTCCCTTTCAATAAAATGAGTCATTGGCTCTCATTGCCCAGAAATTTTAATTAAACAAAGTTTTATAAAATGTAGTTTTATGTTTACTATAATAAACAATCATAAAAACTTATGATACTACCTTATTTTTACTTATTTTATATATAAGTTACTTGCCCCATTTAATTCAGAAACCAAATAAGTCCACGCTAATACCACCCTCGTAATTATGAAGTTTTGTGCTCATAAATATCAATATCAACAAAAATCAATGAAACTATGCCACATCTAAATTACTTCATAAAAAAACTACGTTTTTTTTTTACTTCAGGGTATTAAATGCACGTTTTTGCGTTTTACTCAGAACATGACTTATTCGGTTTCTCAAATAACCGATTCATTTACAAGTGTAATTTTATCGCCTATGTAGCCGAATCACATTTCAATTACGTGTTTGTGAATTGCTTTATCTTTATAATTAAAAATTCACTAACTAACAGCTGGTTATGAAGTAAAGTACAATGCGAATAGTTATTTTCATTAATGAATTAGCGTTATGAGTGAAGGGATTAATTCAGGTTAATTAATTTGTTTGTGTTTGTTTTATAATTTCTTGCCGTGGTTGGATCACTATAAAACAAACAACAAGCTGCTCCTTTCTTCATTAAATCTTCAGAGTTTCGAAATGTTGAACCTAAACCCGACCAATCTAAAACTAATCGAAAATAAAATATTCATACAAATGTCGATTTGTCGATGTAATTGTGTTCGAGTTTATTTAGTTTACAACACTTCTAGCATTGAGTCAATTCTTCTTTTATTTGTTGTTTTAGTATAACAGTTAAACTTATGAATTACTACGACTAAAAGTAAAGATACAACATAATTGAAGTTAAGTAGAGTAGTAACATTGTAAATATTTAAAAAAGTTGAAATGGTTCAGTAAATTAATTTTAAAAAAATATTTAGTATAATTATTTGTTATTGATTTCTCAGGGAAGGAGATTTAGATAATCGTGTGGATTGACAGTAAACGTAATATCCTTAGAATAATGCAGACAGCATCAAATAAATAGGAAATATAATAAGGAACTCTTGGAAACGATCCCAATTACAATGCATAATTCCACCCAATAAACTAAATTGTATAACTTAAATGTAAAATGTTGGTTATTAAACTAATTACAGCGAAGCAAGGAATCTTGTTTCCAAGAAGCAAGATAGGGCGCAGTAGTAGTTGCTTTAATACTATGTTTACGGTCGGCGAAGCGTAATTGTTTTCAATAAACTTAATTGTGTAATTTGAACGTAATACGACTTTTGTGAAGGTCCACATAATAATATATAAAACCGGTTTTCACGGCCAGAGACTGAAGTCACATTTATTTTCAAACCCTGTCTTATTGTCATGGGACAACAGAATTAAGATATATCGGTATCTATTTGACATTATAGTGTGAGCTTTCTCTGCACCCACTTCCTAATTTTGCAAAGAGCTAAATCAAGAATAAGTACAATCAACATAATAGATAATCAAAAGTGATTGTGGATTACCTTGTTAGAAATAAACAAAAGAATAAAGTTGGCGAATTTGGTCGATTTTACAAATAACAAATGGTGAACAAAATTAAAGCTATTTTGTACGACCGATATGTAAACACTATACACATGTCCATGCCCGTGATAACTAAAGGAGCTATTACCACGAAAAATTATTTTTTACCACATAATCTATAGCATATAATACAACACTCAAATGACCGTTTAAAAAATTATATCTTGAAACTGTGATTTTACACGAATTTTGAAAAAATCATCCAGAAATTTGCGAAAATTGGCGTTTTGTGAAAGTTCTTAAATCGGCTTTAAATCTGCTTCTATTTTGTTCCACATAGAGACTAGAGCATCATAGTACCAATCTAAAATGGCCCTTTATATAGTATCGTGTCTTGAAACTGTTATAACAAATAAACTCTCAAACACGCACAAATATGCATTCCAAAATCACACCCCTTCTTGGTATTCAGCATATTTTGACCGAACCACTTGCCCAAATTAAAAGACAAAATGTAGAGGATTTACAGAAAAGTCTGTTTAGTACGTCAATAATGGCCAAAATTTTATTGGATTAAAATCCTCCAAGGTCACGGGGCATAAAGATCGTTCCCATGTTATTTTTTATGGTAGATTTTTGCCAATGGGACCTAGCTCGAAAAATACTATACTATATACTAGTTTGTACTAGTTTGAAAATTTTTCAGGGTCATGGTGGACCCAATAATTTTTTCTGTTGATTTCTAAATGTGTAACTAGTTTGCCTGAATGAAATATATTTTTTGAGTTTAGCGTGGGTGAATTCCCCTTTAATGTCAGCAGGCAATGGGTCCCGGGAAAATAGCTACTATAACGCAGTTTTATGTTATAAAATTCGAAAAACATATATTTCAGTGATTTTTATTTTTAATATACATCGATAATGATTGATTATATTATATTATTTATTGACTTTAAGTATGCATGTATGGCGTATGTATGTGGGGTACAAGTGGTATATTTGCCATTTATAATTGTTTACAACAATGTCAAGAGATAAACTAGCGGCTGAAAACAGACACCAAGTTACTAACAACTTGGTGTCGAATGTCTTTCAAGGTTAAATATTAGTTTTCGCTTTGGATGACCACGTGCAAACTCTCGCATTATATGCGGCCTATATAGTAACGTGGGTTGGGACAATGCTTTTCTGTCTCTCACACACGTTCAGATGTTATTATCATCAAGATGTTTATTGTATGCCTATGAATATTTAAAAATGAAACTAAATAACATGTAATGCTCATAAAATGATGGCCTGTGGGGAGATTATGACTCAACATAAAATGTGTCCCAACTTCATTAATTTCAAACTGGTTTAGTTTTTATGTAGTAATTTAAATTATAATTTACAGGCAACGTTTTATAACATCTAGATATTTCCAAAACAGCTTAGCAATCACGAAAGTAAGTTCGCCGTTGTATCTTGTTACTTCGAACCACAACATGACACTAAAAGTATCGCAAACCTGTTCATTGCATTGCAGAAAAAATGACACAGATTTTGAAGACGTTTGTTTTCGTGATTGACTTAGTTACGATGTGAAGAGGTCACTTGAAGACCCTGAGTTCATTTCCAAAAATTGGGACGCTTGGTCTGTTGGTTCATGAGGAGGGGGGGGGGGGGGGAGATGGAGATAAACGATAAGTTTATATTTTATAACGTTAACAAATGAAGCAATTTCAATATATGAAGTAACTATAGTTAGGTATATAGTGATTTGTTTAATTGTAGTAAGCTGTATCCATGTAATAATTCAACAGTGGTCACCCAAGGTGGTCACCGAACACTGGTCACCCAAAAGTGATTGGTCAGCAGCGAAATAAACTGTTTTTCTCTCTCTTATATGAATTTGTTTTGTCTTGTTTCCAGGTAAGACCATCTCCAAAGGACGCTCGCCAACAGTGGTGACGAGCCCACTGGGATAGTGGTGCAATCATATTTAAAACATGTACGGACTGACATCTATCTGTAAATATAAAATTATTTTAATTGGGGGGGGGGGGGGCGTCAGACTTTAGTGTTAAAAGTATTCAAACAAGTATTGCAGCCAAAAGATTGTTGCAAGATACTATCTTAAAAACAAGTTGAAGACAGAAGGTAAATCTTCAACTCAGATACGTTTATATTATACACTCTGTCTTGCTTGAAATAATGCAATTAATATTCCGTAAATGCGAGTTTTCAAGCGAGATAGTCCATGTGCCTTAATTAATTCTGGAAATATTTAAATTACGTATGCTAATTATTAACAACATCACTGCGTCTAATCACTTTGCGTTTAATCATCTAGATTTGCATAACCACAAAACAAGAATATTATCCGCAATTATGTAACTTCCAATTTAATTAACAATTAAAATAAATATTTACATACGATAAAAATATAACAATTAATTAATTAAATATGGAAAACAATCCAGAAATCCTTATCAGACGGGGATCGAACCCGTCCTCCCGATTGCCGGCTGGATGCTTTACCCCTGCAGTTGTTACTGAAAGTTCTGAAGGAAGCAGCATGGGTAGGGGAGTTCTTCTGGGGTGAAGATATGCCCGGACCGGGCGTCGAACCTGGAACGAACAGGCGAGCACCAGGCAGACATGACTTGATGTGCAGCTAGTGTGTTAGTATTAGTAACAAATGGTTTACACTGTAGTAGGTACTTGGAACTTATTGAACGAAAGGTTCTTATTAGAATTGTTTATTATTCAGGAAGGCACGTTTCTCGCTGAACCATGTTATCTAACTAAAAACAAACTCTCATAACAAGATCTGAAAAACAAACGATTATATATAATGCGTCATATACTTAACACGAAGTTTTTAACTAATAACGCTCCAATCTGCCTTTAGGCTGTACAGTGAGGCTGGTAAACAACTACACGAGTGAAAAATAGAGGTTGACTGCTCAAACGCTACTCCAAACATGCGTCAGATATGGTCAGAAGAGCATTTTTGTAAAGAAATTAGTAATAAATCGTATGCAAAGATAATTGATAACATAGAAGAATAGATAAACTTTTCTGTGTAATTCAGAGTGTACTATTCTTGTTCTATCTCCCTTCAGGCAGAAGGTTTATATTAACTTCTGGTATCGACTTATATCCATCAATTATCGAGTTCGTCGTCGTTCTAGCCAGGATTTACATACTTCATTCTAAGATGGTTCTGATTGATGAGACTTGTTGATTCTGGCGACGTCTACGGGTTGAATCGTGACCAACGAGCTAGGTTGGTGTGCCTGTGTTTGTTTGGCTATTCCTAGCACGTCGGTGGCGTCGGCGCCGACAGGGTTGGCTTGTGCCGCATTGAAAATTTAGTCCCCCACTAAAATCAGTTTTGTGACTGAGTGGGTAGACACAAAATATATTTTATAAGCATTTTGTAATCAGGCTTGTTTCAGTGACCAATGTTTTGTGGAGGATTCTGGCCGGTCCATGCCCTGAATGACCGCATACAACCATGGCACAATTTTAATTTAATTTTTCCCCTTTTTGTTCAGGGCTGAAAATCATATATTTGTTAATTTCTCTATCAAAATATCACTGCTATTAGTATTAATTTTCTTCGTTCTCTTTGCAACATGGAATAAAGTTTACTTTGTATCAATTATCCTCTAACAACACGACGTGCATCACTCAAAACAAATACTCTACATTCTAGGAATCAGATAATAACGTTTAATTATAAACCTGTCATTATTAGAACACGCGCAACTCTGCGCACGTTGTAGCCAGCATACCGAGAGAAAACTCCAAGGTTTCCTAGGCTAAGTTCGCATCATCGCGATACCTCTCTACTGAGACCTACGTGCACTTCAGCGCATAGCTTTGCAAACACGATCGTATATTGCGGTAATTGTGCTGTAATAATATATTACTTAAGCTCATTGAATATTGCTAAATATGCAATATAATTTGATGAATAGGTACCAATCACGTAGTTTATCTATCATTGAATTGTTTCTTGTGGAACTTTTATTTTATATTGATGCATAATAAGAAATTACAATTAATTGCAAGCCAATTATTGATGCAATAATTGCAAGTGCCATTGACTTGGATCGACCTTCTATTTATATATTTCATTCTGGTAACGTTCTTGTTTTGTGATTTCTTCCATGTTCACATTATTTAGAAAATACTATTTTTGAATTGTTATCTTATACCACCTGTAACTGCAAACTGAATAATAATATAACTGTTTGAATAAATCAAATCATAACGGAAATACATTGATAGGATATTGCTTAACGTCTCATACTAGGAAGCTTCGCAAACGCTTTTTCAGACGCGTTGTTGGATGAGCGTAATTTTTTAAAAACTTAAAATTGCGTAAAATTGCGATTTACATGAGAAATATTTTTTCGATTACGCTCAAATTCCACACGAATATATTTATTCATAAAATAAAGGTCCTGTAAAAAAATAATTACAATCGAATAAAGCATGTAGGTGTTATAAGTCGTAGATTTTTTTTTTATCGAAAAAATTCGTAAGATTTCGATTTTTATGAGAAATAATTTTTCGATTGCGCTAAAAAACGTGGAAGTTCTAAGTTCAGAGATTTCAAAGGCCTTCACAAAATTTCATTGCAATTGGAGTATCGGTTGAGCCAGAATCGTGTAATCAAACATACAAGAAAAAAGAAAAAAAAACAAAACATTACGGATTTTTTTCTCCAGAGTAGTGAAATGGAATCTTCGCTTCGCTCGCTACGCTCATCCAACTAATGCACTTTGGTTATTTGAGACGATGAGTGGTGATGGATGAGGATGAAGTTGAACAGAAGGGAGGAGGGGAAACCCGGTACCGGTACGTAGCCTACTCTTTTCGAAAAGTACCAAGGGGACAACGGTTTTACGTCCCATCTGAAAGGACGGTGAAACCTTGGCAGTCATATGAGTTCCTCCACTAACCCGGACTGCCTAGCAGACGTCGAGGAGAACGAAGCCGTTACACTAGCTCTCGAACCCTCCATCTGCTCTAACTAGCGGTATATGCGTGAGTGCTGCTTAACTTCGGTGATCGAGTGGGAACCGGTTAAACGATCTCGGCTAAACCTCTAGTACGGAAAAACATAGTATATTATATAATATTCATCCACATGATAAGATGATTGGATAGTTAAGGACATGTTTTCTCGACACGCATGGGAACGGTTGAACTTATTTGACAAACGGTACAATTGTTCTTTGCATCTCAACGTGTTATTGGAGCATAGATCTAGATAAATACAATGTTTAATTTTCCGTGCTAGGTAAAGGTTTCTCACAACACAAATGTGTATGAATACATTCCTAGATACTCGACTGCCCTGGTGTGTTTCAAGTAGTTTCCTAGTCTATCCAACGGTTTCGACAACATCAGGGGAACCTCACGCGTTACGCATGAGCTAGACCTACCCTTCCGGTTAAATACACAAAAAGCAAACAAAGTTAGAACAAAAATACATTTGAGGTATTCTCAGTCGCTGAGTGAACGTTGTTATGAATAACTGTTGTCGTTGAAGCAAACAGAATTCTTGTCACGACATTTATCAGACAACCGACAACCAGCTTCCGAGTATCTATTGATGTCTACGTGACACTGGTAGCGTTCTAGACCAAGGCCAAGATAGTCTACCTCAGTTTCCGACATCACGTGTTGTAGGATACCCTCTAAGCCCACGACGTAGACAGAACAGTCATCAAGCATTGTACTGCATCAAATATGTTGATTAAATAGATAAAATAGTTTTTCTCTATCGTAAGGTGAAGACATGGTAGCAGTGTATGGAATTATTTATATGAAGTGCATAAAAAAAGTTAGTCCTTTTTTTAGATAGGGAATTACAGGAAAAACGTATCCCGTATTATAAAATTACGTATTTTTCCTTCTTCCTTGTGGTGATGTTAGATGAGATGAGAACATTGTGTCAATTGGTTCCATAGAGATGAGAAACATGTCCTCATCATAAGGTTCGTTTGTTTGGCCTGCACTTTTGTGCGGTGAAGGTGTAAGCGGTGTAGGCCAGGAACAATCTCTAGTGCAGGATGTTAAAACACCACGGAGGTGTTTTCTGTGGGATAAAATAACAGTGGCAATGCTCTACTCCGTATGCACCACAGATGGCAGTGCAGGACAAAGAACAAAGATATTGTCTGCACCAATATAATGAAAATATTAATCACAATAACTGTTTACATATTTTGGGGATTATTTAATTGTTTCATATTTTATAATGCGCCTCGTGGCAAGAACACCTCAAAATCACCGATTACAAAATAACGTTTTATACTATATGGGCGTGGACGTTTTAGAATCTTAGTTTAAGGCCTATCCTGAAAGAGAACCGTCAACATTGTGAATTGGATGCAGAGAAACTGTTAGATTTCCGCTCATTTCCTCTTAAGCGCCGATATTGCCTTATCAAGGACTTTCGTTATCAGTAATTTACAACTTTCATCACTTTTCATTCACCCCTGGTTCAAAGAAGTCGTTACTTACCTCACACTTTTAACCAGTGTGATCATTTTATGAAATTTTTATAGTAAAATAATGACATCTTTCTATCTATTACATACAATTAGTACTGGTAACGTACTGATAATTAGTATAAAATAAACAATTTCACCTTTACAGGTCTACTGCAGAGTTATAAACAGATTTAAATTATAAAATCGACGATTAATGACTGGACATAATATTATTTTATATGATGCATCACTTTATGATTATGGTTATGATATTGTGAAACTATATGATATTGTCTCAGAACAAATCATTTAAATAAACTCAAATTTGCCCTCAAGCGATGTGACTGCCTTCACTGCCACTAGCGTTCCCAGAAAATTGCATGAAGATCGTAGAAACCGTTTCATTGATATCGTTTACGAATAAACAAAATATCACATAAGAGTTATCATCGTCAATTCTTATTGAATTTGTACCGGATGAAGGAAAAATAAAATAAAGTAAGACAAAACGATTAAAACTATTATTGTTTTTATAATATGTTTAATATAGATATTCCAAATTACATTTCAAAGTTAACAAGAGGTAACAAAAATACCGGTCCTTCAAAACCTCTATATTGTTGGGGATTTTTATGTTATAATGATATCATAGCTTTGTTTGTTTGTCCTGTACCAGGTTCACATATTTACTCCTGGAATCGTCCGGATGTACGTCATAAAACCGGAAATAGGAGTAATAAGTACACGTTACGCCCAGTTGGTCAAACAAACATATTTTTACCCAGTTTTGACATTTGACGAGGCAACGAAGGGCTAGAGCCTATATACCACACGATGATAGGCTATAGGCTTAGGGCCTAACTATATTTTTCAATATTTTGGCCTAGATAATAGGTTTTTAGTACATTGTTGTGCCTAATATTGCTAAACGTCTTTCAAGCAGACCTATCCTTGTTTTAGGTTATGTCGGCCCTGGGCTAAGGTTTTTGCTTAACGGTTGATTAATTGGCATTGTCCCTTTTAAGAAAGGCCGTGAAGATTCATATAATATTGGGAAAGATATTGCACGGCCCGGCTTTTTCCATTTTAACTTCTAGCTTCTTTCTTAGCTTCTCACTTCACCAACCAAGCCACTACAAACTTTAATAATGGCGCAATATTTTGTCGTTTTACACCCACTCCTGCTAAAGAAGCAGGTGTAAAATTCTTACTCCAGTCGCAGTTGTGGTAACTTACAACAGGACAAAAAACGTTTCTGGGTTGTGACAGGTACATTTACACCAGGACAGAAAAACGGGTTTTCGTGAAAAACTTGTACCTGGTGTAATTGAAACAGTACAAACAAACGAAGCTCATATAACACGTTATATTGGCCTTTAGCTCACCTAAAAACATGGTTTTCAAATATCAGAATACTTTATTGATTAGCCATGTCCATAGCTTAGGTATTCCACCGAAGAAAATATAACATACACCATAACAACTACCAAAAAATGATACTATAATTTGTATAATGTTACTCAATTAAGGCTCTTATAATATAAATGAATATCACTACGAAATTAGCTGGAAGCAAAAGAGGGCATAGGGTAGCAGAAACACGTGGCAAACACAATGCTAAGGATGTTGTACAAAGTTTTCCGACCTACTTGCTACAAATTATCAAACTATTTTGATAGGCAAACTATAGTAGGCCTACATGTGATAATTTATGTAAGATATTTATTGACATTGCTTAACATTTTAATTTTAATTCGGTGAATGAGCAACCTTACATCGTAGCTCAGTAACTTACTTAAAACACATATTTATATTACATTATCTTACACTAGTTAGTATTAAGAGTGACATAATAATAGTTCAATATATTTGATTTCTATGACTTACTTATGAGTTTCTATACAAAACAATATTAATATTAAACTCTTTTTTTTACGTTTAGTTGAATTTATTAAGTATCAGGAGTATATTTGATTTCTAGTATTGGTATTTCCTTTAGCTTTAAGTTGGTTGGCATCTTGGAGAGATAGACTTACTTATAGAAGTTGTTGGGGTTTGTTGTGTATTCTCAATCTCAATCTCAATGAAAACAATCTGCTGTCAAAATCTTGAATACTTTCTGGTAAGCATTCAGCTCACTGTTATATGTATTAAAGCTAAAAGATAGGCACTTAAATCATTGAGAAGCTTACAATGGTTTGTCAAATATCGTGAATATATAATGTGAAAACAAATGATGAAATTGTATGTTTAGCTACAAAGAACGTGGTAAGGCATTGGAGGTAGCTTGCGTTGTATTTACAAGATAATCGATGATGTTCACAATACATCAGCTAATAACACAGATAACGTAAGGTACTTATTAATATTTCTGTGTCTTTTACCTAAAATGATGATAAAACGTTTTGTTTTAACTAGCGATAGTACAAAATTAAGTGAAAAGGTGATAAGAGTGATACATATTTAGTCATGTTGGTAAACTGGCATAAACACCTGCTTAAAATGAGTGAATTTTCATGTTGTTGATGTCCATTTCTGTATCAATTGCTAATATTTTGTTGTAGGTGTCTTGAATTCGGTAAAAGGGGGAAATTTAAAAAAAACTTCATAGCAAACACAAATGGTATTTTGATTGGGATGTGATTTCATCTTCTGAAGACAAGCTTTAGTTTCTTTCTGATATCCTTAGTTTGATGCCTCCCTTGGGCAGCAGCAAGAACTGTACGGGGTCAGTGAGTAGAGGTATGTCAGTCTCCTCACAGACAGACACTTCGTAGTCGGAGATGAACGAACAAATCCCGATCTTGGTCTGCATCAAGCCGAACTTTAACCCTGAAACAACACACATCCAAGATCATTCACTGAACATCACTGAGCTTCTAGTACAGTCAAGGTTTTCAATGAAGAAAGAATAGCTATCAGATAAAAATAACAAATAATAACCACACCCACTGAATTACAACTTGGGTCACTTGCTTTAAAATTGATCCTTTCTGAACCACATTGCAAGCCCGACGCATGTTACCGACTGTGTTTGATATACAAATGTTGTAATGTTAAGGTTAGATGAGCGGAAATGTACTAGCGCTATTTTAAAAGACTCAATCTGTAGCACTCTCCTTATTGATCAAAGAAAACCTCGACAAGATTCATTCAAGGTTTGCCGGTGGATGGTATCGGACCGAAAACCTCTCTGATCGTAGTATCGCCTGAGCTGTAAGTCAGTCTGCTGTGCTAACCCCTTCTCGACAGCCATGGACACTGTCACTAATCAGATGTTTACTGCCATAATGTACCTTGAACCATCTAAAAACAATACTGTCCACAGCACTGCTTCCTAGATGCTACTCCTAGCTTCTCTCCAAGAAGCATTTAGGAGGCAGTGGTCTATAGTCTTCCGTCAGTCAGTCAAATCTCATACCGCCTACTCACTACTCACCGATGCATATCCTGGGCCCCTCGCCAAAGGGCATGTAGGTATAGTGATGCCTCTGGCTCTTGGCTTCCTCAGTGAAGCGGTCAGGGTCAAACTCTTCAGGGTTGGGGAAGTACTGGGGGTCGTTCTGTATCGCGTGGATGGGCACCACCACAGAAGTGCCGGGCTCGAGTAGAACTTCAGTCCCCGGAAGTTGGTACTCCTTGGTGCAGACGCGCAATAAGAAGGGGAAGGCTGGGTGTATACGCATCGTCTCTGTAATAACCAACATGAGAATGTAGATACAAGTACAACGCTAGTAATAAACTACGTCAATTTGGAGGGGCATTTGGGGGAGAGGTGAAACAAAATGAAGGACGAATGAAAAATTAAATTTCAAACGAATTCGAGATTATATGGAGGTGCTGTATCGTAAGGTGAATCAGAAACCTTAAGTGCAATATCCGAACTAGCTTGTGGAAGGAAAGGTTCATTGTCGGCGACAGCCAAGGAGTAAAAATCTTGCGAAGGGCACTGATAAAACTTGAAAGTTTAACTAAATGTTAACAAATACAGTTATGTGGAAAGTTCGATTATGTTTTCACTTTAGGAAACTTAACAAGTTCTTTGCTAAGTTGTTCTGCCATGGATTAAATGTTCCACCTACTCACCTAAGATAACCCTGTCCAGGTAGTCCATGCTCATGATGGCTTCGTACGTGAGCCTCCCCTCATGTTCCACCACCGCCGCCTCTACTTCGTCCCTGACTCGGTCTTGTATCTCCGGGTGTAGAGCCAGCTCGTAGAGACAATAACTGCCGGTGCTGGAGGAGGTTTCGTACCCGGCCGAGAAAAAGATGAAAGCCTGCGCTGCAATGTCGTTCACTGTCAATCCATTGACATCGCTGACATTCTGGTCGATGTCCGGTTTGTTATTCTTAAGGTCGATCAGCAACTGGAGAAAGTCGTTCCGTGAAACCTTGTTATTCTCTCGATACTCAACGGTTTCCCTGATTGCCCGCAGGAAGAATTCCGACAGATCGCGTGTTAAGATGGGAATTTTGACAATTGCTCCAATCGTTGGCGCCAAGAACATCAGGAAGTTCATCACAGCTGTGCGCAGAGTCGGTTCCAGAGTTTTCCTTCCCATTGTTCTGAACTCCGCGTCCGGGTTCTCCAGGGAGCTGGTTCTGATGCCGAACGCGCACGTGGAGATCACGTCGGTCGTGTACTTTGCCATGATTTCACGAACCTGGCAACACAGTGTTTTGTTAGCCTGGATAATTCGGAAGGTTGCATGATCGACAGCAGCTTATTTGTCTGCATAAAGAAATAATTAAATAAATGAGTAAATAAAATAAATAAATAAATTAAATAAAAAGTAAAATAAAATAAATAAATAAATAAATAAATAAATAAATAAATTTTAATTAATTAAATAATAAATAAATTCGTATTAAGAGTCTACCCCTCAGTCATATTCCTGATTTTCAGCTGTGGACATTACCCCAAAGCGAACAAGCCAACTCTGAAGGCCCCGACGCAATCGACGAGTAAGAGATAACCAACCAAAGATCGATACTTTTAATTCTCTATTCTCTGTTGCGATTTTGACTCCTTCCACTAAATTCCTTTAGACTCCTTCCACTAAATTCCTTTATATTAAAAGGACAACTGAACTACCTTGTAATCACTCTTGTACTTGGTTCATTAATAGTAACCCAGCTAATAGCCTTATTCACTATTCTCTGTTGCGATTTTGGACTCTTTCTACTAAAAATCCTAAAACCATCCACCAAAATCACTAAAGAGCTGCATTCCGATAGATTAACATCCCCTTAATATTAATGTGACAACTAAACCCAGCTATAGTCTAATTCTCTATTCTCTGTTGCGACTTTGGACTCCTTCCACTATTATTCCCAAACTCATTCAACAAAATTGCTAGCAAGCTGCATTAGGATTAACTAACATTTCCTTTATATAAATCTGACAACTAAACTACCTTGTAATAACAATTGTACTTGGGACATTAATTGTAACCCAGCTATAGTCTAATTCTCTATTCTCCGTTGCGACTTTGGACTCCCACCACTATAATTCCTTAACGCATCCAACAAAATCACTAAGAAGCTGCATTCTGATTAAATAACATCTTCTTTATATTCATGTGACAACTGAACTTCCTTGTAATTACTATTGTATTTGGTACATTTATAGGAACCCAGCTTTAGTCTAATTCTCTGTTATCTGTTGCGATTTGACTCATTCCATTAAAATTCCTATGCCCAACCAACAAAATCGCTAGGAAGCTGCATTCTGATTAAATAACATTCCATTAATTTTAATGTGCCAACTTAACTTCCTTGTGATCACTTTTGTACTTGGCATATGAATAGTAACCCAGCTTTAGTTAAATTCTCTGTTCTCTGTTGCGTCTTTGGACTCATTTCACAAAAATTTCTTAACGAATCCAAAAAATTGCTAGGAAGCTGCATTCTGATTAATAAACATCCTCTTAATATTAATGTAACAACTGAACTATACCTTGTGATATTGTTCTTGATATTAATACTAACCCAGCTTTAGTCTTATTCTATATTCTCTTTTGCGATTGGACTTTTTCCTAAAACTTCTAAACGCATCCAACAAAATTGCAAAGAAGCTGCATTCTGATAAATTAGCACCCCCTTAATATTAATGTTACAACTGAACTTCATCGTGGTTTCTATTGTACTTGGTACATTATTTAAAAGGAAATATAACAAACAGTGGTATAGACAGTGCGAACACCCGCGGATCAACGCCAGAATCAACAAGGCCCGTTTCAGAACAACTTTGAATTTATTATTTTCCTCGTTGCTAGGACGGCTCCAACGTCACCGTTTGTAAATTTCTATCCCAAGGACTGATGGACTTATGTCCACATCAGAAGTTAAAAAACTTCTGCCTATAGCGGGATTCGAACCCTGGATCTTCTGCATTAGTAGCAGAGACGCTAACCACAAGACTCACGAGTCTTCTTTGTACAAACACAGATAGTATTAGAAAGACACAATTCAATATTAGAATTTAGAAATTATTTGTTTAAAAAACTTGTATTTATATTGTGCCATATCAGAATATTATGGAATTATGTGGGCCTACATAACGTAGTATCCATGTTGCTAACTGACGTGTTTAATATTAGTATGCATAAGTGGGCGTTAGTTATCAGTTTGAGTTTTGTAGTTTTGTGTAAGGGTGAATCTTTGCCGCCAAAAGCTTAATTTTCACAACGCTAAGTGAGACCGAAACGCAAACCCGAAAAATTGAAATAAAGAGAGATAATTTGACTAAAAACAAGTATTGACAAATCTAAAGAAAGCTGATGGCTTCCTCGTTACCTTTGCTCTCATGCATTATCAGGATACAACTATTGCTGAATCTGATTTTATTGAAGTAGATGAAAGACCAACGAGATAAATTTAACGCAATATTGTTAGTACTAGGAAAATGCCAAAGTCGTTGTTAGACGAGTGAGCGTTTCATGAATTAAGTACCCAGGAACATTTGCATTTAAGTTGATTGATTAAAGGTTTAAATGATAAGGTTTTAAATGTAATTACTAAAGGGTTGAGTCAACTGAAAGGCCATGATGCGCCACTCAAGCCTATGATAGGCTAGGGAGGAAAGAACCATGCTAGATCCGGCCTTAGGTTGGGGGAGGAAAGGGAATGTTACCGGGAACTCAACACATGGCTCGCTCACTCGTCCAACAACGACTTTGGTGTTTACTTAGTAATGTATAATTAGGATGATGACTTAAGATCAGTTGAAAAATAAACGAAACGTGTAGTTGGTACCATAAGAATAAATTATATAGACATAGGACATGAATGAGCCACGAGAGTGTTTTTTCCCACTTGAATATCACATGCAGCAATACCTTTATGCGTTTAGTCCATTTATTTATTAGTTAGTTACTATATCGGCCTACATTAATTTATGTATGCATTTCTCTTTCTGAACCTGGTAACGGTCATAAATATTAACAAAATGGTTAGGGGTGGATTCGCCGATAAATCTACAGTCACCCTTATAATTAATGCTTATGACCCTTATAAGTTTCAAAAAGTGAAATGCACATTTAAATTAATGTAGGCCGATATAGTATCTAACTTAAAAATAAATTGACTAAACGCAGAAATAAAATGCTGCATGTGATATTTCAGTGGTAAAAAAGACTCCCATATGGCTAACTCTTTTCAAAAGCTAATAATATCAATATTACTAATGTAAATAATTTAGATGTAGTCTTATTATGACTTGAGCTTTGAATAGGATAGACGTTAAAGAAAAGAAAGAAAGAAATATTATAGTCGATCCTTGCAGGCTGTAGCCTCTGTAGATACAGAGCAAGTATGGGCTGTACGGCTGTACCCAAGTTGCAATAATAAGCAAGCGTTTCTGTCACCATAGCCTGTCGACAGATGTTAGGGCAGATAAAAAACAAACCGAGTAGGCCTACAGCTTGTAATGAAAATACAAAACTTTTTGTTCATGTCCCCCAACGATATGTTTTACACTGTGAGTAGCTTTGTACTAAAATACCACTGGTGCGCGGGTACCCGAAACTTAGGGCTGGGTATTTGGGGGCAGACCTGATCGTCAAAAAGGTACCCGCCTCATCGTATCTGGGGTTTTGTTTAGGGTTCTGGATTAGACTCTGCAAGTCTGTGTACTGGGAAAACACCAAAGTCCTTGTTAGACGAGTGAGTGAGCCATGTGTTAAATACCCGGGAACATTCCATCACATTCCTAAGGCTGGATCCAGCATGTGTCGGGTCATTACGAATCATAACAATCTGTTTACCAGTGAGATTCAATTGGAAGTAATTTTAGGGGGGGGAGGGGGTTATTCTGGGGTTTAAGAAATTTGTAGAACTGCCCACGAAACCATTTCTGAAAAGTACGTATCCTGGTTACAATGGGGGGTCTGGGAGGGGATACCCCCTGACAAGTGCGGGGAATTTTTTTGATTACTAACATTGCAAATAGTGACATTTTACTAGTTTTTATGAGTGCTTTTGTTGATAATTTATAAAATTATGAAGATCTACATTATGTCAGTTAGTTAGTTGTCAGGCCATATGAAGGGCCTACATATATATTCCACATAGTGCATAAGGCCTTCTTCTGATTTCGGGGGGGATCAGCCCCACCTCACTACAATCCTGCCGCACGTGGTAACGTGGCTACCTACCTCTATGGTGTCCTTGCGGCTTGCAAACGGCGCGAGGTGGCTCTTGAGTTCTTCTCCGCTCTCCACGATGAGGGAAACACCCCCCCCCCCCCGCTACCCCCCGGCCGCACCTACCTACCTCTATGGTGTCCTTGCGGCTTGCAAACGGCGCGAGGTGGCTCTTGAGTTCTTCTCCGCACTCCACGATGAGGGGAAACATCATCTTGGTCTTGACGGAGGAGAAGGTGGGAGTGAGTTTCTGCCTCATGTGTTTCCACTTGGTTCCGCCCATGAAGAACAGATTCTTGGACAGGGGGTCGCCCACTTCGTCGTAATGTAAACCTCGATCTTGGAAGTGAGCGAAGTCCTTGGTAAGGATGTCCTTGATGGTGTCAGGATCACGAACAACCAGCGCTGGTCTCAACAATTGGTAGAATCCAACTAATTTATGCCCTTCGAATTTGCGATATATCGAATTAAAAATCTCTCCCATGGATTCTCTTTGGAGTATGACGTTTTTCATATTTCCTAGAGGGAACGAAGGTTCCAGATACGGGATGCCTTTTTTCTTCCAGTGTTGGAAGGCAAGTAGGAAGTATATGTAAACACCAGCACTTGATGCTAGTATAACAGCAAGTAATTCCATAAGCCAGGAATCAAAATATATTGCCATTACTGAAACAAATATTGTGAGTTGTAATGCATTATTTGCAAAAAATTATTTAAATGGTTTTGTGAAATAATTGTAATAATTAATGGCTGAAGCCTTGAGAATTACTATACTTCTGTTTTATATTACCAATACTTACTACTAATGCTGTTCATGAAAGTGTGTAGGGGGCATACAATATACTTATGCCATTTTAATATATTACTCCTACTGAATGCGCTATCATGTTCGGATAGTAATGAAGTCGATATAGTTAAGAGAATAAGTAACAAATACTAAATTTATGAGTCTAAATTTATGAACACAATGTAGCCAACTGCTCATTTTGATTTATAACTGATGACTGAGTTTGAAACAGTTAATCGGATAAGTATCGATGTAAATAAAATGGCTGGTGTGCTCCAAAATATATGGGAAGTTTTTTAGCCTCAAAACTAAGTTTATACCATTAAAAGAGACAATTTGTGGAAATTTTCATAGTTCATATATTTTATCTCATGCCTATAATTCATAATAACACTTGTGATTAGCATGCCCTTTTATGATGTGCCCATAAAACGATTGAAAATAAAAAAGCACTCAATCATTGTTGGTCTGATTGCACACAAATAAAATATCGCGACTATGTAATAACGTCTTCACTAATTTGCTGATTCTCTTATTCTTTATTTTCTTGTTTATTTTAATCATCCCTTCTGAATCTAGTCTTGTTATTGCATCATTACACAAACAAGACAACAAACATGCTTCCTTGTTACGTGTGGTTGCAGAGCCCCCCCCCCCACACCTCTCGTGGGCTCAGCCCCCAGAGAGTCGGCGCTAAGCCCACAAGCTTTGATGCAGTTATTAGAAGTGAATTACCGTAGAGATTCTTTACTTACTTGATACAACCAGGGCACCTTATAACAATCACTTCTGCAGCTGGATGACTTGTGCGCACACCACGATACGCGTTACGTGACCTAGGTAAATAATGTCCAATGAGCTTCTCTCTCTCTCTCTCTCACTCTGATTACAATAAAAACTGTTTTCCGTGATTGAAGTTCGCTTCCTTCTGCACTATTATGGCTGGATCAACTTCGCGAGCCTTGTACTTAGAGGACAAGGTGTTATTAATAGTGTATTAATGCCTGACATAAGCTACATCTACTCCTAACGATAATGACCATAACAAAGAAATAGTAACGATGTCATTAACGCTAATCCCAACGATTACGATAAACTCCGCTTCAAGGGGCTCACCCCCAAAATTTACTTTTTACCACATATATAACATAATACTATTCTAAAATTACCGTTTAAAAATGATATCTAAACATTGTGATTTTTTTATAAATCTTTTAAGATTTTATATATTTATTTATTTATTTATTTTTTTTTTTATTTTTTTTTATCTAACGTCTATCCTATTCAGTTAAAAAAATGATTTTGACATTTGGGAGAATTTCTTAAATCAGCTCTAGCCTACTTATTTTTTGTATCACTTAAATACACTGGAGCATACATAGTACCTATCCCTTTACTCCTTTACATCACTTCACAACACATATGTACAAAATAATAGACAAGTAGCCTACGTCAACAATTAACAATACTTTTTCTGACTAAGATTATTTGAAAAAGGAGATTTTTGCCTATGAGATCTAGTTTGGAAATGATCAGTGATTACGTTTGGTAATTTCATCATGGCTCATGGTGAACCAAATATGAACGAGCCCGCGTGAAATATATTTTTGGGCTTGTCTAGTTAATGCCCTGTTATGTTCGTTGACTGAACTTTCGTACAATCCATCAGAATCGTAACCAGGACTGACCACCTCGAAACAAAGAAATTACACATTATGTGCAATAATTATAGTATACTTCCAATTCTTATAAATAAATTAATTAATGCCCGCTGTGGGGTATACAGATCAGATTTAACCGGTGTGACCCTCTTCAGGTGACTAATTAGGTACATTGCGGACAGGGGTATTGTGAAGGGATGTCCGAGGGCTATTTAAGAGGACTCAATCCCTTGCATTCGCATTAACGACGGATAAAAACCTCGGTTGAACCTTCAGTCAGGATTGCCGGTCTCGACGGGATTCGAACCCGGACCTCCCGAATCAGAGTCGCGCGCTTAGCGCTCGAGCCAACACTGTCGGTATTCTTATCCTATACTTCGCAGGGCGCATAATAGAAAACTGCTAACTCTAAATCAAGTTTTCTTGTTGAGCATAAAGTATGAAAACCTATTTCTACATTTAATTGAACACTGAGTTGACACGTAAGTAATACTTCTGAATGCTAGCAAATGACAAATAAGTAATGTTTTATTTATTTCAACTTACAATTCTTCTGAAGATGATACTTGTTCGATAACCTGGACACTATTGTTCTGTACACATCTCACGTTAAGACAGGTGTAGGTAATTTAAAATGTTTTCAATGGTGATGATCCACCAGCTAATGATGTTCTGTGCTTAGTTGTTCCAGTATTTTTGATTTCACAATTGGTTCTTAAATTGTTTACAATAGTTGTTTCACATTAACATAATCACACGGTCATTGACTAGACACCATAGCCAGCGTTACACTCGATCTTCGAAGCCTAACTGAATTGTTTAGTTGTATTTCCTGCACTAAACTTGCTGTACTGTTACTGAACTCTTAACCACGCGGTAACCACTCGCAAAATTAAGTTTTTATTTTATATTAAGATAAATACAGCTCCAACTTTCAAGGTCTACTATGGTATAGAACGTACGAGATAAGATTTGTTTTCGAATACATTTTAAAAATATAAATTAAATAAATATTATAACATTTAAAGTTTTTTAGCAGGAAAATCGTTCACTCGATCTTTAATCATGTTATTAATTTAAACAACTAGAAAAATAATGTTTCAACAATATAAACTTTACCGTGACGTTAAAACGCGCTTTTAACTTGTACGGACTGTAATAGACTTACGTAACGCTTTATCATTGCACATTCTATATTAATTACAGTAAACTTTTGACCCATACGACGATAAGTCTGTTACGTACGTCTCATGTGCATTACCCATTATAAGACAAATGACCTAACCTCGAAACCGTGTTCAAGATAACAGATTGGAAGTGTAATATAATATCTTAAGGGTAAAAGCACTCGATCGTCTATTATTGGTAGTCCGGGATTCGATACTCGCTGAGATGAATTTTTTAGTTTCTGGATTGATATCAATATAATTGTAGAAAGTTTATTTATTATACTCATTAAAATAGCATTACGTACAGGCCTCTTAGCTATCCGTCTAGCCGACAGGACAAGCTTTAGTTTCTGTTTGATATCCTGAGTTGGATGCCTCCCTTCGGCAACAAAAACAAATATATGGGATCCATGCGGAGTGGGACGTCCGTATCGTCACAGACGTCGACCTTGTAGCTGGAGATGAAGGAAGATATCCCTATCTTGGTCTGAGTGAGGCCGAATCTTGAACCTGGAACAAGGAGACACGAACTTAGTTGTAGCTATAGCAGTCCACGAATATCAACAGCACGGGTACGAGAACCTGAGCGCAAGTCTGATGTGGAGGTGGCGAGTATAGAAATATTCCAACCTTCTGAGGCCCCATCCCCCTAACCACTAGAGTCACCGCACACATTCAGTATCTTACTTGTTGAAGGGTAATGCCAAGAATGCATGTCAATCGGTGATCAGAGCATTGAGTTATAAATAGTACCGTTGGTACTGGAGGAGTAGCTCCTGTGGTCGGCGTTGTACAAGTTAGCACTTATCGCCCGACATTTTGATTGTCTACTTTCAACTGACGCATGGTAACCAAGGTAACCTAGGGCCTACCACAGTTCAAAGTAGCAAAGATTAACCTGATAATAGTGGCATAGGTTGTTTATAACAATCAAAATGGCCGAACAGGCACAAACCGGAAGTAACGATCGTGGACGTGCTGCTCCATTTGAGCTAGCCTCCCGTCAGATTATGATCCGGCCGTCTACTGCCTCCTGCCTCCTGCCTCCTGCCTCCTGCCTCCTGCCTCCTGCCTCCTGCCTCCTGCCCTCCTGCCCACTGCCCCCTGCCTCCTGCCTCCTGCCTCCTGCCTCCTGCCTACTGCCTACTGCCTCCTGCCTACTCACCGATGCATATCCTGGGCCCCTCGCCAAAGGGCATGTAGGTATAGTGATGCCTCTGGCTCTTGGCTTCCTCAGTGAAGCGGTCAGGGTCAAACTCTTCAGGGTTGGGGAAGTACTGGGGGTCGTTCTGTATCGCGTGGATGGGCACCACCACAGAAGTGCCGGGCTCGAGTAGAACTTCAGTCCCCGGAAGTTGGTACTCCTTGGTGCAGACGCGCATCAAGAACGGGAGAACTGGGTACTTGCGCATAGTTTCTGACAAAACCAAAAGAACAATAATTATACAGACCAGAAACAATTAATTAATTTGTTTGTTTGTTTTAAAGAGGGCTGTTCCGAAATACACAAAATGTAATATTTATAATTTAACTGAAACGGGTATGACAATGGAGGTACTGTATCACTACTCTCATCACAAGTAAAGTGTACAAAAAACAAATAAGTTATCGAAATAAATTCTTCTGAATTATCTGATTACTTTGGTGAATAAAGGTTCAGGATAAACGATACAAATACGTTTAAGTGACATTTTTCGTGTTAAGAGAAACATTTCGTCATATTTGAAATTAATTAAAACACTAGTCCTGCCAAGCCACTAACATTCCACACCCACCTGAAACCACCTTGTCCAGGTAATCCAAGCTCATGATGGCTTCGTACGTGAGTTTCCCGCCGTGTTCTGCTACGGCAGAATCTAGTTCGTCTCTCAGTCGCTCTTGTATCTCGGGGTGTAAAGCCAACTCGTAAAGACAATAACTCGCAGTGGTAGAAGAAGTTTCAAAACCTGCCAAGAAAAATATGAACACCTGTGCCGCAATCTCGTGCATGGTCAATCCTAGATCATCGTAGAGATTCTTGCCCCTTTGTGCTTCATCGTTGACGTTTTGGTCGATGTTTGGTTTGTTGTTCTTGATGTCGATCAACAACTGGAGAAAGTCGTTTCGTGAAGTTTCGGTCTTCTCGCGATGCTCGACTGTTTCCTGGACAACCCCCATGAACCTGTCGGACAGGTCTTGCTCCAACAAGGGCATGTTGACGACGGCTCCGATCTTTGGGGCCAAGAAGGTGAGGAGATTTCTCAGCGCTGAACGAATATTGGGCTCGAGCACTCTTCGTCCCATTCTTCTGAACTCAGAGTCTGGATTCGTCAGGGAGTTACTTTTAATGCCAAACGCGCAAGTTGAGATGACATCGGTCGTGTATTTTGCCAGAATTTCACGTATCTGTGTAGATACAATACTGCATTATTTTTAGATTATTCTGTACTGAAATCCAAGCTAGGTTGTCCAAACTTTACCTGACCAAATCCCTTTCATCGCAGCCCAACGTCCATGAAGAGCCCAAATTATTTTTAAAAAAAATGAACTGGATTTAAAAAGGAATTCAAGCAGGTACTGAAGACAACCTAGTTTGAAGTCGACGGATCGATATCTATGACGAGCAATCCTGACTAAAGATCATTTTCAAAGTTCTCTCAGAAAAAGGTAAACGAAAGGATTAGGTGTCCTTCAGTAACAGTATCTCCTATTCAGCTACACAAATATCCTTATGATCTAGTTTGTCATGTGCTGCCGTTGTGTGCGCTAAAACGAGCGAGAATGAATGTAAAACAATTGTGCACGAGTGCCGTAATAATAAGTGATGGCAATGTGTTTGTAGGAACTACTCTCAGTCCAGGCCTTATTTTAGCTAGACTTAAATTGTATTAAATTTATCAAAATATATAATAAATGACCAAAGATAGGTGTAGGAATCATTTAAACGTTTTGTTTTTCTCATTTTGACCTGTAAAGAGCTTTTTCAGTATTGACAGTGGTCAGTAACGACCAGCGATGTCTCGTGCGTTACGCTCGACCTTCAACGTGCTAACGTATGGGATCGTCTAATAAATCAGTTTTTTCTTTTCATTTTTCTTCTTTTGATGATTTTTTCCCTTTCTATTACCCTACCCTTTTTTATGTTTGGTTCATTAGCAATTAATTTTATTCAAGATCGTTTTTTAATTTGTAACCAAAATTATGTTGTTATTAATACATTGCTGTTGTAATATAACTGTTTCAAATATTTACTTAAAGCCTATATTTCAGTGTTGTGTCTGCATTTATGTCATTAGATTTATTTAGTTGTCCTCCTTTGTAAATTGTTTTTATCTTAATATGATAGACGTTGGCAAGTAAGTAAAGTGCATGGCCTTGTATACATTATCAGGTTGTAGACCTACCTCTATCGTGTCCTTGCGGCCTGCAAACGGCGCGAGGTGGCTCTTGAGTTCTTCTCCGCACTCCACGATGAGGGGAAACACCCCCCCCCCCCGCTACCCCCCGGCCGCACCTACCTACCTCTATCGTGTCCTTGCGGCTTGCAAACGGCGCGAGGTGGCTCTTGAGTTCTTCTCCGCACTCCACGATGAGGGGAAACATCATCTTCATCCTCCCGGACGTGAAGGTCGGAGTGACCTTCTGTCGCAGGTGTCTCCACCTGTTGCCTCCCATGAAGAACAAATTCCCCGACAAGGGGTCGCTCCCTTCATCCGAGTGCAGACCTCGGTCGTGGAAGTGTGCAAAGTCCTTGACAAGGATATTCTTGATGATGTCAGGATCCAGCACAAGAAGGGCTGGCCTGTTCACTTGGTAGAAACCACCAAATTTATGGCCCTTGAGTTTGCGATACATCGAATCAAAATTCTCGCTCATGTTCTTTCTTCGGAGTAAGACATCTTTCAGATTTCCCAAGGGAAACGACGGCTCCAGATAGGGGATGCCTTTTTTCTTCCAATATTGGTACGCAAGTAAAAAGTATATGTAAACACCGGTGCTTGATGTAAGTAGAAGTGCAAGTAGTTCCATGAGCCAGGATTCGAAGTAAAGTGCCATTTTCTGTAACAAATATTCGAATTGTGGTTTGAAACTTGGTCTCATGGATTTAACTGCAATGGCGACGAGGTTTTTGGATTTGAGATTTGGGAAAAAGGAAAGGTTTTTATTTATGTAACATTGGACAACAAAGCACATGCTCCACAATGTGATGTAGGCATCCGGTGAATATTAAACATGCCATTTTTTAAGGTTCACAAATTTATTGTCATAAATTCATACATGATACACACAACATAGCAAATTGTACAAAAATAAATAAATACTTTTACATACAGAAATAAATCTAACAAGAATATAATCAAAAAACCCACAAAGCCTGAAAATGGCTTAAGTGTGGGGTAAAGACATAATATTATAAATCATATTAGATGGTGACAATACAGAGAACGGAACATATAGCCAAAATAAACACGAAAAACAAGCATATATAAATACTATGGTTGCATGACATATAAAGTTAATTTGTGAAATCCGAAAAATTATATTAAAAATAACAAAGAGTTGAGAAATCGAGTAACAAAACAAGCGCGCGACTCCGCAGATTCGGCAGGTCCCGGGTTCGAATCCCGTCAAGACCAGCAATCCTGATTGAAGGTTTTTATATTACAAATGGTGGAATTTTACTATTTTTTGTAGTGTTGCCGTTAATATTAATAAAATTGTTAAGATCCACATATTGCCAGTTTACAAAATCTTGTCACTTCAAAAAATTTCAGAACTACCCAAACAATAATCTAGGGCGACGGTCGTCGCCCGGCAGACAAGCGCATGCGACTGCTTAGGCGACACGAACTCCAGCCCTGTATACAGCTACCAGAGTTGGGGGGTTTTCAGCTATCTGCACACGCCGCCCCGAAAGAGTTACAATCTTGAAACTCGGTATATGACCTAGTATGTGGTCCATGACATACCAAAAAAAAATCAACCCGATCCGACAACTCGTTCTGTGTTAAAAAAGGCTCTCAACATCGTCAAATTCCTTTCGGCTGGCTGGTGGCTGGCTGGCTAGTTCTCCGCGGAGATTAATTTAGCCTACAGAGAAAACGGTAAATCTTAGAACTATGAAACTTGGACCACACTTAGATGTACTTCAGACGCAGTGACTTTTGCTTTCAAAACCAAAATCGGGTAACAGGGACCGGAGAAAATCAAAATTTGGATGATAATCAAAACGCGTAATTACCAAGGCGTGGTAATTTGTACAAACTTGAAATTAAACATGCTATTAACCATTATAAATATCTTGCGTCCAAAACACAAGGGGCTAAATTTGGGGATGACCATGGGCCTAAAAATGATAAAAAAAACATATCTGAACTTTAAGAAATGAATCATTCAAAGAAAACGCTACAACTGAGATGTTTCAAACGTGGAATACATTTTTATATCTCTCTTTCTTTATCACTTTTGAATATAGAAAGCAAAATTGGGTAACGGGTACCGGATAAAATCAAAATTATCAAAAGTAGGTAATTCCGTACTCTTATGAATAATACGCTATACTGAGAAAACGGTTCATCTTAGAACTTTGAAACTTGGGCCACACTCAGATGTACCTCATATAACCAAAACCGGCAATTGGGACCGGGGAAAATCAAAATCAAAATCAAAACGCGTAATTACTCAGGCGTAGTAATTTGTACAAGCTTGAAATTAAACATGCTCTTAAGAGCGTTCACCACCCCTTTTTAGGCAATTTTCTGTTTGCTCGGCTGAATGACATCACAGTTGTTAGAAATTTTGAACATATCTCAAGAAAGTGGAAATAAAGGTTTCTATAGTAACACATTCCTAAAATTTGTTTTGAAATAATTTATAAAAAATAAATTAGATTTCACGAATTTCAATTTTGTTAAAAAGTCCAAAATTGACTATATTCGTCAATTTTTTCTGGCTGATCAAGTCAAAATTTTGAATATCTATGACTGTTGGAACGTCCATGTATGCTTTATTGACAAGTTTGCAAAATTGTATATACGTAGGATGCTTTTTGGCCGAGCAAACCGCTATTTACTAACTATCAAAAGGGTTTTTATTTTTATTTTTACCCAAATCGAGAAATATCAAAAGGGTGGTGAACCCTCTTAACCATTATAAATATCTAGTGCTTAAAACACAAGGGGTATCTTTGAGGGGACCGTTGGCCCATATATGTCAGAAAACAACTTTGTACTTAACAAATTTAATCATTCAAAGTCCATCATTCACACCTTGATAGCAATAACGAACAACAAAAAGATGTAATATCCAACCAAATACAAAAATTTGTAAAAAAAAAAACGGCAGCCAAACTCTCCTTCAAAAGTCTTCGGCTGTGAATGCTGTGAGATATAGAAGTTGAGCCAAGCTTTTTATTCTTTCTCCCTAGTTTCGCTTTGAAAATAAGTACGAGCGCCAAGAAAGGCACTCGTCACCAGGCGAAATGATCTTACTTATTTTCAAAGCGAAACTAGGGAGAAAGAATAAAAAGCTTGGCTCAACTTCTATATCTCACAGCATTCACAGCCGAAGACTTTTGAAGGAGAGCTTGGCTGCCGTTTTTTTTTTTTTACAAATTTTTGTATTTGGTTGGATAACAATATACAAATACTAACAAAGAAGATCTGCCTTGGCTCCCTTTCTCACCCCTAGAAGATCCAAGACACCCCAATCTGAGTCTAGCCTGAGTTATGTAGAGATTTCCCTTCCCTTTAGATTCCTTTCAACCGTTTTGAACGTCCTCAGTACAAAATCTAGGCACCTTAAACCCTCTTTGATAACTGAATGTATTAATAGTCTATTTACATGAATTTTAGATTTAAGTAACATATTTATCTTTAAAGATTAAAATTTGAAATAAGGCCGCGTCAACCGTTTGGTCATTTTAAAGATTATAATGTCCTGAATCCAAGAAAAGTGTTTATTTTATGCTAAAATATTGTTTTGATGTAGATATTGTGGCTTGAAGTGTCCTATTTAGGAACATACTGTGAAACGCGCTGTCATTGGTCATTCCATAATTACGTAAACGGTTTCTTCACGGAGATGACACCATTCAAAGTCAAGACTTGGCTCAATTTTATTATCGATTTCACACAACTGTATTGCACTCGGCTGTTCACATCGTTCGAATATGGATTCGTACATTAGGCTACCTGTTATCGTATTCGAAATAATTTTAGCAATAAAACACAAAGAATAAAGGCTCGTCATTCACAATCAACTTAGGCCTCTAACTTAACAGCTAACTTATCCTCTAACTTTAGGTGGCTGTTCATGATAGATGTTTTTAAATCAATCACAACAAAACAGATTTGCAGTGTTTACTTTTATCGCGCCAATGCTTGTTGCCAATGCCAAATTGTCGGCTCGAGTCACTCTCTGATTGGTTCATTCATAATGTTAAGTTAGCTGCTAAGTTTGAGATTGGAGTTTGCAAACTTTCTGCTGCTGATAAGTGTAAGTTAAAGGCAAAGTTTTGGTCATGAACAAACATGTTGTTTTCCATAAGACAAACCTTTAAGTTAGCGGCTAAGTTAGCTACTAAGTTCATTGTGAATGGCCCTTTAGACTCTGTAAAAGCGACTTCTCACGGCCTAGATCGTGGCCCAGAGCTTGTCAAAACTGCGCCACCCCACACTGTTGAATTGTTGTCTAGGTATAATCCAAAGCACTTGATACTCTTTTGGGTTTATTTGGATTAAGGACGCGTCAACCGTTAGGTCATAATGCACCACTCAAACCTATGGGGGAGGAGGAGCCCATGCTGGTCAGAACCAGCCACGGGTAAGGGGAGGAAAGGGGGTTCTCACGTCGCTGTCATCATTGTCTTCGTCATCGTTCGTGGTGTCATTGTCGTCATCGTCGTCGAGGCGTCGTCAAGGGAAGGGGGCAAGGTCCCCGACGACGATTGCCAGAGCTCGCCTCTATTTTTGGGGAGTAAAATACTACCCTTCATACTAGCTGATGTTTGAGAGGTGGACTTTTTCTCTTGAATCGCCTTTTACGATTAGCAGAGCCATGCTCTGGGCCAATTCTACCCCGGGCCCAGACGGGGTACTTGGTACTCTAGAGATATTGTTTTATAAACGTTAAACGAGAGCTTCAGGAAGGCTTTGGGAGGAGCAGTATCTACGAACTTTTGGGCCGTGCTGGGCAAAGACAAGTTTAACATAGGGCAATGCCAAATTGGTTCGTCCGGATTCGCCGCCAGGATCGCATGATCGCGGTTTGGTCACAGGACTCTTTACTTTGTGATGGTTCCAGTGGAAATTAAACATCGCGGTGACCATACGTCGATCGTTATACACTCAGGTCTCCTCACACTATGTGTGGCTCGTTGGTCTTGTGGTTAGCGTATCTGCTTCCAATGCAGAAGGTCCAGGGTTCGATTCCCGCTAAAGTCAGAAGTTTTTTAACTTCTGATTTGGACTTCAGTCCATCAGTTCTTGTCTTAGGAGTTTGTAAACGGTGACTTTAGAGCCGTCCTAGCAACGAAAAAAATAAATTCAGAGTTGTTCTGAATCGGCCTGGTTGATTCTGGCGTTGATTCGCGGGTGTTCGCACTGTCCATACCACTGATTGCTATATTTCCTATTAAAAAATATCGATCTTTGGTTGGTTATCGCTCACTCGTCGATTGCGTCGGGGCCTGCAGGGTTGGCTTGGTCGCTTTGATTTAAAGTCCCCCACTGAAAATCAGTTATATAACTGAGTGGGTAACTCTAAATAAAATTTATTTATGTATTTATTTATTAAACTCGTATGAGCTCGGACGAATGCAGAGGTTTATTATGGATCACTCGAAGTACTAGCGTCAGAATGTGTGTTTGTCGCTATCAGAGCATATTTCACGGGTTTATTTTTTTAAACATTAACGTAAATAGGTCACAAAAGAATTTTTAACATTTGAACCGTGCAAAGTTCATAGTCTAATCAGGTTTTCAAAGGATAACCAATCTTAATGGAAATTCTTATCAGTCATGCAAACAGTCAGAGTTCCTCACAAACAGAACAAAACTCAACGACAACGTTTAAGAGTCTTCACGAGACAATCGTGTATTCTCACGCTCGTATGCAGTCACATTTATTTGTACAACGCTCTGGAAATTTTTTAAATTTGTATATGAGAATTTCTTAAATGCACAAAACATTGACATTTTAATACAGAACAATATGGAACAATAATAAATACTATTTAAACACCATGATTAAATCACAAAGTCAACGCACCAGAAGCTCCCGTTTCGTTAGTGTTTATTATAAAGCAATTCTGTTTTCTGCTTCTTGTTCTGTATACACATTTCAGTGTTTTGTGCATTTTAAAATTCGCTTTTGTAATTTTAAATTATCTCCAGAGCGTGTACAAAATAATGTGAGTAGTTACGAGCGTAGTCTCTTAAGAGGGAACAGGACACTTGACAGTTGGCCGATAGATTCGCTCGATCGGGAAGCAGAACACGTGTATGAACCTTTACAGATGTAAACAAAGCATACACTGCCGGCTTCAGTCGAAGATTATCAACTTGTCACAGGAAATCATTCATGATCAATTCACAATCATTATGATCAATTTTGGACTTTTAAATAAAATCCTTAAACCTGATGATTCATTTGATTTTTTGAAAAAAGTGTTACTGTTGAGCCCAATATTTCGCTTCCGTGACAACTGTCCAGGTTTCAGGCGGCTGAGGAGCCGGGAGAACTGGAATTTGGAAAATTTATGTAGTGGATTTTTTATAGAGCCGGAATTGACAATTTTAGCCAATTGTATAATATGGGTGATGAACAATAAATATTGATAATCTACAAATGTAGGACTGTCCATGTACAAATAAATAAATTTGTATTTAAAGTTGGTCATTAAACGAGGGAGCGGAGTGACTAGGAGTGTTTCCATTCAACTCAAACGGCTCTCATTCTGTGATTCTGTGTGTCTGTCTGTCTGTACGTCAAAAATCAGCCGAACCGCTGAACAGATTGCGCTGAAATTTTAAACAGACATCCGGTACGAGTTTACTGGGAACTGTTAACAAAATCAGCTAGATCCATTGCGATTTAAGCCTACAATAAATAAAAAGGTGATTTTTAAAAATATCGATAGCATTTGTTTAGTAGCAGCTAGCGGGACGAGATCTTAGTGGTAAGCATTTAGCCTACCGCACGGAGGGTTGGGGTTCGATGCCCATTAGTTAGAATTTGTTTATATTTTTACACCCACATATTATTTTTGAGGGGTGTTAAATGGGAAATAAAAATTAGGTGATTTTGTTTTACCTTGGAAATTTGTTAATGTTTCACGCTAATACGTTTCGAACACGATTCGCATTTTGAATGTTCAATTTAAATAACTTAGGAAATGCCAAAGTCGTTGTTAAACGAGTGAGTGAGCCAAGTGTTGAGTACCCGGGAACATCCCATTTCCTCCCATATACCCAAGGCTGGATCTAGCCCAGTATGGGGAATGATACCGGGTACTATACACATGGCGCTCACTCACCCAGTTTTATCCCAGTCTCATATTAACAGCAAATCTTCACCAAATTATTCATAACGACAAGTCGCGCTGGCGGGGCGGCTTGAAGCCGCTACGCGGAGGGCGTGGAAAACCTTGTATTCGGAATACCTCGTAGTTGGAAAACCTCGTTGACGCGACAAAATCGCGAATCGGTCCGCGTACGGCCTCGATACGGTTGTTTGCGGGTCAAAGTTTGTCGTTTATCCAAAGTCACGAGACAAATTTGTTTTCCGGGACACTTTCAGTACGCCGCCGGACGCTGTCCGCCGCCTCTAAGTACGGTGCAAAAGGATTTTCGAAATCTGATCATTTTTAAGCCTTTTGTGTAAAATGTGTGAGAAATGTTTTCCTGGGACAACTGTTCGAGACTCTGGTGGACTGTAATCGCCGTCCCCAGCGTCTTAAAAAAATTGACCCACCTTAACAATTTTTCGAAATTATTCGGGACGTCAAATTTATCGGGACGCTTTTCCGGTACAAACAATTTTTGCCTTGTCCGTCCGGTTCTGTAGAGCCCTAGATGGACCCGATCGGCCGAAAAATGCCGACCTATTAAAAGAAACAATGTTTTTAGAATTTCCCAAAAATAACCACCAATTTAAAGAAAATTATTCAGTATTAGGGCCGTAGCTTCTGATGCGACCCCCTTACGCCATTGGAATCGCCCAAAAATGACATGGCCTGAAGATATTGATGAAATGTCTTAATTTCCTTTTCCCAAAACACCACTTAGCCCCCCATCCCCTTCCAAACAGTGTAATTGAAACCTCGCGGTTTCCTCACTCGCGCGGTTCCGTAGAGTCAGAGATGGACCCAATCGGACAATAATTGCGCCCTTTGTAAAAATCCGGGACAAAAGATTTTACGGTACGTCTAAATCTTCGCCTCGTCCGCGCAGATCCGCAAAGCCCCTAGAGGACAGGATCAGACATACTGCACATTCTTCATAAATCCTGGACAAAAGTTTTTCCGTGACACTTTTCCGGTAGGTCAAAATATGCACCTCGTCCGTCCGGTTCCGTAGAGCCCGAGATGTACCGGATCGGACTGTGATTGTGAAAGATATAAAAAAAATGTTTATCCCCAAAATGACTAACCACTATTTTTGAGAAATTCAAAAAAGTTTTTGGCCACGTTAAAATGAAGGTGTTTTGGGGACTGCAGCCCCATGACGTAATCGAAAGGAAAAATAAAAATGATAAATTTTGAAAATACCCCAAAAGGGTGACTGAATGCCCGGATCACTGTTTTGAATTGAAAAATTACCCCTCTAATAAACCACTGCTGCGCTTGACCTATACAGTTCTATAGAGCCCGTGATGGACCCGATCGGACGAAAATTGCCCGAGCTATAAAAGAATCAATATTTTTTGGATGTTACAAAAATTACCAACCATATTTGGATGAGCGAAGCGAAGATTCCATTTCACTATACTGGAAAAAAATCCGATTAGTTTTTTTTCTTTTTTTTTCTTTCTTTTTGTATTTTTGTCTGTCTGTTAGCACGATTCCGGCTAAACCGATACTCTAATTGCGATGAAATTTTCTGGAGACCTTTGAAATCTCTGAACTTGGAACTGCCACTTTTTTTAGCGCAATTCGAAAAATTATTTCTTACAAAAATCGCAATTTTACGATTTTTTTCGATTTAAAAAAAAAATCTTCAAATTATAACACCTACATAATATATCCGAATGTAATGATTTTTCCACAGAACTTGAATTTTATGAATTAATATATTCGTGTGAAATTTGAGCGCAATCGAAAAATTATTTCTTATGAAAATCGCAATTTTACGATTTTTTTTTCGATTTTTAAAATTTCCTCGACTTATAACACCTACATGCTTTATCCGATTGTAATGATTTTTTTACAGAACCTTAATTTTATGAATTAATATATTTGTGTGAAATTAGAGCGGAATCAAAAAAATTATTTCTCATGATAATGACAATTTTACGATTATTTTATTTTCAAAATTTTTTCGCCTTATAAGTCATCGACATTCTTTATCCGGTTGTAATAATTTTTTCACAGAACCTTAATTGTATGAATTAATATATTCGCGTGAAATTTTAGCGTAATCGAATAATTATTTATTATGAAAATCGTAATTTTACGCTTTTTTTGGTTTTAAAACAATAACGCTCATCCAACAACGCGCCTGAAAAAGCGTTTGCGAAGCTTCCTGGAAAAAGAAACGAAACTAAATTGGTTTAAGAGCCGTAACCACTGATGCAGCCATCTGACGCCATTGGAATCGCCTCAAAAATGAAATGGCTACCGTGCTTTTTGTGACCTTGAATGCAAAATTTAACTTTCCAAAAGTGTCCCGCACCGAACTCGAAGGCTTCGCCCTAACCCGGGTTCAAACCCAGGTTCTCAAAACAATTTTATTTAAATTCCTTCTGGTACATTAAGGAGCCTTGGTCGTTCCAAATCGAACCGAGGAAAAACCAAAATTGTATGCTTTTAATGTTGCCCTGCAAAATGGCCAAGATTTTCAAAATTGTGATTTTTTCCGCGCAATCGTAAGAAGATATCGGGACAATTTTGTTTTTAACTCGTTCGCTATTTCATTGGTTTTTTGGAATTGGCAAACCTCGGGGCTCTACCGCGCATCAAAAAATATCAAAAAATTTGAGAATGGAAAATCCAAACAATGTCCAAAAATAAGAAAATGGTACACATTTTTGCCGTCTGGAACCCCCGCGTTAACTCCGCACGAGCACTTAATTCTCACACGCCGTAAGTGAATTGGAAATTAAGGATTTTTGTGAATTTTGTAATTAAATAGCAATTTAACTTTTTTAGAAATTACGCCCATTTCAAAATATTCATCGTCGCTCCGGCCAAAGTATTGGAACGGTCCTAAAACCCTTAACGGTGCTTGTACCGTGAAATATTCTGAACGCGCCCGTACCGTCGTCGTTCGGGTGCGAAGCCTACTTTGGGCGCGGCAACCGTGAGATAAAAAATTATGATTTTTTTATGCCAAAACGGACTCGCATGTCTATTTTGGTCGGTCCATAACGAGTTTACAAATACTACAAAATGGGTCATGTTTGGTATCACGATTCTCGTAAAGTTCCGATCTAGGTTCTTAAATCATCTGTGAATTTTAGAAAAAATGTGTACCATGCTTTTTACGATTTTAAATGAAAACTCAATCTTTTAAAAAAGTGTCCCGAATCGTATTTGAAGGCATCTACTGATCCAGGGTTCGAACCAAGGTTCTCAAACTAATTTTATTTAAATTCCTATTCCTCTATACATTCATATGCTTTGGTTTGCCCAAATCGAACCAAGGGCAGCCGAGATTTAAAGTTTTTAAATTGCACTGCAAAATTTTCAAAGTTTTCCGATTTTGGGAATTTTTTTCGACGATTTTGAAAAAGATGTGGTGACAATTTTTTATGACTTGTTACCAAATTCATTGGCTTTCGTACTTGGCAAACTTTGAGGCTCTAACGTAACTCCAAAAATTTCCAAAAATTTGGAACCGGAAAATCTAAATAATGTCCCATATCAAGAGAATGAAACTTTTTTCCGAAAATGTTTTTCCCCAGGCCGCTGGTTTTTGGTCATGTTAACACGTTAAAACAATAAACGACGATTCGGGAATGCTCCAAGTAAAATATCCGTTTTTTATAAAATTTTCTCGTTTTCAAAATCCAAAATGTTTATCGCCGTCCCGGCCAAAGCATGATAATCGGCCCGGAACCCTTCGGGTGCTTATACCCGTAATTATTTCGAGCTCGTAGGACCGTAGTACCGTCGACGTTCGGGTGCTGTAGCATACTTTGGGCGCGGCAACCGTTTGTACAAAAACTGGCAAAAACGACGTTTTTCGCGATTTTTGGCTTTTTGATCCGGAAGCAAATTTTTGTCGAGTAGCGGGTATTTTTTTTCGAAAATGTCGATCTTTTTCGTGGAGGAGCTTGCAAAATGTACGCGTTTATGGCGCTCCTTGGGGGCGAAAACGTCTTTCGTGGAAAAACTCGGTTTCCGCCTCAAGTCCGTGAGTTGATATAATTTTCGCTTGATAGAAGCGTAAATATAGTAAACGAGCCTCATATTAGGAACAAATCTTCATCAAATTATTGATAACGAAACTCAATTTTCGCTTGATGGAAACGTAAATATAGTAAACGAGCCTCATATTTACTGATAACGAAACTCAATTTTCGCTTGATAGAAACGTAAATATAGTAAACGAGCCTCATATTTACTGATAACGAAACTCAATTTTCGCTTGATAGAAGTGTAAATATAGTAAACGAGCCTCATATTAAGGACAAATCTTCATCAAATTATTGATAACGTAACGAAAAAAAGAGCCTCCATAAAACGGCTCACAACACACTACACACTTTACTACACTACACTACACTACACTACACTACTCTTTACTAAACTACACTACACTACACTACACTACACTACACTACACTACACTACACTACACTACACTACACTACACTACACTACACTACACTACACTACACTACACTACACTATACTACACTACACTACACTATTCTACACTACTCTATACAAAACTACACTACACTACAACATCAATTGTATGAATTTGTATCCACAGTTATTAGTATGTATCTAATATTAGTTTAGTAGAAATAGTAGTAGTAGTAGAGTAGTAGTAGTAGTAGTAGTAGTAGTAGTAGTAGTAGTAGTAGTAGTAGTAGTAGTAGTAGTAGTAGTAGTTTTTTTTTTTTTTTTTTGAATTGTTCTTTATTTGGAAAAAAATACAAAATACAACAATTTCAGACTCCGCAAAACTACTTACGTAGCTTGTCTGCAGAGTCTCTTTAACAACAAAACATATACAAACAATATCTCTGACTCTCATTTTGTCGTGATACAATAAATTCAGATAACGAAAAATGAAAAACATTCTAAAACTAAAGAGTAACACAATAGTATACAATATAAGAAACATTATACTACCATATAACCACCCCACCAAAGATTACATAACTTCAAAAACAAAGACAAATCATAGACAATAATATTCATTCCCTTTTTATAATCCATTCTTTTATTTTCCTCTTCACCTCATTCATAGATTTTAATGATTTTAAATTGTCAGGTAAGGTATTTAAGTATTTAGGTACAATAATTTTCTTTCCTGATCTCCATAAGTGTTGTAACTGGTTGCCGGTATTAAAAATCTATCTCTATTTCTTGTATCATATGTATGTTGCGTCACAGCTAAGTAATCTTTGTCAAAATAGTATTCGTTAGTATCATATATTCATGTAGTTCATTTACAAACATTAAACCTACATTACCATTTATGTCATACTTGTGAGGATACATGATCTTAAAAATACGTTTCTGAAAGTAACAATATCTTGCAACATATGTACGGATGTAGCACCCCATGCTAGTAAGCCATACCTAATTATAGACTCTATACTATAGTAGTAGTAGTAGTAGTAGTAGTAGTAGTAGTAGTAGTAGTAGTAGTAGTAGTAGTAGTAGTAGTAGTAGTAGTAGTAGTAGTAGTAGCAGTTTAATAATAGTTTAATTAGCATAATTAATTAGTATTATTAGTATATTACTTACATATCTATTATAAAATACTTATGTATTACATGTTGTAGAGGTTGGCTATAGTCAAAGGGCTTTATAGCCCTATGTAGCCCACCTTTAAGTCAATAAATATCAAATATCAAAATATCAAATAAAAATATCAAATACCCTACCCTACCCTACACTACACTACACTACACTACACTACACTACATTCCACTACACTACACTACTACTTACTAACTTCACTACACTTCATTACACTACACTACAGTACACTCCACTCCACTACTCTACACTACACTAGAAAAACTACACTACACTACAACACACTACACTACTACTAAACTACACTACACTACACTACACTACAGTTTACAGTTAACAGTTTAACGAGAACTGCTAACAAAATCAGCAAGTTCCATTCCGATTTAAACCTACAAGAAATTATAAATTGAAAAATAGGCTTCCAATGTTTAGAAATTATTTTAACGACAATGGTTTAGATTTTGAAAAGATATTTTTTGTTTGTTATTCGCCTGGCCGTGAAATGCCGTGCCCATGCAAGGTCTATCAAATGTTGCACGTCAAGGTAATGTTAGGCCCTATTTGCACATGATATGGACTACATGCGTTTCTATGCCTATTCCAAAACATGTTTAATATTTTTTTTTAATTCAGTCCAGAAATTACAAAATCTTTCCAGACCAGGGGATTGAACCCACTTCTTTCACATTTCGGCTACAAGGGCACCTTAGCCAACTAGACTAGGGAAACGCTAAGGTCATTGTTAGACGAGTGAGCGAGTCATGTGTTGAGTACCCGGGAACATTTGCATTAAAGTTTGATAATTATATTCGTATAAATAATAAGGTATTTAAGTTTAGGCCATAGTTTAGGTCATAATGCTCCACTGTAGCCTATGATTGGCTAGGGAGGCCTAAGGTAGGAGGAAGAAAAGAAATGTTAGCGGATACTCAACACATGGCTCACTCACTCGTTTAACAACGTCTTTGGCGTTTCCCTAGTAATAACTGATTTTCAGTGGGGGATAAACCAAAGCAACCATGCTAACCCTGTAGGACCCGACGCAATCGACGAGTGAGCGATAACCAACCAAAGATCGATATTTTTTAATGGGAAATATAGCAATCAGTAATATGGACAGGGCGAACACCCGCGGATCAATACCCGAATCAACAAGGCCGATTCAGTTAACTTAAATTTATTATGTGCCTCGTTGCTAGGACGGCTCCAAAATCACCATTTAAAAATTCCTAAGACAAGAACTGATGAAGAATAAATGGAAAGAATAAATTATATAGACATTGGACTTGAATGAGCGACGAGAGTGTTTTTTACCACTTCCATATCACATACAGCAGGACCTTTCTGCGTTTAGTCCATTTATTTATTAGTTAGTTACTATATCGGCCTACATTAATTTAAATGTGCATTTCACTTTCTGAACCTTGTAACGGACATAACTATTAACTGAAAGAATGGGGGTGGATTGGCCGATTAATTCACAATTACCCTTATAATAAATGTTAATGACCGTTACAAGTTTCAAAAAGTAATATGCACATTTAAATTAACGTAGGCCGATATAGTAACTAACTAATAATTAAATCGACTAAACGCAGAAAGAAAATGCTGCATGTGATATTTAAGTGGTAAAAAAGACTCCCATATGGCTCATTCTTGTCAAAAGCTAATACTATCAATAGTAATGTAAATAATTTCGGTGTAGGCTTATTATGACTTCAGCTTTCAATAAGATTGACGTTAAAGAAAAGAAAGAAAGAAATGAAACCCATCCTTGCAGGCTGTAGCCTCTGTAGTTACAGAGAAAGTATGGGCTGTACGGCTGTTCTTAAGTTGCAATAATAAGCAAGCGTTTTTTTCACCATAGCCTGTTAACATATGTTAGGGCATATAGGTTCCAAAGTCATCGTTTAAAAATTTCTAAGACAAGAACTTACTGATGGACTTAAGTCCAAATCAAAAACTTCTGACAGAAACGGGAATCGAACCCTGGACCTGCTGCATTGGCGGCAGAGACGCTAACCACAAGACCAACGAGTTACCGTTCTAGCAAGCTCACGCTCTTAGTCGTATACATCGGAAGGTGCTTGGCCCAAAGAATAACTATTTGCTAATTATTTCCAGGAGTTTGCCATGGGCCCCTGACATAGGGTCTACCCATGATCCAATGAAGAGATATCATTGTACCATGGGGTCTACCAACTTACAATGTGAACCAAACTGTTGACACAAACGACACTGTTTTCTTGCCGGCGAGAGATAACTTTGATAGTCTGGTTTCTGCACCACGATAAAACTATTATGAAGCGTGTGACTGCGAGTGCAGATGCCTCTGCCTACAAGAACCACACCTACCACACTCTCCACATGGCACCAGTTTATCAAGGTCGTTCGCCTCGTGTATCACGTGGTGTAAGATTTTAAGAGGGAATGGGACACATTTGGCTGTTAGCAAATAGCTATTCGCTCGGCCAAGATGCATCCGACGTATATGAAACTTTGCAAAGTTGTCAATAAAGCATACATAGACAGCCCTGTGGTCATAGATTTTCCAAATTTTGACTTAATCAGTCAGAAAAAATCACAAATATGGTAAATTTTGGAGTTTTTAGCAAAATCAAAATTCGTGAAAACTAATTTAATTTTTATAAATTATTTTAAAACAAAATTTAAAAATGGGTTACTGTAGAGCCCTATAATTCCACATTTGTGACATATGTTCAAAACTTCAGACACCTGTGGTGTCAGTTGGCCGAGCGAACAGCAATTTGCCTAAAACGCATGTCCTATACTCTCTTAATAGTGGATCAATTTGACGCATTTGGGGTTGATTTGTTTGCTGAACTCAAGAAACATTTAATTCAGACTAACTAGATGTGAATTTAGAAAGTAACAGAAAAATTATTGGGTCCAACATGACCCTGATCAAATAATTGTCAATCTTGGAAATTTTCGAGCTAGTCAAAAATCTTCCATAAGAAATGACATGGGGACGATTTTTATGCCCTGAGGCCTTAGAGGATTTGATCCAAAATAATTGACCATTATTGACGTACTCGAGAGATTTTTCTGTAAATCTATTATAATTTTTTTTTGTAATTTGGGCAAGTGGTTAGGTCAAAATATGCTACCAAGAGGGGATGTCATTTTGGAATGCACATTTTCGCGTGATGAGTGTATGTTACTAGGTAAACGCTTAAGTCCCGCCGCGTTGTTGGATGAGCGTAATTGGTGCATTGAGCTGCCATGTGTTACGCGGATTTTCTGTTGTTCTGTGCAAAAATCATTACTTAGTCGAAGATTTTTTTAAAATTAAATAAAATTAAATAAAATTAATTTAATTTTTTAAATTATTTTAAAAAAATAAAAAAATCGTACCTAAAAATTGAAAATTTTCAAAAAATAATACATTGGCGCTCGACGAACAAATTGTAAACGCATGTACATATTCATAATAGTGGACAATTTACGAATGGAGTAAGATTTGTTTCATAATCAAAGATATGTTTAAAAGAAAACGTAAATTGATTTCAGAGACAAAAATTTTTCCAAAATTTACCTAAAATCAAGATAATTTCAATTCTGAAATTACGAGCTGTCAAAAATCTTACCATAAGAAATAACATGTGGGAGACGAAAATTTTTAATCCCGAAGGATTAAGTTTGCTTGATCAAAAAATTGACCATTTATGGACGTTACTTCAGAGATTTTCGTAAACCTATTAAATTTTTTTTGGTATTTGGGCAAGTGGTTTAGCGTCAAAAATACAAAAGAGGGGAAACTTCGGATTTTTGGATATGCAATCTTTCGCTTGATGTAGTTGTGTATAATATGGGTCATTTTCGATTGGTACTTTGCTTTAGTGTCTATGTGGAACAAAAAATGAACAGGATAAAGCCGATTTAGGAAATTCACCAAATAACAATTTTCGCCAACATAAGGATTAAAAAATTAAAAAAGTCATGTAAAATCACAGTTACAAGATGTAAGTTTTTAAACGATCGCTATAGTGTAGAACTATGAAAATTAGATTATGAGTTTAACATTTTTGGGGTAATAACGAATGACGAAAATAATATGAGCATAGCCGCAAAGTTGAATGGTGTCTGTACTTTTCGTCACTTATGCCTGGCGGGAGTTTTACAAAGCTGTATGTGATCAGTTGTAATTATTATGCGACCAAATTCTTAATTTCTGTAATTTACGTGCTCTAAGTGATTGATCAGATTAATACTTCCGGTATAATTCGCGTTGTATTGCCGAAGTTGCGCTACGTGACAAAAACATTTCGGACGTAAGCAATAGTAGTTTTACTGATTTAGCAAAGATTATGGGATGCTCTATCACTACTGCATGTAATGTAGGTGGCTTATGCACCATTCAATTCAATTCTTTATTTGGCATTATTATAGCTTGCTGTTACAGAGATGGGTTACGACACATTGTGGCTGTGCAATACTTTGGCGCGACCAGTAAACGTTGTAGGGCGAAGATTATTATTCTCTCGAGTTGTTTTTGACTATTGCGCTGGTAGTTCCCATAGTATCGCATAGGCTGCGCCACGAGACGGTGTAACAATACAACATGTGATGCGAGGAACAGAAATACACAGACATAGATATACGTTAAATAAATAAAAATCAGTGTAGACTATAGATTGTGTCGCCTGATTAAAACAATATTGTAAAATAACAAAATTATATAATAACATGTAGATCAAATACAAGGTCGTCATTTGCATGTGACGAATAAACTGTCGGTAGGGGACTGCGCCGTGTATGTGCTTTGCATAATTGCCCTTGGATAGATGTATTTAATAAATTTTTATTTGACAGCTGGCCAAATTACATTTAATGACCACAGGGGCCTAGCGTTCTATAGAAATACAATTTAGGTAATTACTGTTTATGAACATTGTTGTAAAGATAATGAAGCAAAATGACGATGTTAAGCTTTAAAACAGTGCTTTAAAGTACTTAAAATAAATAGCACATATTTATTAATAATTTATAGTGAACAGGGAACCGTCTTTAAAGTGCACACTATCGTGCATTTTTAAGTGGCTATGAATTAGTTAACGTATGGCATTGTGCATTTGACAATAACATGTACATGGCCAAGTTACCCTGTAGAGTGTAGATAATGATTTATTATTTCCCCCCCCCATTGTTGCCCAATTAGTTGACGTTTATTATGTAATTACTACATAACCTACTCCTCAAACCGTTATAAATATATATTAGCTCGCTTGAAATGTAGTAAATATATAATATCTTAACGTGGTTGGGTTGATTCTTTATTTTTAATTCCATTTGGAAGGTCTTGCACAAAGCTGCCCCTTGTGTCTGTCACGTGGGCGAGGCGAGCGAGGCTGGCCGTGCATTGGGACCGATCAGGGTTCAGTATCCTCGTAATAGGTCTAAAATACCAGAAAACTGTCAGATTTCGGCCAAGATTGTTAGTTCGCTTTCTTCGTAACACTGAGGTGTTTTTAGTTTTAAGAAAGTGTATAAGGTCTGATAATCATGAAGTAACATCAGTGTTGATGCGTGGAGGGATGTTACGTATTTCCATAGCTTTACGAATGTACATTTCAGGACGAAGAATCCCTAACGGTCGAACCTGATAATCATGAAGTTAATAACAAGGGTTCTGTATTTACAAGGTAAGATTGAGTTAATTATTTCCAAACAATTATTATAAAATTCTGTTTTGAAAATTAAGATATTTACAAAAAACAACTAGATCACAAAATAATAAAAATTGAGTTGGCTAAAACAGGATGCTCATCGTAATAAATATGTACTAAAAATTTAAATATTTTCTTTTGTCAAAACAGGTATTTTGCAGTTAGTTTAATTCGAGAAACACCCACTATTTCACAATTTTGCAAAGTCATGAAAATGTAGTTTAGTTTCATTCACCACTTATTCTTAATATTTATTACGCCACTCACAATAAAGTGGCTTCAGGTCGGGTTTAGTAAACAGCCTGGTTTGGGAGTCCCCAAGTGCTTTAAATTATAAATAGCAAATAAAACGTATGCACACAATATTATTATCTACTTTGTAAAATACCAAGCGAACTAATGTTTTAACTAAAATATTCAAGGACATTATTTTCAAGTAAAACGTATTTTATCACTGTTAATTCAGGTCTGATCATTGACGACCCCGGTCCAGCCCCCGACCTTGAGTTCAACCTGCAGTCTTACCAACCAACCCTGGCTGGCTCGACTGCTGGTTCGATATCGCCTACTTCGCCTCACCCTCAAGTTACTGAGGAACAGTGTTGCACCGTTCTCCATAGGGAGCATTACGGTTATATTGGTACTTTTAGTCATATCCATTGTCAAGTACTGGGATGACGAGTCAGCTCTCATGGTCCATGTATTTTCATTTTGTATCTGGGGTCCGCAATTTGCTCTAGTGACAACGATATATTTTCACAAAGATAAGTTCAATATTGTTGACAGGAACTTGAAAACCATTAGAGGGCAGATAAAATACGGTCATAAAGAACACGTGGTTTTGGTGGAGAAGACGGACAAAATATACGAGCGCGTTACTCGAGTTTTTATGTTCTTTGTTCTACCTGCTTATTACATCTGGGTTTTACTCATGTACATCTTTGAACTCATACCCAAGCGAATGCTGTGGGGTGGAAGGTGAGTTGAATCATCGACCAAAGAATTTTAAATATGGTGTAGTGGTTCAAACGGAAGAATGCAGATGGCTCGATATTGTTTTTCCAACATAACAACTTTGTCAAATCTATTCACGCTAGCTCAGCGTGGAACTAGCACACGGGGAACTTCGTGATCTAGCACAGATAGATTTGCTTGTGTTAATCAATTATAATATATTTCTCTTTCATACACAAAGGAGGAATTCATTTTATTGTGTATTTATTCTACCCCTACCACTACAAAGCATCTGCATTCTTTCGTTGGAGACAAAATTATATTAAATATTAATTGTTTGGTGAATTTGGTCGGATTTCGTTGCCTATACTAAGAAAGTATTAATCGCTGGTGAATTATTTCAAAATGGGTCAAGCTCTTCTTCTTCTTCTTCTTCTTCTTCTTCTTCTTCTTCTTCTTCTTCTTCTTCTTCTTCTTCTTCTTCTTCTTCTTCTTCTTCTTCTTCTTCTTCTTCTTCTTCTTCTTCTTCTTCTTCTTCTTCTTCTTCTTCTTCTTCTTCTTCTTCTTCTTTCTACAAGTTGACACCGATCAGTTTTATAATGATTCCAGCTGTCCGGTTCCAAATAATGATTATTTATAATGATTTTATTGAATGATTAATAAGATTATTTGATTAATTACGTTATTGAAAGATCGTTTTACCGATATCCACACTTAGTTCGAAAGAAATTGCTTTTCAAATAAAATTATTACGATGCATGAGTCCAGAAAGTAAACAAATTGATAATCTAAGTACGAGTTCCAATACGTAAAGATCTCATTAAACTGTTTATTTAAACAATGATAATTGATTACAATATAAAATATACAACAAAATATTATAAATGTTGACGAATACTTTCATGACTGGACATTATGTTAACTTATTTAAGAAATATATGTTTTCACGGTATATGCCACTCCTTGAGTTTAATTATTTCTCAACGTTAAAATAAATAACCTCTAAGCACTTAAATGTATCATATTTCTAAATTCTTTATATTTATTTTTGTTGGCCTGCTTTTGTTATTTTCTTTTTGTTGGTGTGTTTGCTTTTGTTATTGTTTCTAATTTCATTTTTAATAATATTAAATCTCTTGATAAAGGAATTTTAATTGAGTTCCGAAACGTTGAGAAATAATTATACTCAAGGAGTGGCATATACCGTGAAAACATTTATTTCTAAAATAAGTTAACACACATTCATATATATATATATATAACGTAATATATATACCGTACATAATATATTAGTTAACGTTTATCAGGAAAAATCTCCTCGCGAGCCTAAGTGACTCTTTTTATAACGAATAATAATCGAAATAAATAAATCGATGTTTGGTTCTTTCAGGATGTGGTACCCGCACGATGAGAGCAAATCTCCGGCATATGAAATAGCCGTCATTATCACGTATGTTCAGAATATAGTAGCTTGCACTTGTGGCAACACAGCACTCATGTATATGGGATCACTTTTTGTAGACTTTCTTTTGTTCACAAGAATTCTGTGTGTGAAGCTTGAAAATGTTCACAAAGACTCGGTTATCAAAATCTCGGCGGAGAATCTTCAAGAAAATGACGAATCTGATGTGAAATTCGCTCACCTGTTGAGAAAGAAGAGTAGAGAGAGAGAGATAGCGGCAGTACAGAAAGAAACCACCACATGCACGGAAGTTGTGGCTATTGACATCGACGATTACTGTTGTACGATAAATAACCAAACGTTAGGGGTTTCATTCGCCAAAGTTGACATTAATGATACGAAGTTGGAGCAAGATGCGAGTTTGCCCAATACACCAGAAGATGGAAGTAATACTAAGAAACTAGAAGACTATTCCAAACAACTCAACAATCAAATGGAACACGAGTTGATTGAACTTGTCAAGACACATCAAATATTATTGGAGTATAGAATTTTGATTTGACAAAATAAATGCAACTAATTGACAAAAGGTGGATAAAAATTAATATTAATCTATGTCATTCTTTTGTTGTAGATCAATAAAGTATGTTGAATTTGCCACGAATTTTCTGCTCATTGTTATTTTCAACATTTTGCTGGTAGTGTTCGGCGTTCTAATGATAACGTTATCAAAAGTAAGTTCACTCTTGATAAGATAATAATGCATAGAATGCGCTGCTATTTAAGTCTGGTTCATATGTTAGGTCTATGTAATATATAAGATTCAGCACACTAACGCAGTAGCATGTGATATCTGTGATATATAATATAACATGATTGTTAATAAAGTTGCCTGGGATGTGTGAAAAAACTAACTGTTTTCTGTTTTGCATTCAAAGAAATTAATAACACACGTCGACAGCTTATATTACGCAATAACTAGGAAAACGCTTAAGTCCCGCCGCGTTGTTGGATGAGCGTAATTGGTGCATTGACGAGCTGCCATGTGTTACGCGGTTTTTTTGTTGTTCTGTAAAAAAAACATTACTAAGTAAAAGATTTTTTTTTTATTAAATTTTATAAAATAAAAAATTAACTTAATTTCGTAATCGTAATCGTAATTTTTTAAAAAGAAAAAAATCTTAAATTGCAATTTTCATAAGATATAATTAATCGATTGTGCTCAAATTTAACACGAGTATATAAATTCATAAAATAAAGGTTCTGTGAAAAATCATTACAATAGGATAAAGCATGTAGGTGTTATAAGTCAAAGAATTGTTTTAAAAAAGAAAAAACCCGTAAAATTTCGATTTTCATGAGAAATAATTTTTCGATTACGCTCAAATTTCACACGAATATCTTAAAGGTTCTGTGAAAAATAATTACAATCGGATAAAGCATGTAGGTGTTATAAGTTGAAGAATTTTTTTAAAAATCGAAAAAAATCGTAAAATTGCGTTTTTTATAAGAAAAAATTTCCCGATTGCGCTCAAAAACGTGGCAGTTCTAAGTTCAAAGATTTCAAATGTCTCTATAAAATTTCATCGCAATTGGAGTATCGGTTTAGCCGGAATCGTGTTAACAGACACACAAAAACGAAAAAAAAAAAAAACATTCCGGATTTTTTTCTCCAGTGTAGTAGAATGGAATCTTCGCTTCGCTCATCCAATCCAATAATTATTTTTTTTTATAATTTTTTAATTTATTTATTTAACGTATAATAAACCCATTCATTTAAAATAAATGGTCTCATCAAGTGTGTCACGCAGCTCATCATACAGACGTTTCTTGTTCTAGCACGGGTTCGAACAGGATCATGTTGGAAAAGTTACGTTGTCCGTAAACATGGCGACCACGTATTTTCTTGCGTGTTATCTTGTTAATACCTTGAGAGATCATGTAAGTAATCTTAGACTAAGATAATACTGTTTTTAATATTTTTGAAACTAATGGTATTCAAGTAATTGCTACTTGAATCATTAAAAATTTCAAGTCTCCTCTCTTTAATGTAATTGTAGTATTATCCGAATGCTGCTAAGGCATACTATTATGCATGCCCTGATACCCTTCCACACTCAGGCCACCTAGGATAACCTAACGGTTGACGCGCCCTTCATCCAAATAAACAAAAGACTTCTCGCCCCGTGTTCCAGAGCTCAGCAGTGGTCGAGGCGGCCTACGCCTGTGATTGGACGGAGGCGTCTCCAGCCTTCAAGAAGAACATGCTCATCCTAATGACCCGGGCAAACGTCCCTGTTCAGTTCAAGCCTACCGGGCTGGATGCGCTCTCACTGGTTAACTTTGCACAGGTACAACCACTTTTTTACATTGCAGCATCAGCTCATTCATACGATCATGGTCATCTGATGGAAACAGTTAGTTTTGTTAGAGGGAAAGGTTCTTCGTCTATCTCACGATTTTCGTTTTTGATAATATTTTTTAACAATCCGGTAATTTCTGCGCTGCTATTTTGCTAACACAAGGTTATATGGATAAATGTTCAATAAATAAACTTGATGTTTATTTGCTAATTACAAAATTAACTCTACGATAAAAAAGTAAACTATGAAAAATAAGCGTTAATTGTGTATTATTAAAAATGTTTTTTTGTAAATATGTGTTTATTCATTTAGTATGACATAATTTCAATATCAAGATTAACATTCAGTCAAACATAAAATGAAGCATACACATTAATTTCTTTAACGTTAATTTATTGCAAGTCAATTTGATAAGACATAATTGATATTTCGTATTTCGTATTTCGGACAATTCGTGCGTACAAGCTAATTATAAAACCATCTGTGTTAGCCAATGAAACTTCGATGTACTTCTAGATAGTAAAATTTGGGCTTCAATAATTATAACCTAATTGTTTGCTGTGTAGCTTTTTATATATGTAGATTTACGTATAGCAAATATAGATTCTACCGAGCGTGATGGCTCGAGCGTTAAAGGGGTATTTAACCGCTAAACTCAAAAAATATATTTTATTCAGACTAACTAGTAATGAATTAAGCAATTAACAGAAAAATTATTGGGGCCACCATGACCTCCCAAAAAATTGTCAAACATAACATTTTTCGAGCTAGGTCCCATCGGCAAAAATCTCCCATAAGAAATAACATGGGGACGATCTTTATGCCCCGTGACCTTGGAGGATTTTGATCCAAAAAAATATTGGCCATTATTGACGTACTCGACAGCCTTTTCTGTAAATTCTCTATATTTTGTTTTGTAATTTGGACAAGTAGTTCGGTCAAAATATGCTGATTACCAAGATGGGGTGTGATTTTGGAATGCATATTTTTGCGTGTTTGAGGGTATATTTGGGCACAGTTTCAAGACACGATGTTATAAAGGGGCATTTTAGATTGGTACTATGCTTTAGTATCTATGTGGACCAAAAAAGAAGCAGGTTAAAGCCGATTTAGGAAATTTTCCAAAACACCAATTTTCGCCAATTTCTGGATCAAAAAAATTAAAAATTCGTGTTAAATCACAGTTACAAGATATAATTTTTTAAACGGTCATTTAAGTGTAGTATTGTGCTATAGATCACGTGGTAAAAAATAATTTTTGGGGTTTTTAGCCCCTTTAAGCGCGCGACTCTGATTCGGGAGGTCCCGGGCTCAAATCCCGTCGAGACCGGCAATCCTGACTGAAGGTTTTCCCGAGGTTTTTCTCGGTCGTTAATGCGAATGCAAGGGATTGATCCTTTTAAGCTCCCGTCGGACATTGCTTCACAATAATTGCAATAATTGTCCTTTCCGCAACATACCTAGTTAGTCACCTGAAAAGGAGGTATTGCACCCTGGGCAGCCTTCCTACGAAAAATTATATATAATAGTTATTTAGTATACATATTATATTATTTTATTATATTATATATTTTTATATATTATAGTATAGTATTAAGTATTTATTTTTTTAATCCTGGACCGGCACCTCCACCAATAAAGTTTGTAATTCCTGGAGCGGCACCTCCACCAATAAAGTTTGTAATTCCTAAAGCGGCACCTCCCCCAATAAAGTTGTAATTCCTGGACCGGCACCACCACAATCCTTGTAAAATTATATTTTTCGTTACCTGAAATTTCGAGTACCTGCACACCATTAAAATTATTAGATAAATAGTCAAGATTTATAATTTCTTGGTATTGTTTTTTTTTCAGGGAGGGAAGCTAGCTTACAAGATTGCTATGTCAATGAGGGACATCTCAAATGTCAAACGTGAATGACCTGTTTCTATTGGCTGTTGTTACAATCACGTGTTCATGAACACGACGGATTGTGGAAGAAGATCACACAAATACAAATCTCTTGGCGGAGATGCCGAGTACAAAACAAAATCCCATTCGAAGTATGCTACATCACCCTCTGACTTCAAGGGTCACCAAACATATTCTGTGTCATCCTTGTTGAAGGGTCACCAAACATATTCTGTGTCATCCTTGTTGAAGGGGTCACCAAACATATTCTGTGTCATCCTTGTTGAAGGGGTCACCAAACATATTCTGTGTCATCCTTGTTGAAGGGGTCACCAAACATATTCTGAGTCATCCTTGATGAAGAAAGGTTTCTACAAAACCAACACAAGCTAATAGAGGTCATGTTCGGTTTTCATCGTAAGACGTGACACACTCACAGACGGACCTACAGAAAGTGATGCTCTATATGTTTGCCATAAAGTGGAACTAGTTTGATTACAGACTTTCGTGCACACTGGAACAAATAAGTGCGCGTTGCGAGCTTGTTTAGGCCGTTAAAGGTTTTTTGGCAGGGATTTAACACTAGATAAGGTGTTGCTAATCTTTTAAACCTTACTTGGTTAATCTTTAATTGCTTTTGACAAGAACGCTAATTTTGAAATGTTCTCATTTTAAGCATCTAAGTTCTAGGTCCGAAGCGTATGGAGGATGCGGGTTCGAATCCCGCGTCAGGCAAAGGTTTTTGTAATTATCCTTCACCCTCATTATATCAACACCTATTGTCTCGAATAACAATATTGCAAAAAGTTGTTGTTGTTAAGCAACAAAAATCAATCAATTATTTATTATTCTAGCTGTGTAAATAACATTGAAACCAGCCCTACATTTTAATTGATATAAAACATTTTGTCTAGTTAGTTTGTGGTTAAATACACTTAGAAATAAAAATATGTCTTTTGACATTTTTGAATATACTATTGCAATACGAATCAACTTTGTTTAGAGTAAGAATTCGCTGTCGCTGTAGCGAGTTGCTGTGGGGCGGCCATACACATGAAGTCACTCTTCATTGTATGTTCGTAACAAAAATAAAGTCAACAATGATAATTTAAAATAATGGCACTTAAAATGTATAATCTAAATAGATATCCAGAAATATGAAAATATATTTCCCCTCTTTTATATTTGGTTCATTAATTAGATGCATTTAAAATATGTTTTTAATTTTTTACAAACATTATTGTGTTATTAATACATTATTGTTGTAATATTATTACTATTGCAAATATTTACTTAACTGTAGTTCATTGTTGTGTCTTCATCTATGAATTAAATTTATTTACTTTGTTCTCCTTTGTAAATCAGTCTTTAACATAATAGAATAGATGTAAATAAAAATAAAAAAATAAATGTGTTGTCTTCTACCAGTACTGTTGATTCCCTACTTATTCTTGTAATCCTACGCCACTATATTGATTTATTGAATTCATTTTTCTTGCAAATATGATGTACAATCGACACTAAGCCTATCATAAATAAGGCAATTTCTTTTTACTATGCCTCTTCGCGAACGCTTTTTCCAGTCTCGTTGATGGATGATCTTTTTTGATTGACTATTTCTGCCTAATGAATATTTTTGTGTCCTCATATGTACAGGAATCGAGTTCTGTTCAAAAAGATTCATGTTTAGAGCCAGTCCAAAGTAAAAATCAATAGGTTGTGTGGAATATTGCACAAGGCTGAGGTTGAGCGTCACAAGCTGAATATCACATGTTGTGAATACACAATACCGTCGTTGAAATATTTATTTAAATTACAGGGAAGATGGAACAACGACTGGGCCAGTATGTTAAATAATTCTTCTTCGTTATAGTAGTAGTTTAATAATATATTTTACCTGTCCTGTGACTGGACAGGTCGGCAAGTGTAGTGATATTGGATAATGCACATGCCTTCTTTAGCATATCAACATGGTTAACATGCCTAGTTAGGCGACAATATTAAAATTAATTTAATATTCACATCGAATTACAATTAAAATGACATTTTAGGACGCAATCGCAGCGTTCACTTTCTGTGAGTCGGTATAGCCCGTGGCGGGTATCGACCGACGAACTGCCGTATCTGATTCTCGTGCGTTGTGCTTGTGCATAACAAGTTTGATTGTGAATACCAAACTAGAGTCAATCAATTTCAATTCAAAAGTCGTGGTTGAATCTACTACCAACAAAATATCCACAAAAATTGTGAATTTTTGTGTTTTTATACACAATTCCATTTAACATTAGGAAATATTCTACCAATTCCAAACAAAACAAAGGAGCATTTAACAAGGGTTAAAAGTATGAAACTGGCAGATTTAAGTATCTAGATTTTGAAAAGTGGTGGCAAATGTACACCACTGGCCTAAAGGGATTTTAAATAACCAGCAAATCCCAGATCATCTGACCCAGAGATCAATGGGTTATAAGTAGTTTTTGATTTAACATAAAATAATAATTTTAAAGAAATAGTGGTTCACTTTGTTTGTAGTACGATCATTTGTGTTTCGCTTCAGCAACGTCTCGACACGACATGGCCATCTTGTATGCGAGCTTCGTCACCTGCAACACAATCAACCAAGCAGTGTTGAACGAGATATTAAAGTGGGGGGGGGGGGTCTGAAGTAGCATCACAGAAGCAAATACAAAGTAAAAACTTAGAAGGTGTTATAACTTGAATCAGAATATAGAAACATTTGAAGTTTTAAAGTAAAACAAAGCAAAACATATTTCTTTATAAGGTAATACAATATCAATCAATAAAAATGATTACTCCCACATAAAAATCAATACTTGTTAATTGAATATTTGCTTTAATTAATGTTAACCTCTCCGAAGTTACGCAGCGAGAGCGCATCCAGCCCGGTAGGCTTGAACTGAACAGGGACGTTTGCCCGGGTCATTAGGATGAGCATGTTCTTCTTGAAGGCTGGAGACGCCTCCGTCCAATCACAGGCGTAGGCTGCCTCGGCCACTGCTGAGCTCTGGAACACGGGCAAATACTGGCGGGAGATTTAAACTTATTCGCACAGGGACATGAAGAGATTCAAGACAGACACTGCTAAGTGCGCGACTCTGATTCGGGAGGTCCCGGGTTCGAATCCCGTCGTGATCGCCAATCCTGACAGGAGGTTTTTTCGAGGTTTTTCTCAGTCGTCAATGACAAAGCAAGGGATTGAGTCCTTTTCAACAGCCTTCCGACATCCTTTCAGAATTGTCTTATCCGCATCATTAGTTCACAATTTTAATAACAATATTAATTTTATCTTTATTTTATTATATTTGAAATAACTGGTTTTCCTCGGCAAAATGTATTATTTATGATAGACAATATAGAACGCAAACACACGTCTACCTACCTGATCCGTGATGATGTTTAGTACGTAGCTGAGCAGGAAGTATTTCGTGACTGCATCAAGAGGTAAAACAATCACCATTAGCAGCTCCATTGAAAGGCCGGTCTGAAATTACAAAAATCAAAGGTAGCGCAGTGTATGACATTGATTAGGGCATATATATATATATATATATATATATATATAAGTGGATTAAGGTAACAACTTTAAATTAGCTACAGTTGTCATCAGCAGGTGAAAAGTTTTGTCGCCCCCAGCCCTTCAGGCTGGGCTTTATGTTCTCTATGCTTTCCCAACCTGTCAACCCTTCTCCAATCTAAACTATATATATAATATATATATATATATATATATATATATTCATAGATAGATAGATAGATAGATAGATAGATATTTTTATTCACTAAGACTAGTACAGTGTACAAGTATAACTCTTTGCAGAGAAATGAATAGTCCTATAATTAATAGTTAATAATAAAAGTGATAGTAATTATGAATGTTGTACACAGTGTAAGAAGAAAGAACAGTTGTATATAAAGCATAATTGATAATTGATATGGATATTGATATTGATATGTATGATAAATGATGATATTGATATATATATATATATGATGATTCATTAATTGATTAATAATGATAAACACAAGTGTTTATGTTAAAAGAGTAGATGCAAAACAATAGCATGCCGCTACTATAGATTAAGAAACTCATAATAATAAAGAAAAGTTGGATATAAAGCAATTTTTGATGTGATATTGTGATAAGAATTTCTGATGGCACAGAAAACAGCAATGATGTACAGTAGAATGTGTCTAGTATATATGATATTTATAATGTATGATGATGATTGATTGATTAGTGTTTATGGTAAAGTAGAGTAGATGCAAAATATGCCCTACTAGATTAAGAATTCATATAGAATAAAGAAAAAATTGGATATAAAGCAATAATTGATAAGATATTGTGATAAGAATTGCTAATGGCACAGAAAACAGCAATGATGTACAGTAGAATGTGTCTATAGTATATAATTGAAATTTATATATATATATATGTTGTGATGATTGATTATTAGTGTTTATGTTAAAGTAAAAGAGATGCAAAATAATAGAATGCCCTACTAGATTAAGAATTCATATAGAATAAAGAAAAGTTGATATAAAAATATTGATGTGATATTGTGATGAGAATTGCTGATGGCACAGAAACAGCAATTGGAGGATGTACAGCAGCAAATGTGTCTTATATACCTGCACAATCCAAGGAAGCGTCTAAGCACATATATTATATATTATATATAGAAGTTTGTTACATCATTTCGGCCAAGGGAACATTGAAAATTTGAAATTACAGTGCTTGTTTGTGGTTATACTCTAGATAATTTGTAAATATTATAATGAAAAAAATGAATTAACTGCAAATATTTACATGGAGAGGTAGTCATTGATGGAGTAAAAGCTTGTTTGCTGTAAGATATGATTTCAACTTATGTTTAAAGGAAGACAGGGTGGGAGAGGTTTTGATGTGGTCAGGGAGCTTATTGTAGAGGGTGGAAGATAGATATTCAGGCCTTGTGTGCAAAGAGGCGCAGATTGGGGAGGGCCTGTGTATGTGAAGGTTGGCTCTAGTGTTATGGGAGTGCAACAGAAGCATTAGATAGAAGAGGTTACGGTGTGGTCGAACGAATAATGCGGCTGATTGGATAAGGGTACATGCTAGAGTAAGAATACCAAGTTCCTTGAAAAGTTCTCTACATGAGTGTCTTCTGGAGACACCAGCTATGATACGAACCGCTCTCTTTTGGAGAATGAATATTCTGTTCGCATGGGGGGAAGCTCCCCAAAATAGCAGGCCATATGATAAGTGAGAGTGAATGTGTGCAAAGTAAACTAGCAATAGGATGTGGGGGTGAACTATTTGTTTGAGCTTTCTGATTGAGTAGCTGCCAGATAATATTTGCTGGCAACTTGGTTTCCCTGGATGGACCCGTCTAGATTATCAGTTAGTGCAAGGCCTAGGACTTTGACTGTGTGAGCGCGGGGGATAATATCAGAGTCAGACGAACAAGGGGACTGGCAGAGTAGGGATCTTATAAGGGGTGTGAAAGTAGAGATGAACAGTTTTAGAGCGTGAGATGGTGAATTGTTTGCCGAGGCAGTATGATGACTTTAACGTAACTTGATTGTTTATTAAGGGGGGGAAGGTCCTGAATGGGTTGGAGTTTGGGTAGTGTTGCAGTTGGCTGGAGTCATCAGCATATTGGGTGAGAGTGCCCTCTTTTAAGTAGGCGGACTGGTCGTTGACATAAAGGATATAGGCTAATGGTCCCAAATTGATCCCTGGGGAACCCCGCAGACTATTGGCAGAGGTTTAGAGCGGGTTGTGGTGACGGATTGACTATTAGATGTTTGGAGTTCCACTACTTGGGTACGGCCAGACAAAAAAGAGGAAATCCAATCAAGAGCTACCCCACGGATACCGATAGTTTGTAGTTTGTCGAGAAGAATTTTGTGATCAATGGTGTCGAAAGCCTTGGTCATGTCGTAGAACAATCCTACAGCTTCGTCGCCTTTGTCGAGAGCAGAATAGAGGGGGGACAGAAAACTGTAGATTGCACTGGTGGTGGATTTGTTTTTCAAGAAACCGTGTTGACTAGGGGAGATAATGTTGTGGTGATTTAGAAATGATATTAGACGATCGTGCATGATTTAATTCAAATATTTTGGAGAAGATGAAAGAGGGAGATGGGACGATAGTTTGTCATTTCAGATTTTTTACCTTTGTGTTTATAAATAGGGTATAATTTTTGCTGCCTTTAGCTTGGAGGGGAAAATGCCTTCAGAGAAGGATCGGTTAATAATGTAGGCTAGTGGGCCAGAGAGAAAGTCCGTACACTTGGATAGAAGAGAGCCCGGCACTTCATCTAGTCCATATGAGTGTTTGGAACCAAATTTCCTAATTACCATACTACCCAACTCATGGGAGATGAGACGTGATTGGATTTATTCCATGCGATCTTTCAGATTTTTGACAGCTACATTGCAGTCTTCTGTTGGATTTATGTCATGAAAGTCAACAGTCACAAACAAATAGCAGTTTCGTAAAGAATTGTCTGTGGTCCCGGTAGCTTAATTGGTAAAGCTATGGCACGTTAAGCCGGAGTTTCTGGGTTCGAACCCCAGTCGGGCAAACTTTTTCGACAACTGCTATGAATCAATGAATAATATATCTATATAATATATATATATAATATATGATAAAAACAAGGATCTTGGGTAAAACCCGTCGGGGCAAACTTTTTCGACAACTGCTATGAATCAATAAATAAATATATACATATATATATATATATATATATGATAACAACAAGGAACTTGGGGGGGAAACCGCGTCGAAAATAAGATGAACCAGGGCAGAACCTGGGCGTCCACCGACGTTTCGTCTGTACTACGTCAGACCTTTTTCAAGGTTGACTTTGACTCTACGGAGGTTTGGAGTCACAGTGGTTTGGGCAAGCACGCAGCGCCCGCCTTATATAGCCTTGGCTGAAGGTGCGGGGCGGCGAGGTTATATAGAAAATAGTGCGGGGCGGCGAGGTCATATCGTGAAAGGTGCGGGGCGGCGATGTCATATCGATAAAATATATACGGATGGTGGCAATTGAGAAACAAAATAGCACAGCTTACTGTAGTGAAACCTTGTTAGTCCGCTTCTTGTCATAGGGCCTGATTGGTTGTCTTTTGAAAGTTTATTTGTGCTTGGAATTATGGAATCTGAAATTTGCACCACCTCTGAGGGATTTGGCTGAATAGGTCTACGGACTACATTTCGAGGCATGAGTGCAGGTTTCCAAGCAAGAGGGAGGCTCTGGCTATCATCTCTTTTGTTCATGTTATTCGGGGCCGTTTCTCAATTTCCACAGATTCACGAATAATACGTGGCTTGAGCTGTTGTACAGGACAAATAGTTTTTTGTTTTGTCAAAATCTATCACTGCGAGTAAGCTTTAGCATGTTGAGCCAGGGCTGATTTCTTGTCACCTGCTTTCACAGCATTAGAGTGTTCCTTTATCCTCACTGCTATGCGTCTGCCTGTTTGGCCTATGTACGTTTGATCGCAGTCGCCACAGGGAACCTCATAAACCCCTCTTTCTTCTAGATGAACAGAGTCCTTTGCACTTCTCAAAAAGTAGCTGATTTTTCTGTCAGTGGAGAAAATGGTTTCGATGTTCTTACGATTGAGGATTCTACCTATGACGTCTGTGGTACCCTTGACATACGGAAGAAAAGCTTTGACCGTGGGTTTCTCCTTGTCCTCAGTATCATCCTCAGATTTCTTCAGTTCACGTTTCACACAATCCATTCACAACAATCCATATATATATATATATATATATATATATATATAATATATATATATATATATATATATATATATATAGTTTAGATTGGAGAAGGGTTGACAGGTTGGGAAGGAATAAAGAACATAAAGCCCAGCCTGAAGTGGCTGGGGCGACAAAACGTTTCACCTGCTGATGACAACTGTGGCTAATTTATAGTTGTTACCTTAATCCACGACGCGTTTCGTCCTTCTGGGACTCTTCAGGCGGATGGTGGTCACTAAAAATCAGCTAGCTACATGCAACCAAAACTCACAACACATAACCAAACCTGTGGTAGGGCCACGCAAAGAAGTAAATTCTGCAAGCATGTTGTCATCATCAGCAAGGTTACTTCACACACCATTCATGTTGGGGCACACAGTCAGCACAGACAGTAAGGGGGCTTCCCTCCCAACTCTGGTGCTCGGGAGACAAGAAATCCATGACTTACCCTGGATTCGAACCAGGACCCTTGGCAACAAGAGAAAAGCTGCCCCTCCTGCTGTTGCTGGGAAGGTGCCTCTTCATTCATACTAAGAGAAAAGGTTAGAGATAGGAAGGGGTGGAGAATGTCACCACACAGCACAACCAGTGAGGGAGCTTCCCTCCTAGACTCTGGTGCTTGGGCGACAAAAGAACCATGTCTTACCCTGGATTTGAACCAAGACCCGTGGCAACGAGAGAGGCTTGCCTACTAATTGTGACTGGGATTCGAAAACGAAAGGAAACAATACTACAAATTGCAAGCTCTTGGCTATAGCAAAAGGTACACGTGCTATTCTAGCTCTTGGCTGCAGGTGAGGAGTTTGAAGGAAAAGAAGAGAAGGCTCTAACAGGTTCAAACACCTGCTAGGGCCCCCCAGCAGGACAAGGAGTCACACTTGTAAGGAACAAGGAACACGGACCCACCAGAGGGTGTAGAGTAGGCTCGCCCATCTCGACCCCATAGGTGAAGAAAGATGGAAAGTGATAGGTGTCAAAAGACTTGTTTGTTCAATTAGTTGGGAAAAGGCCAAATGGCTAGTTATATATATATCTATATAACCTCGCCGCCCGCACCTTCAGCGAGGCTTTATAAGGCGGGCGCTGCGTTGCTTGCCAACCACTGTGGACTCCAACCTCCGTAGAGTCACAGTCCACCTTGAAAATGTCTGACGTAGTACAGACGAAACGTCGGTGGACGCCCAGGTTCTGCCCTGGTTCATCTTATTTTTTCGACCGCGGTTTCACCCAAGATCCTTGTTTTTATATATATATATTTATTTATTTATTTATAATCATTATATTTGATATATATGCACAATATATATAAAACAACACAATATATTATAATGACCGAAGAATTATTAAGCAAAAACATATTCATTTTTATAAACAATAAAACGGAGAAATATTGTGTCTATTATCTGTAAAAATAGTGTTATTTGATCGTAGTGAGTGTAGCGAACTTGTTTCGGTGTTACTTTTATGGCTGTTTGGGGAGAAGTTGAGTAGGGTTCGGTAGGAAAGAGAAAATCTTACATTGTGATTTTCTCCCAATTTCAATTTTTATAGGCTGGATTTTCATTGAAGGGCATTTTGTGTGTTGGCTAAAAAATATAAAATTGTCTGGACCGGCACCTCCACCAATAATGTTTGTAAATTCTAGACCGGCACCTCCACCAATTAAGTTTGTAAATCCTGGACCGGCACCTCCACACTGGCTTAAAAAAAATATTTTCGTTACCCGAAATCGGGTTCCTATTTTGACTGTACGCGCTCACCACTAGCTATTTTTGTTTGTGTATTTAGAGCTGCTTAAAACAAACTAAGAATAACTTATTTCACAAATATATTTCACAGTGTAAAAATATAATGTTTTCATTTTCGAGACTTGCTCGGGACTCACTTTGGCGTAGATCAGGAATGCAATTCCGCACACGAAGATAACTTCCAGAAAGAGAATTATATTCACATTCTCCATTATATCCGCAAGAGAACTGGACATTCTGAAACAAACAATAATTAGCAAGTAGTAATCAATTTTGTTTTGCTTTAATAAGTTTATTTCTTATATATTTGAACGAACTTCAATGCTGCTTGGTGTAATTTCACACAGTCCATCAGTTCACGATTCACTTCCTCGTCAAGAGCTTTGGCATCTTGAAGCTCTTTGATCCCAGCAGGATCTACCACCGAGGAGTGAATCTCTGGATGGTTCGGCCTCTCAACAGCTGATGATTCCACATCAACATCATCTGAATGTTGAGAGCTTGTCTCAGTAATGCCAACATTGGGCAATGAAATAGAAATAAGATCTAGCTCGGTGCTTGGTCGGCCCGTTGGTAGTCTTTCATCAATATCCAATGTTTGTCGCTCAGCAATGAATTCAATCACTAAGTTTTCATTACAATTTTGCATTTCTCCACCAAACAACTGTTCAGTGGCCAAGTTGTTACTGCCAGCATTCAGGTGCACATTATCGTTCACGGTGCGTGACTGAATTCTCTTTAAAGAATGTTCGCGTATATTTTCAAGTTTCTGGCAAACAACCTTGAAAATCCCCACGTTTAAGAATAGATAATACATTGTGTACAGAATGCAGCAATTTGCACTATTAAACACGGACGTAACTTGTATCGCTCTTATGACGAGCGTCATCTCGTAGGCTGGAGACGCCGTCGCATCGTATGGATACCACAACCTGGAAATATCCACCAGCATTACCCACAGAGGCAATGTAGCTCATTTGATAGTAATTACATCATGCATTTGGGTTACTTCAAGTATATTAATACAATTTGAAACAAGATTTGAAAAATGTTTCTCGGAAACCTATAAAGTGTCGTCTTCTTAAGAGGATTCTCTGAGGGTAGCGCGGAGTCGAGTGTAAGGGCCCAGATTTCCGTTTCTTTGTTTGTTGTTTCGGGTAAACGGTAAGTAACATCGTAACCATATTTTAACCGAACGTTGGTCAGAATAAATCTATTTGCTCCAGTACGCGTTTTCCTTAATTAATTTGTCGATTTAGAATAAAAATTGCCTTAAAATGCTGTTAATTTACTCAATTTGTGTGAAACTTTTGGAATTGATTTGAACTGTACACATTTTGTTTGGATGAGCGAAGCGACGACTTCAATTTCACTTACCCCGAGAAAAATAGCTCGGGGTTTTTTTTAAAACGGCATCTCAGAACATGATGAAAATAGGAGAAGAACCTTATAAATCTATAAACTTAGATCTGCCAACTTTTTTGGTTACAATCAAGGAAATTTTTCCCCCCCCCCCCCCCCCCGATTTTCAATGTAAATTTTTCGAAAATTTTCGGGCCGATTCGCCCAAATGGGTGGGCTACAAGTTCATTTTTACGGAACTTTAGAAATGGTTATGTAGTGCCTTTTTTAAAAAAGTTGAAAAAAAGGGTTTGGGCCAAAAATCATAGAAATAAAAGGGTTTTTAAAATAAGCGTTTTACAGGGTTAATTTTTAAAAAATAAAACAAATTACAAAAAGGAACTTTACAATAATATACATAAAAGTGTCAAAAAGAGCAAGACTTTTGGCTTCGAGGTATTTTACACATTATTTTTAATTGGTATTACCATTGCAATTAGAACAACTTTATAAAAAATAACCTAATTTAACAAAGAATAATTTTGCATTGGACCTTGAAAAAGAAATGAGATCCCACGCACACAAAAAACTTAGTACTCATTGGACAGAAATAGTAAACTTAAAAAGCTCATCCATCAACGCGACTGGAAAAAGCGTTCGCGAAGCGGCCTAGTTTATGGACCCCTAGTTTATGCATGCATACTTGATCTTCACGTTTCAATCAGTTTGAAACGCGCAGGTTTATACTCAATACTGGATAAAACTTTCATGACTTACTTGAGCTACATTTAATAATTTTCATACATATTATACCCCTGGAAGGGGGGGGGAGGGGGAAGTTGAGCCTTCTTGAGTCATGCTACAGAACTATCTGAAATGAAAATTATTTATTGTAACTTAGATGGTAGACTAATACAAATGAAAACATTTTATTTGGAGGATCATTTTCTGCGATACTATTTAGGAATAGTCTAGGTAAGTGTAATTACAGCTTTTCTGTCTAGGATTAGCAACAGCAGACTCGCCAGCTTAAGACTTGCAGTGATTACCTGTGCCAATGCATCCGGTTCGGATACAGTATAATAATGTGCATCACGGTTAACCAGATTAAAAATGCCGGTCCAGAAAATACCAATAGAAATTTTGAGATTTTCTTGAAATACTTGATAACCTTCTCTTCTTTAAATGCATTATATTCGTTTGTAAAATCCACTTCACACTGTATTTGTTTTTCTTCATCCATGATAGATTTTACAAAGTCCTTCTTAAAATACGCGACGCCAATTAGAAAAAGTCCTGGCAAAAACGTGCAAATAGTGAAAGTATTCTTTAGGAAAATATCTTCGTCGTCAAAATGTTTGACCATAGCTACTGCTGCAAATGCTAAAGTTAAAGTAGTCGTTGCCATAGCAACCCATGCAACGCTGTTTCTCAGTATCTTGAGGGTGAGGCGAAGTGGGCGATATAGAACCAGCAGTCGAGCCAGCCAGGGTTGGTAGAACTGCAGGTAGAAACTCAAGGTCGGGGGCTGGACCGGGGGTCGTCAATGATCAGACCTGCAGTGCGATCACGTAAAAACTCCAGAGATAACGATAGAAAACGATTTCTATCGTTATCTCTAGCTACAATAGATAAACTTTTGCGATCACGTAACTACATAGCTAACGTTCTCTATAGACAGCGATTTCTACTAGAAAACTTCTTTATCGACGTACGATAATAATTATCGACGTACAATATTGTACGTCGATAAATTATCGTACCTTCACAGCCATGTTTACAGCGTTAAATCGCAAATAAAAATCATTGCAAGGCAGTGAAAAAATGAAAAAAAAGCGGTAAATTCAAATACGTACACCAACATGACGTAAATTCATATCGTAGCCTACGTAATAAAATGATAAAAATATAATATAATAATATAATAATATAATATATATAATAATAATAATAATAATAATATTATTATTATTATTATTATTATTATTATATTATTATTATTATTATTATAATGATAATAATAATAATGATAATAAATAAAAAATAGTAACTATAAATAACAAATAAAAAAAATAGTAAAAAAAAATGTCTGTGTTTTATTTATTAATTCATTGCATAATAGTAGCCTTGGTTACAATTTACAAGCCAAACTGATTTTTCAAGTTTTATACAATCCTGACCATCCAGAGAAAGCTTTGTTATTATTAGGTATGTTTAATTGGATGTAGAAAGACAGTAGGTCTTCTTGCACAAGCCTATGTTTTGTATGCAAAGTTCATACTTCGATTTCCAAGGCAAAAATACAATTGCCATCCTTTACAGCCTACAAACATTGTAGAAAAGACTTCCCTTGCAGATATGTTGATTGGCCATGTTTCTATTAGCCCACCATTTGGGAAGGCATACTAGGAAGGACAAAGTGAACACAGATAGTGTAGGCCTAAGTTAACAAAATAAGCAGCTACCAGTGGTGTCAAACTGTTTTCAAATATCAGGATTCAGCTTTTGTATGGGTAATGGCACTTTCTCAGACAAAACTACACTAATTGTTTTCCAATTTCGGTCTGTAGCAAGCATAACAGTGTAAAATAAAAACTTGTCTTATTATACTTTTTATAAGGGAAATGTTGAAACTAGTTCTACAGAAACAAGGCATTTTTGTTTACAATTCAAAATAATTAGCATGTGTGTGTGTGTCACATGAAACACATCTACACAAGTGCCTCAGACTAATCTTAATAATCTTGACGATGCCTATATGTATACATTGTATAGATCAAATGGTAAATAAATACTCTACTCTACTCTACTGTATAAATATAATGCCTCTTTTTATTATCATTTAGGCCCTACACAGACAATTTTGTGTAGTGTTTTACTGAAATACAATTAAATTTGGTTAGAAATTACATCTTTATTATAATTTGGCTTCACTCGTTGTGAAGGACAGAATTGACATTTTTAAATCTAGGGGGAGAGGTGTTTTTAAATACATATATTTTAATATCCTATTGATTAATGTGGTTGCCATACTAAAAGAAGATCAATATGGTTGTAGAGGAAGTAGGAGCAAAATGTCAATGATGCAGATTTATTAGAAATGTGGTAGGCCTACATAACTAGCTACTATTTTGAGGTCTAGAATTGTGCTTTTATTTTATAGTTTATAAGCATGGACCTCTTGCAGGCATACTAGTACTACAAAATCAAATAGTGTCTTTGTTAAAAATCAATACAATGTTTCTGTTTTAATACAATAATATTAAAAAATACATCCAAGCAAAAATATAAGTACCTAATACAGTAGTGCCTACCTAGGTACCGTCTACTGTAGATAGCGTCAAGTCTATACTTACTGTACATAGGCCTAGGTGGGTACATATTTTAAAGAAATGTTACTACACGTAGGATTAAACATTACAACTACATAGTGCTTGAAAAGTTGAAAGCTGCATTCTTTAGCACCATTCACTCAGTGTTTCTCTGCCAATCACCTACGGTACCTTGTATAGCATTAAATATGGAAGGTACAAGTTAAGTTACCAAGTATTCAGATTTAAAATAGTGGAAATAAATTCAAAAATAAATCATCCATCTCAGCGGGTATCGAACCTGGGTCTGTCATATTGGTCTTGAAGTACATGTACGTGATTCAGAGTTTTGTTGATTGAGTAGGTAGAGATTCTTTTATGTGTACCGGTAACAGAGAATAGCTGTCCGTAGTGGATCATAAGGTTTGCGTGCAGGTCCGAAGTTTGATCATTGCTCACGGTCTGGGGTTTGGTCGAACTAATGTAACTGTAGGGCAAGGCTTGGGATAAGTTCTCCAAGCAAGATAAGGGCCTAAAGATGAGGGGCACTGTAGACTAGCTTAGACAACGTGATCAGTTAGCTAGGCTATAGCCTATGCTAGGCCAATCCTTCTCAGGTTGACAAAATGACATGCACTATCCTATCGCATTAATCACAAAGCTTACATCGCAATATGAGAACAGCACCTAGATTGGGATGACATGAAATTAGGCCTAACTGTGGGTCTAAGGCCATTGTGTAATGTGTAGGCCCTAGACCCATCCATTAGGTGTATCGGCATAGCCTACACCGAGCCCTAGAACCGAATACTAATGCGAAAAGTAAGGTTAGGGGAACCCTGCGATCTAGGCTAAGCATCAAAGCCTCTATTCTACTGTACTATTCTATACTACTACTCCTACCTGCCGGGCTTAAATTGACTAGGCCTAATACTTGTGCTATGACTGGTCGTAATTGGCCCTACAGAAAATAATAGGGACCTTCTACGCCTGGGCCCTAGGCCCTAGCGCAGTGTTTAACAGGACTGTCACCCACCAATGTAAAGAAGGTTAGGTTGGTTGCAGGCCCACATGTACACGGCTGACGGCTGGAAACTCGGAAGGCTGTGCCACAACAGCTGTGCCAAGAGGAGGCAAATTTAAAATAGTCCTTTACGAATAACACATTTTCGTACGATCATATGGATGCCGGCTGTACGGTGGACTAAAGTCCTTGTAATCCAGTCTTCATGGTAAGCTTACGCACAGTATGGGCTAGGGCCTAGCCTAGGCCATGGCTAAGCCTAAACTGAGCAATTTGAAGATTATTTGGTAAAGTTATTGAACCTAGATAGTTTATTATTGTTCTGCATACCTTGTTATGTGATCTACGTGTAACAAATAACATCTAAAATGCATCATTTTATTGTTATTAAATATAAAAGAGCTGAGGCGGTATTGATATGAAACAAGTCCGCCATTTGTAATTTGAGCTTTCTATAGGTGACAACTCGTAACGCGAGTTCCTTTGCTCACGCTAAATATTTGTCACTGTAGTTATCGTTGTCTATAGAGAAGTGATGTCACGAGTTACGTGGTCGGACTTTAAAATAGTTGTCACAGAATTGAGATAACGATAGAGAGCTCATGAGCTTTCTATAGAAATCGATTTCTACAAGTTACATGATCGCACTGCTGAAAAGATCAATATTGGAACAACGATTTCACGCATGATGCAAAACAAAATCAAAACAGAATAAATAATGTGATATCAATTATCTATCAAGCAATTTTTGAAGAAGTCAATAAGAAAAAGAGGAAGAAGAAAAAACTTTCAGTGTTAGTTTTTTCACGTATGTGAATATTTCAACGTATAAATATTTACTTATCAAGAGTTTCAGAGAATATTATAAAAAAAATGAAAATTGTATATACATAATTTTTATTAAGCAGGAAACACATAATGTTTGTCACGTTTTGTATTCTGACAAACGGGTCAAAAATCGTAAAGATACGTCTAATTACTGTGATAAGAGTGAGCGTAGGAACGTAGTGATTTCC